>CM046043.1:20867409-20999909 GCA_025215565.1 Flaveria ramosissima | reverse complement strand
GTATTGCTCATCGGTCCCCATAGACAGTGAAAGATAAAGATAAAAGAGTAGAAAGTAAACAAGGCATACAGTAAAGAGATAAAGGATTACCTGATTGTATAGTTAATGCGTGCTCATGTATAAAGAGATGAAGTTTTCATAAAAAGAGTATTTTCATATGTATACCTTACAAGAAAGTATTTTTTTACATTTAAAACTAGAACTCACTCAGCAACGCTGACTTTTATACATTTTCAGTTGGCAGGTAAATATTGCTAAGGATGGCACGAGGGTGAAGCTACTCGGCAGGGAAAGACTGACATCCATTCATACCTATTATTGCTGTTGTTTTGTAATGCAATTAAACAGTTCTTTTGTATTCGATCAAACAATAGTGTATTGCTTAACAACAGTGTTTGATGAAATGAAATGAATGGTTTTTTGTTAAAATGATTCCGCCGCTTAAGTATGTAAATTTATAATGTTTAATACTGTAAATGACCGACTGTGAGGTCTCCGGGAATGGGGCCTTACAAGTTGGTAGGTTAAATAAATTTTTAAAACCTAAACTTAAACTGAAAATGGGACAAATGGAGAGATTTCAGCCCGAGTAGCTACGTGCCATCAGGTATGTCTTTTCTTAATGTTAACCGGTATTATGTGCGCATGCTATTTGATTTATGTGCTCTTAGTAGATTTAGATACTGATTCAGTCAGGATAGGAAATGCTTGGGGTATGAAGAGTAAAGTAAGTGGCTAATCACAACTGGCCACTGTAATTAGGGACCTACTATACTTGACATAAACTGAGTTATTACCTTGAATGACCGTGTTGGTGTTTGAATCTTATAGTGTGTTAGAGGATGGCTGGGCAGAAATCTTCCAAGACTCCTAGAGGCAGAGGCCGTCCGCATATGACTAGGAGTAGTGCTAAGGCTCCTGAGACGACCCATGAGAACCCTGAGGTTCATGGCCGGAGCGAAGAAAATGAGAATCCTAGCTTGAATGCCTCAGCTAGGGAGGCGATTGCTGATGAAATAC
This sequence comes from Flaveria ramosissima, assembly GCA_025215565.1. Classification (NCBI taxonomy): domain Eukaryota; kingdom Viridiplantae; phylum Streptophyta; class Magnoliopsida; order Asterales; family Asteraceae; genus Flaveria; species Flaveria ramosissima. The sequence continues at coordinate 20,998,889 of CM046043.1, read as the reverse complement.
ACCAGGTCATGCAGACAGTTTTACCGTCTGTGGTGACTGAAGTCATCAGGGCTATGAAAGGTGAGGAGAGGAAGGAGAAGGAGGCTAGAAAGGGGTCATCGGGCAAGGGAAGCAGAGGTGAGGAGGAACAACCGGAGCCTGAGACGGTGTTGTCCGATGAGGAAGAGGATGATGTAGTGGGGGTAGCGACCAGAGGGTGCAGTTATGGGGCGTTCCAAAGGTGTAAGCCCCCTACTTTTGATGGCAATGGCAATGCTGCTGCCGCTCACCGTTGGGTGAGGGAGATGGAGGCAGTTTTGGAAATCAGTGAGCGTCGCGAGGACCAGAAGGTGAAGTTCGCGAGTCACTCTTTCGTTGATTCAGCGCTGTGTTGGTGGGACAACCTTGTCCAAGCTGAGGGTGCCAGAGCCATCGGGAAAATGCGATGGAAGGAGTTTAAATAGTTGGTGATCGAGGAATTCTGTCCTCACAGGGAACTCGATAAAATCGAGAGGGAGTTCTTGCAACTTGAAGCGGGAACCATGACCCACCAGCAATACACCGCTGAATTCAATGAGATGGCGAGGCAGGTGCCGGATCAGGTGACGCCGGTGTCGAGGAAGATCAAGAAGTACATCCAGGGACTGCCGGCTGACATTTGCAGGCACCTGATTGCTGCTCGGCCAGGTACCTTTCGATCGGTGGTGGATTTGGCGGGTAGATTGTATGATGAGCGAGAGGAGACGGTGGTGGAGGTGAAGAAGATGAGTGGGGATGGTAAGAACTGGAATGGGAAGAGGTTTGGACGTGGTGGTTTCACTCCAAACAACAAGAGGATGAAGGTGGACGACCGTGGGGTGTCGTCAAGATCAGAGGTGAAAAAGTGTGGTAGATGTGGAAGGGAGCATACCGGTGAGTGCAGGATGGGAATGAATGTATGCTTCAAGTGCGACAAGCCTGGCCACATCGCTAGAGACTGTAGGGTGCTGAAGTGCTATAACTGTGGCGGGGAGGGCCACGCGACCAAAGACTGTAAGAAGCCGAGAGCGGAGAGCTCTGGAGCGAAGAAGAAGCCGGAGGAAGGAGGGCAGAGGGCAAGTGCTAGAGCTTACACTATGACCCGAGAAGAAGCCAGAACTGATCCCAATGTCGTGTCAGGTATGTTTCTAGTAAACCAAACTTGTGCCTCTGTATTGTTTGATTCCGGTGCTAGTAGGAATTTTATTTCCACTACTTTCTGTGCTAAGTTGCATGTTAGTAGTAGGAGTGTCAGTGAATCGTTCGATGTGGAAACCGCTATTGGTAAGTCCACTAGAATTACGGATATGATAGAGGACTGTGCCATAGAACTAGAAGGTCATAGGTTTGCTGCTAGGTTACACGTGATGCCCCTAGGTGGATTCGATGTAGTACTAGGGATGGACTGGCTAGCAACCTATGAAGCAAACATCGTATGTCGCAAGAAGATGATTTAATTAGTTGCGCCCGATGGGAGTTTGGTTAAGATTTATGGAGATCGCTTTACTACGATCCCAAAGGTGATTTCGATGGCAGTGGCGGGAAGGTGCATGAAACGTGGATGTAGTGCCTACTTGGCCTACGTAAAAGATGTGGATACGTCGGTACCACAACTACCTGAGGTACCAGTGGTGTGTGACTTTCCGGATGTATTCCCGGAAGACTTACACGGCGTGCCACCGGATCGCGAGATTGAGTTCCAAATTGATTTGATACCCGGTGCTCAACCCGTCGCCAAAGCACCATATCGATTAGCTCCGACAGAGATGAAAGAACTCATGAGCCAATTGCAGGAGTTAATGGATAAAGGATTCATTCGACCGAGTATCTCTCCGTGGGGTGCTCCGGTATTGTTTGTAAAGAAAAAGGACGGAAGTATGCGAATGTGCATTGACTATCGAGAGCTGAACAAGTTGACGGTGAAGAATCGGTACCCGTTACCAAGGATTGATGATTTGTTCGACCAGCTCCAAGGTGCTAGTTGGTTCTCGAGAATAGATCTACGATCTGGCTACCATCAATTGAAGGTGAAGGAACAAGACATTCCTAAGACATGTTTCCGTACACGTTATGGACACTACGAGTTCCTCGTTATGTCTTTTGGTCTAACTAACGCGCCAGCTGCCTTTATGGATTTGATGAATCGAGTGTGCCGACCGATGTTGGATAGGTCAGTGATTGTGTTCATTGATGATATCCTGATCTACTCGAAGAGCGAAGAAGAACATGCCGGTCACATTCGGGAGGTGTTTGAGACATTAAGAAGGGAGAAGTTATATGCCAAATTCTCCAAGTGCGCATTCTGGTTGCGGGAAGTTCAATTCTTAGGTCATGTGGTAAATCCCAGGGGATTATGGTAGACCCCGCAAAGGTGGAGGCAGTGATGCAATGGAAGTCTCCAAAGACGTCATCCGAGATTCGTAGTTTCTTGGGTTTGGCGGGCTACTACAGAAGATTCATCCAAGACTTTTCCAAGATCGCTTCTCCACTAACCAAGTTGACCCGTAAGGATGTGAAGTTCGTGTGGGATCAAGAGCAAGAAAGGGCTTTTGAGGAGTTGAAGGCAAGACTGACACAAGCCCCTGTCTTGTCATTACCCGAAGGAAGCGAGGTTTTGGTGGTCTATTCAGATGCTTCCTACTTGGGGTTGGGTTGCGTGTTGATGCGGCGAGGTAAGGTAATAGCTTTCACATCCCGACAATTGAAAGTGCATGAGGTCAACTACCCTACTCATGACTTGGAGTTAGCGGCGGTGGTCTTTGCGTTAAAGATTTGGAGGCACTATCTCTACGGGACGAAGTGCACCATATTCACTGATCACAAAAGCTTGAAGTACTTCTTTGAGAAAAAATATCTGAACATGAGGCAGAGAAGGTGGTTAGAGCTCATAAAAGATTATGATTGCGAGATCCACTACCATCCGGGTAAAGCCAATGTGGTGGCTGATGCCCTTAGCCGAAAAGAGAGGCCCGAGCTGATTCAGGTGAAAGCTTATCAACTAATCATGACCTCCGATGTGATGAAGCAAGTTAAAGAGTTTCAAGATGAGGCGTTGCATGAAAATCATCTTAACTCGGAAAGAATGAGAGGTCTGGTTGGGGAACTGGGTGAAAACACACTTGGTGTTAAAACCCGATTTGGACAAGTGTGGATTCCTCGTTTTGGGGATCTACGCGCGAAGATTATGGATGAATCTCACAAGACTCGATACTCCATTCATCCTGGTGCCACAAAGATGTATCAGGATATGAAGAAGGAATATTGGTGGCTGGGTATGAAGCGTGATGTGGTGGAGTATGTGAGTAAGTGCGTTACTTGTTTACAAGTGAAGGCTGAGCACCAAAAGCTTTATGAGAAAATTCAACCTTTGGATATACCGAAATGGAAGTGGGAGCACATCACCATGGATTTCATTACAAAGCTGCCACGTACGCCGAAAGAACGATGCCATATGGGTGATTGTTGACCGTCTGACGAAGAGTGCCCACTTCCTACCGATCCGCGAGACATATTCATCTGAGAGGTTGGCTGACCTGTTCATCAAGGAAATTGTAACTCGTCATGGTGTGCCGGTGTCTATCGTGTCTGATCGACACCCGGTTTACCTCTAAATTTTGGAAGAAATTCCACGACGCCATGGGGACGAGGTTACATATTAGCACAGCTTATCATCCCCAAACTGATGGTCAGTCAGAAAGGACCATTCTGACATTGGAAGACATGCTTCGGGAATGTGTGATTGATTTTGGGGGAAGTTGGGATGACCACCTACCATTAGCCTAATTATCGTATAACAACAGCTATCATGCCAGCATTGGAATGCCACCATATGAGATGCTATACGGTAGGAGATGCAGAACACCCGTTTGTTGGGGTGATATTGGTCAGAAGGAATTGGGAAGCGTCGAGGTAATCGAGGCTACGACTGAGAAGCTTGAGAAGATTAAAGTCTTCATGAAGGCCGCCAAAGATAGACAGAAGTCGTATGCTGATAAACGACGCTGACCGATTGAGTTCCAGGTGGGTTACCGGGTTATGTTGAAGGTCTCACCTTGGAAAGGGATCATCCGATTCAGGAAGCGGGGCAAGTTGAGCCCAAGGTATATAGGCCCTTTCCGAATCATCGCTCGTGTAGGATAGGCGGCCTATAGGTTAGAATTACCAGAGGAGTTAAGTGGAATTCACCCGACATTCCATGTATCTCACCTGAGAAAGTGCTTAGCTGATGAAGACATGATTGTTCCACTAGAGGATATCGAAATAGACGAAAGGCTCAATTATGTGGAGCAACCAGTGGCAATCATCGATAGAAAAGAGAAGAGGCTGAGGAATAAAGTGGTTCCTCTTGTGCTTGTACAGTGGAAGCACAGGAAGGGATCCGAATCTACATGGGAGACTAAGGAGGAGATGAGGCAGCATTACCCTCGTCTGTTTGAGGAATAACAGGTTTCGGGGACGAAACCTATATAAGGGGGGTGGACTTGTAACAGCCGGTTATTTTGAAACAAAGACAAGAAATGAAGAATAAAAGAAAGAAAAGCAATAAAGCCCAAGTAGAGGGACTAAAAGTGTTTAAAAGGACAAAATCTTTGAAAATGTTGGTGTAAAGGTGGCATGGCCACCCATCACCTTTTCTACACCCAAATCTTCGGTCATTTTAGAAAGAAAGGAAGAGAGCAGAAAACACTCTTGGTTTTGAAGAAGAACAGAACAAGAGGATTGAATTCAAGGTAAGAATTCGAGGTTTTTAAGTGTTCATGTTGGGTTTTTGTCTCGGTTACATGCTTATGTGCTTATATGCTTGCGTGTGTCCGTGTGTGTGTGTTTTGGTTGTTCTTAGGTGTTTGAACTCTTTTCCCAGCGGGTTAGAAGGAAGAAACACCCAAGTTGCACCAGGTGAGTTTCTAGACCCCGGTTCTACTTGTTTTAAACTCTCTTTGGGGCTGAAAATGTATTAAAACGTTTTTACAATCTTTATGTATGTTTACCCGGATGTATTACGCATGTTGGATATTGGTTCTTAGATGCTTATAGGTTGTTCATGTTCAGAATAGCCATGTTAAGCTTAGAACAGATAGGTATGATGAACGGGTTCAAATTCATGCTAGAAACATGTTGCACAGAAGGTTCATGCGCCTAGATAAGGCTCATGCGCCTGCAAATGCCTTAGAAGAATTTAAGTATAGCCCATGCGCCTGAACAGTAGCCCATGCGCCTGAACAGTAGCCCATGCGCCTGAGATTTCCTTAGAAATGTCCAAGTATAGCCCATGCACCCAAGTGGCCCATGCGCCTAAGTGTCCATGCGACCGAATGGGTCATACGCCCCAATAGTGTCCATGCGTCCGAATGGCCATGCGACTAGGTGTCCATGCGCCTAAGTTTCCATACGCCTGAGATAGCTCATGCGCCTGAGTGATGAAAGAGTTAAGTGTTGGCTAAATGCGCCTGCATAGTGTTGAAACACCTAAACAGGGCCACGCGCCCAAATAGTGTCAAAGCGCCTAAACCCTTAGAATTTATTACAGAATTTTTTGGGAGTCTGTCCTTTTAGGGTTTTGATCGAGGTTTGACTAGGGCTTATTAATGATGAGTTTCATGCATAATTATGATTGTTATATGATTGTTCCTTATTATTATTATTATTATCATTAGTATGTGACTTTACGTGATGTGTTTATTATTGTAACGTAAAGTATTACTAATAATAAAGTGAAAGAGTAATAAAAAAGAGAAGTGGAACTTAACTAAAATTTTAACAAGTCTTGCAAGCTTATAGGAGGGTCACGACCATGAGGTCGTTAGCTCAACTGTGATGCGGGTTAGCTACCTTCAGATGCACACGGGGCCAATCAATTGAGACTGGCGGACCTTTGCAGCACATCCTAGGTGTTTGGGTCAGCCTTGTATACAGTATGTAGAGCCCCTTGTGGGAAAAAGAGGGCCCATCACCATTTCCCCCACGCACATAGTTTAGGGTATTTCTCATCGGTCCCCATAGACAGTGAAAGATAAAGATAAAAGAGTACAGAGTAAACAAGGCATACAGTAAAGAGATAAAGCATTACCTGATTGTATAGTTAATGCGTGCTCATGTATAAAGAGATGAAGTTTTCATAAAAAGAGTATTTTCATATGTATACCTTACAAGAAAGTATTTTTTTACATTTAAAACTAGAACTCACTCAGCAACGCTGACTTTTATACATTTTCAGTTGGCAGGTAAATATTGCTGAGGATGGCACGAGGGTGAAGCTACTCGGCACGGAAAGATTGACATCCATTCATACATATTATTGCTGTTGTTTTGTAATGCAATTAAACAGTTCTTTTGTATTCGATCAAACAATAGTGTATTGCTTAACAACAATGTTTAATGAAATGAAATGAATGGTTTTTTGTTAAAATGATTCCGCTGCTTAAATATGTAAATTTATAATGTTTAATACAGTAAATGACCAACTGTGAGGTCTCCGGGAATGGGCCCTTACAATTCGCACAGACTTGCATTTTCGTGAATTTATGTGGTTATGTTGTATATACTACTGTTGCGATTCAATTTAGTGTAGATAATTCTAATTATTATGATTGAAGGTGTTGTTCATCATTAGTCTAGATTAACATTAGATTTAATTTTGCCTCAAGTTCTGGAATATGAATCTTACAAAATATAGATATAAAAAAGTTGTGATGTGCGAATTTTTTGTGATGGACGGAGTATTATCTGCAATAATTGAGATTCATTTTGTCACCAAACATTCTAAAAGTTTGTCTTCTAATAGTTTTAAGTGAATGGATGAGCTAATCTTTACACTATGGCATACCCTCTTTTTGCATCCTAACTAGTTATTTTTGTTGTAAGGATACACGTACAAATACACATCTATATTGGTATATTTGTGTATACAAGTCTAATAGCAAGTAAAACTGTATTGTGATAATATACACGATCTTTTTAGTGACTATGTGGTGCAAATTGATGGTGAGTAAACAAATTCTTAGATTATATCATTTGTACTTTCTCTATTTTGAAAAATCTACTTAGCTAAAAGGATGTAATTAACCATGCATAGTTATGGCCATTCGTCTAGGACTTGGAGACCATATAGGTGACAAGCCAACAAATATTGAAAATGTGAGAACTGAGAAGTCAATGAGAAAATTGTTAAGTATATAATATCTCATTCTCATGTCATTAAAAAGGGAAGCTATGTGTATTCTTCATGTCAATGCTATCTGTATATGTTGATATACATTCAACTCAATAAGCACATATTGTTACAAAAGGACCTATATTTGCATATGACATATATAATTTCAATGTTAATTGATCTAGTATCAGGATTGATTTATGAGAATGCAGAGGGGTTTTCATACAAAGTAGAGTATGCCACCAAGCGTCTCTAGTTTAGGTTTGACAGGTGGACGAGGTTTGTTGTGTGCGTTAGCTATATGTTCTTCACAAGGAGTGTTCTTTAGAGTAAGATCAACTTCAAAGTAAATAGTGTGTCTTCCAAATGTTCTTCTCTATGGGGCATAAATAGTTTCAAATCAGCATGTTGTATTGGGGGTGCAGATAGTGTTGTAGTTGTTGGCTCGCATCGCAGATCTGAGTACTGGAGGTATTCTGTGTATTCTGATCTTAAGCTCATATAGGTTCTAGGTGATTGATCATATTGAAATGGGTTGTAGTGAATCTTGATGAATCATATTAGTGAATCATATTGAAATGGTTTGTAGTGTATTCTGTCTATTTTGATCTTAAGAATGAATAATAGGTGAGATTTGAATGGAATAAGAATTAGGGGCGAAGATGGTAAGTGCGAAGAAGTAAGCTGATAAAATATTGTTTGCTTATTTACTTCATTTAGTTGTTTTGCAAATTAACTGGTTTTGTATTTGCTTCAATTAATTAAATAATTATATTACTTGAAATTAAAAACACTTTTTATTTCCTTTTCTTAAAGTAGTCTCCCCTCTATTGTGTTATGGTCTTGATAACATATGTCATAGTTTTAGGCATAGTGTTATGAGTCATTTGTTAAGCCTTACTAGCGGTAGTGTTTCTGATAGGGTACTTTAGGACCACCCCCTAGTTTTAGGCATAGTATTATGATTTTAAGATTGTCTAGAAAGTGTTGTCTGAGCTATTGATTGTCTAGAAAATTACCTTAAAACTCTATTGTTCATATGAAGTTTTGATAATATGTGAGCTTTTCTAAGATTATAGGAATGGGCATTAGAGTTTATTAGGTTCAACAAAGAAATCAGAAGCATAGGTGAAGATATAAAGTTATATAAGTTGCTTTAGTCCTTCTATAATCCATCAATTACTTACAAATAAGGATGATAATTGGTGAATTGTTTACCATAGGTGAAGATATAAATTTATATAAATTGCTTTAGGTTATTACAAATATATAATGATTAAGGCTAAACGTAGCCTGCACAATTCGATGCAATATTTGTTTATTTGTTCTACTTTGGGAATATGGATTTGGTGGGAAGTTGTTTGTTCTTCATACGAGATTCAATATTTGTTTATTTGTTCTACTTTGGGAATATGGATTTGGTGGGAAGTTGTTTGTTCTTCATACGATTTGTTATCAACACCAATCACATGTAATTTGAGACATTAGCTATTGATTTAAGGTGGATTATTAAAAATAACCCGACTTAGTTTAACAACTCACAATCCTAAACAAAAGAGAAGTGCAGGACCGTTTAAGGGCTTGAACACAATTACAACACAACAACACAATGAGGAGATTAACTAAACTTTAATCAAACAGTGAACTGGGATAACCAAAGTGATACAAATAACACAAGTAAAGCAAGAGACAGAACAAGAGAGTATGGGTTTCAAGGAGGCAGTATATTGCTTTCTCAAGTTCTTTTACAAGTGTTACAAAGCATAAAGAAAGATACAAGAACTTGAAATACTTATACTACAACCTACAGCCGGCTATACTTTGAAAGCCAGCTGGATACAATTGACTAGACACTAACAAAATCAATTGTAGGATCAAAAGGCATATCTGCCTTTTGACCTTGTGACTATGACATGCCATAGCTCACATCCTTATACATTACAAAAAGGATAAAGTACATAAAGTGGAAAGTTACAGACTCAAGACCTCAATGTACAGTTACCAAAAGCATGGACCTTTTCACCAACTCATGTAAGTTGGTGACTTTACAGAGATGCAGCGGAAAAGGTGCTTTATGGAACAGTACATCAGATAAAGCATGTGTACTAAAAGTCTTCGGAAGAAATCTGTCTTCATAGGTTGAAGCTTCGGAAGACTTTGTCTCTGAAGCTTCGGAAGACTTCATGTTTGGCTTCGGAAGATATTGGTCTTGGCTTCGGAAGATTTTACACTTAGAGTATTTTCTAATGCATTGTGTAAAACTTCCAAAGCATTCTTCACTTCAGTACTTAGTGCATGTTGCTGAGACACTTAGGATGTTTTGGGTTGCATCAGACTTCAGGAATCCTTACAAACTCCCCCTAGGCTGATGCTACCAAAACACTTAGAAGATCTTCAAATGTTGGTAGTCTTCAGTACAATCAGGAGCATTCCTTTCTTCATTAGATGGTCAGGATCATCAAGACTCTCATAGTATCTTCTCATCTCAAAGAGATCATGCAGAGGTAAGTTGATTATGTCTTGCCATGAGTAGACATTCTCAACACCTTGATCTCTGATAACATTCCATCTTTCTGGATTGGTAGAGTAAGTCCAGGACAGATGGGTGTCTCAGTAGTTAGAGGAGCCACTTGAATAGGAGTTGACTGGGCTGCCTCATCATGCACTTCCTCAGGTTGATCTGATTCAGCCTGAGGTGCAGAGGTAGATGACTTTGGCTTCTTCTTTTAGTCTTTGGTTTAGAAGCCATCCTCTTCTTCCTCTTGGATGTCTTTAACTGAGAAGACTGGTCTGTAGCACCATGTTGAACATCAGTGTCTTTCTCAGTTGGGTGTTCCTCCCTCACAGGTTCAGAAGGAGAGGGAGTTTGACCCTGCCTAGGATCAGAAGTGAAGCTTGCTGAGGCTCAGCTGGAGGTGCTGGTTGAGGTGTCTCTGGTTGTTCAAACTTGACCTCCACTTCAGGTGGGACTTGACTTGGAAGAGAGTGCAAGTCAATGAGTTCTCCATTTTTAATCTTCTGCTTGATCACCCTAATATGCTCATCCATAGTGGATAGAGACATGGGGCCAAGTCTCCTTCCGGAGAATCCATATAGCTTCAAGAAGCTCACCATTCTTTGTCTGTTAGCAGACTTCTTTGCATTCTTTTGAATGATGGCTCTTGACTTTGCAGCTTCTTCCCTTAGCTTCCTTTTGGTTGTTTTTCTTTCTTTGACTAGCTCAAGTTCAAGTTGCTTTAGGTACTCGAACTCAATGAAGTCATAGGACAGGGGAAGAAGTGCATCTGCCTGATAGAAGCATGTGGCACTCAGGTAGTTGATCATCTTGATCCTATCTTCTTCTTTATCTACCTGAGGTTCTTGTGGATCCACATCTTCCTGTGCAGGACTTTCTTGAACTGGTGAGAGAGTGGGAGCATGCTTGTAAAGTCTTTTCTGTCTCTTCTCCTCTTTGAATTGAAGAAGTAGCCTTGCATCCTCTTTCTCCTTCATCTCTCTTGACACTTTCATGTCAGCCAGTTCATTTAACTCTTCTAAGGGGAGGGAGATGATTTCATCAATATCATAGTTCCTGGTCTGTAAGTAGGTAATCCTGACTGCCCTTAACTCATCATCTTGAGTATTTGGTCTGGGGGCAGCCCTGATTGCAGCTTGCATGAAGCTAGATGACCCAGTAGAACTTTCTCCCCTTAGTCTCCTTTTCCTCTCTCTCTCTCTCTTCCTCCTCAATTTCCTCAGGAGTCATTATCCTTTTCCCTTTGTCTCCAACAGACCTTTGTGACTCAGGGTGGATTGAGGCTTGGCCTTCATTGCTTGGTGTAGCTTCCATGCTCTGGCCAGAGAGAGGCTGAGAAACACCTTCACCAGTAGGTGTCTCAGATGGAGTTTGGACCTCTGCAACAGTTGTTGATGATGAGACAGGGGTTTCAGGTTCTGCCACTGGGCCTTCAGTCAAGGTTTCCCCTAAGAAACTAATCTTAGGGTCCACCTCAACATCCAGTTGACCGATGACATTGCCCGATTGCCTTAGTCTCCTTCTTAGAGTGAACTCTGCAAGGATCCTGTCTTGGATTCTTTGAGCCAGCCTGTCAGCTTGTCTTGAATTGCTTGGATTGACAAGTGGCAAGTTGACTAAATCCAGTCTTTCATAGAAGCTCAGGCTTTGGAATTGAAAAACTTCTTGTTGGCCCTGAACTCTGTGAAGTATAAGAGCTCTTCTGTCATCATCATACCTCCACCTTATGATGTAGTTGCCAGTTCCTTGTGGTGGAGATGAGACAGCCTTTGGTATACCTTCCTCAAAGAGACTCCTGATGAGTGAGTCTATAGAGTCCACATTAATGTGAACTTGAGGAAGTTGCTGAGAATACACAACAGCAAGTGAGGATGGTGAGTCCTCTATGTCCATTCTCTCTGAAGAACTCCCAGGTTCTGTGGTTGTAATAACTTTCTCCCCCTTTTTGGTAGCATCACCCACTTGCATAGGTGAGCTGGAGGATAAGTCAATCACTTCCACAGGTTCTTGTGTTCCTGGTTGAGCTCTCCTTAAAGGTCTCCCAGCTAGTTTTTCCTTCAGATATGAAATCTGGAGTTGCTGATCATTGACCCTGTTTTGTAAGGTAGTCACCTGAGATTCCAAGTGACTAACCTTAGAGACTAAATAGGTGCATGTTTTTGACAATTTCTGCACCTTTAGTCTCAAATTCCCCTCATCTTCATCAGAAGAATCATTGGGGGATGAGATGATTGGACCAAAGTCCTCTCTCTCACCACCAGCTTGAGTTTCTTGGCTGCTGGTTTTCCTCTGCTCACTGGCATCCTCAGTTGAGATGCCAGTGGGCTGAGTTGCCATGGTTGAGGTCTTAATGATGTAATCACTTTCAAAAGTGAGAGCCTCTTCCATATGGACATCCTGAACAGGTTCAGAAGTGTCCACCTCAGTAGTAGGTGACTGATGTGGGATAGACTGAGGAGAGTCAGAGGTACTCATCTCTCTTTGAGTAGGGGAGGAGAAGAGAGACTCATGGTACTCACTGAATCCTAAGTCTTCATCAGTATAGAAAGATAGGTTGGGAATTGGTGGTTAAGATCCAAAGGCTGGGGATGGTAGCTGTCCCCTGAAGGTTGTTCACTTGAGTGTTGAGACTCAGAGTGAAGGCTTAAGGCTGTTGGGCTAGTGAGCTCATCAGGGTGAGCATGAGGAACCTCAGCCCTGATAGATGAAGTAATGGGAGTGGTTTGCTCCTCAGGAGAAGTGGGAGCTCTAGTGTCCACTTCTTCCTGTAAGGTTGAGTATATGGGGGCCTGCACAGACTCAATAGCCTGAGCAGGGATTCGTTTGGATTTTCTTTGGTAGGTGAGGGTGATTTCTGGTCTTTTTAGGGGTAAGGATAAAAGAGGTGTGGGTTCAACACTAGCTTGTGTTGCTAGGTTGTCACCTTGAGCAATGAGCTCTAACATTTTTGGGACTAGGGCTGTTTCTACCCCTGAGAAGCCTACAGTTGGCTTCTTCATTATTTTAAAGATGCCGGGCTTCATCTGTCCCAATTTAAGAATATTACTGTTTCCCTCAACTGTGAGCCCAGTTCACAGTTGAGAATGTGTTGAACATATCTAGGAAACATGTAATACTCTAAGGAGTCTAAGTTTGCAAGTAAATTAGTATAAACAAATTGTGAATACCTGAACTTGACCCCCTGAACCATTCCATGAACTATAAAGGAGAGATCCTCAGGAATCTGGTCCCATCCACCATGCTTGTTTGATAAGCTGTGGATAACCACATGGAGCAGAAATTTCCATTGGGATGAGACCTTCCCTTTCCTGAAGGTCTTTACAGAGAAATCTCCCTCATAGCCCATCTGCTCAAAAGAATGATTAACAGCTTCTTTTGGGAAGGACACCTCACCTTCTTCATCATCCAGCTGCAAATGTTGGTTAATGATGGCCGGAGTGATGAAGATTGTCCTCCCTTGCACTGTGGCAGACAGTGCCTTCTCCCCATCCATAATGACCTCTTGGCAGGTCTTCCAGAATTCAAGCAAGTGATCCTCATATAGAGTAGGATCAATGGTCAGGGAGGTGAAATAGTTTGACAGAGTCAAGAATTGGCAAATCTCTGAGAAACTTGCATCTTTCTCAGAGCTTAACAGAGCAAATTGATTATGTTGCCTGTGAAGTTGCATGGAGAAATCTGGGTTGTTTCTGCGGTTAAGGTTGGCCATTTAGAAGCTTAAGGGTGAAGAAAGGTAGAAAGCAAAGGCGGTTTAGAGAATTAGGTTAGAGGAATAGTAGAATTGAGGAAGATAGTGGGAAAGAGGGGGAACCGTTGGGTATTTATGTGAAAAGGGATTTGAACCAAAGTTAATGAAAGAGGATAAACTTTGAAATCCGAAAGTCGGTCCCACCTCTGAAAAGGTAGTTTACTTTTGCTCAAAAAGTAGTTTTCTTGGAATTCGAAAAGCTTCCGAAGGTAATTTGTCTTCGGAAGTTTTGATTGAAAAAGCTTCCGAAGCTAAAATGGCTTCGGAAGATTTTCCTGAGAGTCTTGAAGATTTATGCTTCGGAAGAGAAATAAACCCTTGGATGCTTTGTATAGGAATAAACAAAGCTTCCGAAGGTTAATTTTGCTTCGGAAGGAAAAGGTCCTTTAAAAGTAAATAAGTGTCTGAGATAAGAATTTTAAGCTTCGGAAGATGAATTTGACTTCTTCCGAAGGTAAAATCTCTTAGACAGTTATTTATTTTGAAGACATGTTTTTCTTCCGAAGATAAAATTTTATCTTCCAAGTATCAAAAATTTTCAAGAATCTAAGGAAAGTCTTCAAAAAGAATTTTACATCCAAAGAAAACATGAGCTTATGAAAGTGATGAACTAGACAACTTAGGACACACATATTTTAAGAAGAAATAATTAGAATTAGTTTTAAGAAAAAGTCTACTCAAAGTTAATCATCCCAATAGCTGATATCAGATACTTAAATCTCTGTTCATCAAAAGCTTTTGTGAACAGATCAGCATATTGTTCATCTGTATGAACTTTGACTAGTTTAATTAATCCCTTTTCATAGTTATCTCTTATTAAATGATACCTGATGTTGATGTGTTTGGTCCTTGAGTGCTGCACAGGGTTCTCAGTGATAGAGATAGCACTATTGTTGTCTATGTGGATAGGAGTCTCTTTGAAGTTAAATCCATAGTCCAACATCTGATTTTGAATCCAAAGCACTTGAGCACAGCAGCTTGCAGCAGCAATGTATTCAGCCTCAGCAGTTGATGCAGACACACAGGATTGTTTCTTGCATTGCCATGAGACAACCCTTCCACCAAGGAATTGACATCCCCCAGATGTAGACTTTGCAGTCATATTGCAACCACCATAATCACTATCTGTATAGGCATACAGATTGAAATTAGGATTCTTTGGATACCATAGACCAAGTGTTGAAGCACCTTTGAGGTATCTTAAAATCCTTTTCACAGTGATTAAGTGAGACATCTTAGGGTTGGCTTGATATCTTGCACAAATACATGTAGCAAACATGATATCAGGCCTGCTAGCTGTAAGATACATAAGAGACCCAATCATAGCCCTGTATAAGTGTTCATCTACACACTCCCCTCAAGATCTGGACCAAGGGAGTGGTTTCTGGCTATGGGTGTCTTAGCAATCTTACAATCAGTCATGTTGAACCTCTTGAGTATGTCTTGAACATACTTTGACTGACTTATGAAGATGCCATCTTCAACCTGCTTCACTTGAATTCCCAGAAAGAAGTTGAGTTCTCCCATTGAACTCATCTCAAATCTGTCTTTCATCAGCTTCTCAAAGTCTTTGCAGAGCTTTGGATTAGTTGAACCAAAGATGATGTCATCTACATATACTTGAACCAGCAATAAGTCATTTCCCTGTCCTTTGATGAAGAGAGTTCCATCTATAGTACCTCTCCTGTATCCATGTTTACAGAGATACTCAGATAGTGTCTCATACCACTTCCTGGGTGCCTGATGCAGCCCATAAAGAGCTTTGTCAAGCTTGCAGACATAATCAGGATGATCAGGGTCTACAAAACCAGGTGGCTGTTTGACATAAACCTCCTCATCAATCACTCCATATAAGAAAGCACACTTTACATCAAGTTGGTAGACCTTGAAGTTCTTGGATGCAGCAAATGCCAGGAATATCCTAACAGCTTCTAGTCTTGCTACAGGAGCAAAGACATCAGTGTAGTCAATCCCTTCTTCTTGTGTGTATCCTTGAACAACTAGTCTTGCCTTGTTCTTGATGATGATTCCTCTATCATCCTTCTTATTCCTAAAAACCCATTTGGTTCCAATGGTAGTCTTCCCATGAGGAAGAGGACAAAGGTTCCAAACTTTCTGCCTTTTGAATTGAAGCAGCTCTTGTTGCATAGCTTCAACCCAACTTCCATCCTTTAGAGCTTCATCAACTTTCTTGGGCTCTATCTGAGATAAGAAACAAGAGTGAAGACAAACATTTGCTTCATGGGTTTGTCCTCTTGTTCTTACCCCTGTGACAACATCTCCAATGATGTTTGTGGTGGGGTGAGACTTGTGGATCCTTAGCTGAGGGATCACAGCAAGTTGTTGAGAAAGATCCAAATTTGAGAAATTTAGATCTGGCCTGGAAGATTCACCCTCCACATTATCACACTTATCAAGATTAACTTGATCCAATGAGTGTGTGACATCATTGATGTTGTCATCTATGGTATGGTTATTAGCATCAAGAAATTCCTGATCACTATCACCATCACCATTGTTGTCTTCTACAAGTGAGGTGTCTTTATCTGGTTGAGAAGCCTCTGAGCTGGAATTTGAAGGCATACCAGATGTATCAGCTGAATTTGTCATTGTTGTGCTGATAGAAACCTCATTTGCTGAAGTAGTTCCAACTGGAGCTGAAGATGTATGAGTTGAGAGTCTTCCTAGCTCAAATCTTGGATCAGGATCACCTGTATTTAAATTTTCTGCAGATCCTGAAACATGCTCACAAGATTTGTTAAAACAGTTGGTAACTAAATCAAGATCAAACAGCCAATCCGGACCAGAACCAGCCACACAGGGTGTGTGCTCATTGAAAGTCACATTGGCTGACTCCTCAACAATTCTAGTTCTGAGATTGTATACTCTATAAGCTTTAGCTTGGGAAGAGTATCCAATGAAATGTCCATCATCTGATTTCTCAGCAAACTTGGCAATTTGATCTTTGGTATTCAAGATGGTGCAGGGACATCCAAATGACCTGAGAAAACCAATGAAAGGTTTCCTCTTGTGCCAAAGTTCATAAGGAGTCTTACCATGTGTCTTAACTACTAAAACTCTGTTTTGCACATAGCAAGCAGTATTAACTGCCTCTGCCCAGAAGGTGATAGGCAGTTTAGAGTCAGACAACATAGTTCTTGCAGCTTCAATAAGTGTCCTGTTTCTCCTCTCAGCAACTCCGTTTTGCTGAGGAGTCCTGGGAGCACTATATTGTCTTGTAATACCTTTTTCATCACAAAATGTATCAAGGATTTGGTTCTTGAATTCAGTTCCTTGATCACATCTTATGGTTTTGACCTTGTGATCACATTGATTCTCAATTTTAAGATGAAATTCTTCAGAATCTCAGGGGTTTCATCCTTAGTTCTAAGGAAGAAAACCCAAGTGAATCTTGTAAAATCATCTGTGATCACCAGACAGTAAAAGGTCCTTCCTAAACTCATTACACTGGTGGGGCCAAAGAGATCCATATGTAACAAGTGTAGGGGAGTAGTGATGGAGTTCTTTTCCTTAGGCTTGTGAGATACCTTGTGTTGCTTCCCTTTCAGGCATGCAACACAATGATCATCACTTGTAAACTCTTTCTTTGGCATTCCAGTTACCAGATCATGTTTAATTAATTTATTCATGTTCTTAAAGTTTACATGGCACATTCTTTTATGCCATAGGAAAGACTCATCACTATTTGCTTTAGATAGAAAGCATGAAACTTCTCCAGAGGGAGATGTTTCTTGCAAATCCATCTACATGTTCCCTTTCCTGGGGGCTCTGAGCAGGATATGCTCATGAGGAATGACCACACCAGGTTTGAGAACAATGCACTCATGCTCAGTAAAGAGCATGTTATGACTCTGATCACAAAATTGGGATACACTCAGAAGATTGTACCCAAGCTCCTTAACAAAGTTTACCTTCTCAATGCTGAGCTTACCATTTGTGACCTTGCCCCTTCCAGAAATGTAACCACCTTCATCTCCTCCAAAAGCAACTGGTCCTCCATCAATTCTCTCAAAATTATGGAGTAGAGACCTATTGCCTGTCATGTGCCTGGAACAGCCACTGTCAATTATCCAGACATTCCTGTTTGTCTTGAGCTGTTCCTGCACAAAGAAAATGATTAGTTACATTTGGAAACCCAAGCCTTACTTGTCTTGGGCTCATTAAGAGTAATAGAAGGTAATGCAACAGTAATAGATCCTATGGTTGTACTATGGGGATCTTCAGCTGTTGTTGATGGAGAAACCTCAGTCATTTGGTCTTTCTTAGACTTCCACACCACCTTTGGAGTCTTGGACTTGACCTTCAAAACCTTAGAAGCTTTTGGAACTTCACAAGTTTTGATGACTGAACCTTCGGAAGAATCTACAGTCACTGCAGCAGACTTCAGTGCTTCGGAAGAACTCCTTTCTTCCGAGACCAACTTTGCTTCCGAAGGTAATTTTCCATTTACCTTCTTCTTTGATTTGGAGCTTCCGAAGGAAACAGACTTTCCTTCCGAAGCTTGAGACTTCTTGAGACTCTTTGAAGTCTTTGTGTTGGTCATGTGGATGGTACTTTTAGGATTGTATGGGCAATCCTTAGCAATGTGAGAAGTACTTTCACACATGACACATAACATTTTCTTCTTCAAAGAAGTCTCCTTTTGAGAGCAAGACTGGCTTTGGTCACATCCCTTCTCCACCTTCATCTTGGTAGATGCTGAGACAGTTCTTTTGGGCTTTGAACTGTTCTTGGAGTTTGATGGTCCAGGCTGTGCAGCAGTGGTACACAGCAGCTCAGTCTTCTTCTTTGCACTGAGATGATTTGAACAAGAACCATGACTCTTAGCTGAGGAGTCTTGGTTGATGTCTTCAGTCCTTACTACTTTGAAACCTGCAGAGATAAACACTTGTTTCTGCTTAGCATCAAAAGTAGCCTTGATTTCTTGAGCCTTCTTTGCTTTCCTTTTGCTCTTCCTGATCAAGTTCTTTCTCTTGGACTTGGTCATCACAGTTGATTTCTTCTCCTCAGAAGGATAGTGGCCCTTGGAAGAATCCTCTTCTTCACTCTTCTCAGAGGAATTCTTCACTATCACTTCTGCATCATCCTCACTTATAGGATCTATGAGAAGAAGCTCATCTTCACAAGTTCCACACCTAGGAGATCTTACAGACAAGATTGTGTGTGGAGGAGCTATCTCATTTGATCCCAGTCCCTGTCTATTTTGATTGCACACTTTGTTGTGCAGGGATGAGGATATCATGTTCTTGAAGGTCTCTTCTTCAAGAACACTTTTCTCTGCCTTGGCTTTGCTGATCACAAGCTCAGCCTGGCACTCAGTCAACTTAGTAATGAGATCCTGGATCTGAGTTCTAAAATCTGTATGTTCATGTTTTAGTACTAAAATGGTTTTCTCCAAGTCCTCTATCTTTAACTTGTAATCATTTTCAGACTTTCTAAAATCAGATTTTAATATGTTTAATGACTCAAGATCAGATCTCATCTCTAAGTTGTAGGACCTGTATCTATTTACTTTAGCAATGCATTCAGGAGAGCAGAGATGTTCCAATACCTTGGCTTCATCATGGTCAGCCATCAGTGCTTGGTTTGGAGAAGCATCTTCCACCTGAAAGCTCCAGTCAAAGCCTCCCTCTTCAACAGCAACAGCAGCATGTTGCTTTGTCTTCTCAGCCTGAGGGGCTTTGTCAGTGTAGTTTGGTCTGGGTTGTGTTTGGCCCCCATTTGCTTTAGGTGCCTTACACTCCCTAGCAAAGTGACCCATAAGGTTACAGTTCATCATGGTCAGCCATCAGTGCTTGCTTTTATCCAGCATTGCTTGGAAATCTTCTTCCTATCCTCTTGTAGAACTTCTTGGCTCTGTGAGTGAGGAGAGCCATCTGCTGAACTATCTCCATGTATTCTAGGTCATCTGGATGGATACAGTCCAGGTCTTCAAGAGTGAAGAGATAATTCCCACAGCTTTCATCATTAGACACAAAGGCTTGAGAAGAACCTTTCTCTTGGAATGGGCTTCCTTGAGTAAAGTTCTCCCTTGGTGTCTCCGGGAAGGTGATGAAAGGACCCTTTTGTGAGTTGTCAGGGTAGCATATGAGATGATGTTGGGGTTCTATGCTGTCCCTTTCAACCACATGAAGGGCTGAACCCATTTGATTGTTGGAGTTGCCAGATGAACCTTGCATGTTCATCTCCATCTGGTATCCACTGAGAATCCCATACAACTTTGTAAGAGTAAGAGTCTTAAGGTTCTCAGTCCTCTTGATCACCACACAATAGTGTGTCCATTGCCTAGGAAGTGAGGACATGAACTTCCTTACAATGTCCCTGTTCTCAAGAGGAACTCCTCCATCCACTAGGGTATCCACAATCTCAACATACCTGAAGTATTGTTGGGTCATGGTTTCACCTGCTTTGAAGGTGAAATTCTCGAACTGCTGCTTCAGAAGATCTTTCTTGTTCTCCTTGGCTTCAGAGGAGCCTTCATACATCAGCTTCAGTGCATCCCACAGCTGTTTGGCTGTCTTGCACTTCTTAAAACCTCTGTATACAGAGTTTGGGAGAGCAGTCTGAAGAGCAGTCATGGCCTTCCTATCAATCTCTACTCTTTTTCTATCTTCATCTGAGTAGTTGGCCACATCTTTAGGAATCATACCAGCACCAGTAGCAGAGGGGGTGCTGGGTATGAAAGGTCCATTCTCAACAGATTCCCACATTCTTGAATCAAGAGACCTGATGAAGCCTTCCATCCTCATGCACCAGGTGTCAAAATCATCAAGAGTGATCAGTGGGGATTTGTTCATGGTTCCAGTCTCCATATCAGTCTTTGAGATGGAAGCCATTTGAAGAGTTTAGTTTTTGTGTGTGTGAGTGATCTTAAGATGGTTAGATCTTATATCAAGAGCCTGGAAAGCTCTGATACCAATTGCAGGACCGTTTAAGGGCTTGAACACAATTACAACACAACAACACAATGAGGAGATTAACTAAACTTTAATCAAACAGTGAACTGGGATAACCAAAGTGATACAAATAACACCAAGTAAAGCAAGAGACAGAACAAGAGAGTATGGGTTTCAAGGAGGCAGTATATTGCTTTCTCAAGTTCTTTTACAAGTGTTACAAAGCATAAAGAAAGATACAAGAACTTGAAATACTTATACTACAACCTACAGTCGGCTATACTTTGAAAGCCAGCTGGATACAATTGACTAGACACTAACAAAATCAATTGTAGGATCAAAAGGCATATCTGCCTTTTGACCTTGTGACTATGACATGCCATAGCTCACATCCTTATACATTACAAAAAGGATAAAGTACATAAAATGGAAAGTTACAGACTCAAGACCTCAATGTACAGTTACCAAAAGCATGGATCTTTTCACCAACTCATGTAAGTTGGTGACTTTACAGAGATGCAGCGGAAAAGGTGCTTTATGGAACAGTACATCAGATAAAGCATGTGTACTAAAAGTCTTCGGAAGAAATCTGTCTTCATAGGTTGAAGCTTCGGAAGACTTTGTCTCTAAAGCTTCGAAAGACTTCATGTTTGGCTTCGGAAGATATTGGTCTTGGCTTCGGAAGATTTTACACTTGGAGTATTTTCTAATGCATTGTGTAAAACTTCCGAAGCATTCTTCACTTCAGTACTTAGTGCATGTTGCTGAGACACTTAGGATGTTTTGGGTTGCATCAGACTTCAGGAATCCTTACAAGAAGGACACTGATTTTGCCATGGTGGAACCAACTTGTTACAACACTTTCTTTGCTTGTTCTTTCGGTTTACAAGTTGTCACATCCCTGCTAAAAGCGGAAACACGGGGATGTAACGAGATCGGGATCGTCATAACACATGGTAAGCGATAGAGATGCAATATAATAAATGATGACAAACGTGTCATGACGACACCCGACAACAAGGGGACTTGTGTCGTGTTTAGTCAATATTCACGACAACATAGCCATAAGCATAAACAAGATAAATGATTCGCATAATCACATGAAGATAAAATTGTAAATGTAAATTCCCACAACCCGGGAACAAGTATCAAAAGATTGTAATTGTTTAATCAGACTACAACATTGTATCAAAATACTTATTTGTCAAATATGTTTAGTCTCAAAAAAATGCATCCTAGGGTCTTCACTAAGGCAACACGCCTAGATTCCTCAGTTTGCATGTTCACTTGAAAAGATATGCTCAAAATGGTCAACAAAATTATTGGTGAGCTTGCAGGTTTAAGTAATAAATAAGTAAGTGATGCTGTATATAGTAAATGATGTGGAATACCGTGAATGCAGTTATATAAACAAGTAAAATCACATGACAATGAGCTTTGCAACCAAACCTAGCGACGTACACAAAGATATTGTCAGAATATATTCACCCAAGGGCCCGTTCCTGGCCATTGATGGTACCAACTAGTATACCAACGAACAAGGGTGGGGGTGTCAACCCAGTAGTACTACCAATACCTAACCGTCGGTTCCCACACTGGAATTAAATAGTTGCAAAGATAGAACCACACAGCAGACCCAAGCATGTATCAGATAAGTACTTGTAAAACAGTATCACATTGATTCCTTGTATGTAAAATGTAAGTAAATTGTACAGCATTGAAAATGGGTGAGCATACTTTTCCCCAAAGTTGTAAATGATTGAAATATTGTATAAGCGTAAAAGGGGCCACGAAACTCACTTGTTAAGTGGTAAGTATGTAAGATCAATGAATCCAAATGTTGTATGCAAATGAACGGTCAAACACCTATTGACAGTTATTGTTAAACATTAATTATGTGAAATAAGCGTATAATAATGTTCGGTCGGTTCGGGTTGTATCGGCTGGGTCGCGTGTAGCACACACAAACAGACACACGTACTAGATCTTATGTAGATCCAAGTACTAGACATTGTCGCCATTGCTGATGATATTTGAGTAAAAGTTTCATTGTCATTGAAGATGTATTTAGTAAACATTAATAGTTATAAATCGGTTGATAATTGTGAAACGTTAGATTGATTTGATTTTGAATAGTATTTGTGGCCTTTTTAGCGTTGACTTTAATCTTTGTGGCCGAACAATGGCAACTGTGTTAATGTTACCTCAACATCACACGACATACACACACCACGCACGAGAAGGGAAATCACACACAACAACTTCAGTCGCACAACAGGACCAGACGCACGACTCAACACTCCATTCGCACGAATCAACCCTCAATCGTGCGAATCAGCTTCATTCATACGATTACCCAATCGCACGACTCAACCTCCATACGCACGAATCAACCTTCATTCGTACGAATTAGCTACATTCGTACGGTTGAACCTTCATTCGTGCGATTGGACTCCAGTCGTGCGATATACGCACAATCGCATACATTCATTCGGTCACCTGACTCAATCGCATGACTCAATCGCATACATTCATTCGCACGCATGACTCATTCGCACACAAACACACAGTCGCACGACACAGTCGCACGACTCAGTCGCACGACATACCCAGTCGCACAACTCAGTCGCACGATTGACTCAGACGCATGGTTCAGTCGCACGACTCATCCAGTCGCACAACTCAATCGCATGACAGACCCAGACGCCTGGACAGCAGAATCACGACTGTGGATGGGCTGAGCAGCCGGCTGCTCCAAACACGAGTTTTACACAACAAGGACTTCTAGAAACACACTACAAACATACACAAACATGAAGCACATGCAGAAAGACCTCACACGCACCCACATGACCTCATGTGTTCGGGTTGAACCCGGACACCCGAAACCCTAGTTTGGACAGCCGTGAATAAGCAAGAAAAGGGACAACCAAGGTCGTCTACCTGCTAGAATGGAGTAGACTAGGCTATAGATGAAGTCTAGACGACGAAAACGAGACCAAGCGGGTCGGATTTGGTGCTAGAATGAAGAAAATGTGAAGAAGAGGTTGAAGAAGAAGAAGATGAAGTTGAAGATGAATGAATTAGGGCTGGAAAATGGGGCTATTTATACCCATTCCAAGTTTGCAAAATGTCAAGTTTAGTCCCCGCACTTAACCCCCGAGTTTTCCAAATTTGTTTCGGTTGAAAAACGACTTTGTTAGTTTAATCATATTAATTATAAAAATGTATTTAATGATATTTATAACTTAAAAATGGTTTTATTAGTGACTTTATTTTATATAAAAATGTTATATTTGGCGTTTACGACGTTGAAAGTTTTAAAAGTTTTTTAAAGATAATACACATTCACAATGAAAGCACAAGCACAACGATGATAAATAAAACATGATATCCACATAAAGAGTTAATAAAGATGAGGAATGATCGATCAAAGAATAGTTAACGGAAAACCACGTTAATTGACGGACCTTAAGGTGACGGATGTCACACAAGTTGATGATCAAATACATAATGGATAAACCACTTATTTGATGTCGCTCGTCAAAAATAGATCGATATTCAATATTGTATAGACATGTTTATGAGAGTGACAATATGGTTATATCTCAAATTAGGATGGACCGATCGTGTTTCATAAATTTATGTGAGACACTAAATAATTTTGAAGGATTAAAACCAAATAGGAATATGGACACTAATGAACAAGTATCCATCTTCCTTCATATTATCGCTCATAATGTCAAGAATCGGGTCATGAGATGTCATTTTCATCATTCAGGAGACACTATTAGTAGGTGTGTCTCTCGAGTTTCCAATGCAGTGATTAGATTGCATATGCGTTTGTTCAAGAATCCCGAGCCTATTCCCAAGAATTATACCGACCAAAGGTGGAAATGGTTCAATGTATTAATAATCATCATAACCTTTTATCGTATAATTATGTTAGGAATTAGACTTGTATTATAATACTTTTGTGTTGCTCGGTTTTAGAATTGTTTAGGAGCTCTAGATGGAACATACATAAAGTGCTTAGTGCCTGATGAAGAGAAGCCTAAATACAGAACACGAAAGGGAGAGATTGCTACAAACGTGTTAGGTGTGTGTTCACCGGATATGAAATTTATATTTGTGTTATCGGGTTAGGAAGGGTCGTCGGTTGATAGTAGAGTCTTACAAGATGCTATTGATAGGCCACATGGATTGAAAGTTTCAAGACCGGGTATGTAAAATCTTATATAAATAATCATACAGGCATATACAACCAAGCTAGTAATTTAAGTTGTTGGGTCTTTATTAACTACAATGTATTTGTAGGTTATTATGTGGTAGATGTGGGATACACAAACGCAAAAGGTTTTTTGCTCCTTATAGAGGTCAAGATATCACTTAAATGATTGGCGTAATGGACACCAACCCACTACCCTAAAAGAATTATTCAACATGAAACATTCGTATGCAAGAAATATTATCGAAATATGTTTTCGTATTTTGAAGAAAAGATGGAGAATTTTGAGAGACCATTCATACTATCCTGTTGACCAAAAAATAGGATCATAATTGGCGTGTTGTCTCCTTCATAATTTTATAAGGAGAGAAATGCTAGTAGATCCATTTGAAGACAAAGATGAAGATGAAAATGAAAACGAAGACAGAGACGGAGAGGGGAATGGAGACGGAGAGGGAAATGGAGACGGAGAGGGAAATGGAGACGGAGATAATATAACTCAAATTACGACGTCAAATGAGTGGACAATGTTTAGAAACAATCTAGCCCAAAGCATGTTTGATTCTTGGAGCGCTACCAACTTATCATAAATATTTTACAAATACATGGATTATTAAACTATTGTTTGCTATGTTGTGTTTTTATGGATGGATATATTATTAAATAATTGTTATGTGATTTATAGACATATTAATTGTTACACAGTTGCTGGTCATGCTATTTTTGTTGGTTCGAAATTTTACAGGAATGTCGACCAACAATAGAAACTATCGAGTGTGGTCTGATAATGAAGATGATAAGTTTGTTGAAGCTTTAGTAAACATGACTAACACCGGAAAGTTTAAATCTGATAATGGCTTTAGAACCGGATATTTATAACATTTGAAAGCGTCCTTAAAAGAATCACTTCCGGGCTCGGGCATTTTGGGTAAACCCTATATTGAGTCAAGGATCAAAACAATGAAAAAAGACTGGTTAGATGTTTCCGATATGCTAAAAGCTAGCGGATTTGGGTACGATAAAGAAACGAATAGTGTCAATGCTGATACTTGAGTATGGGAATCGTACCTTGAGGTACGCATCTGTGATACTTTTTTTCTTTATATTTTTTCTTAAAAATTTAAAATTTTATTCAATCACCCATCTATGATGATACTTCCCATCTTAAAAAAACTTAATACAAATTTTTTGATATTTGATTTAACAATCTTTGTTTTCATATATCAACTATTCAGGAGTAAAAACCAAAACAAGAAACAAATAAGTTGTCTAATGTTTTAACTATTATTCGATGATAAAACAAGAAGCAAATGCAAAATAAATATTTCTAGTGTGTTGACTTTGTAGGTTATGCTTGTTAGAATTTATATTATTTAAATAATAATAATAATATAATTTTGATATATTTCTTATCATGTGAAACAGAAGAATAGACATGCGGGTAAATGGAAAGCAAAAAAGCTTCCTCACTATGAAGATGTTTCCTCACTATGAAGATGTGTGTTATATTTGGTAAAGACCGAGCTCAGGGTAACAAAGCCAAAACCGTGGTTGAGATGGAAGAAGAGGTGAACGTGGCAGAAGAAGAGCACCAAGTAAATGAGGAATTTGATGAAATCAGCCATAGCGTTGGTACAGATTCAAGTTTTCAACTTGAACTTCAGGCGTACATGGAAAGAAGAGAAAACGTGCGAGGCAAGTAGATCATGTGGTTCAGAGTTTTAGTGATGCAGTTGTTTTATTTGCCAACCGCCTTAAGGAAACTTCAACTGAACTAAGTGAAGATATAAAGTTTGAAATTGACATAAAAAAGAAAACTTTAACTATGCCCAAAGAGCTATCGAAAATGACATCTTTATCTCAATTTGAAAAGTTTCAAGCAACTAAAAAGATTAAAGATGACCAGATTAGGGTGATGACCTTTTGGAGCTTGGGTGAAGAGGAAAGGGAGGCTTAGATCAGGTTTTTGTTGTCGAGTTAAGTTTGGCTAAGAAAAAATTGGTGTAAGAATTTGTAGTTATGTTTAAAACTTTTAGTCGTATATTGAACTACTTATGGTTGTATATTGAACTATTTATGGTCGTATATTGAACTACTTATGGTTGTATGTTGAATTACATGTTTATGTCGTATGTTTAAAATTTATAGTTATGTTTAAAACTTTTATTGAGGGGTGAGGGGTAGGAGTAGTGATGACATGTATTTGTTTGAAAAATAAAATAAAAAAAATTAAGAGGTGGGGGTGGGGTGGGAGGTTGAGTATGGTGGGTGGGCTTGTGGTCAAGGTAGTCACCATTTATTTTTGTATTTTGAGTCAATATTAGGACTTCAAAGACTTGTTTGATTTAAAGGGTAATTATGTCATTTTACAAATTTAAATTCCAATTCCATTCACAATTATACCGCTCAAACACATTATAGGATTTGAGTAGGATTTTTTAAATTCCAATTCAAATTACATTTCTAATTCAAATTCTATTCCATTCTTTGAAACGAATGCTACCATAGAATTTTTTTAAAGGGAAAGAAATGGAGTTACATGGAAGATAGCTACTCATCCACTCATTAATGAACTCACGTTGAAGACAATCACTAATAGAATCAATAATTCATAAACAAACACTCCCGACAAGATTCCTCCATTCTCCTATAAATGATGTAGTTTTGTCGGTTTATTTCTTTTATTTTAGTCGTTGCTCTTGCTTTTTGTATATAATAATAGTAATTTGCATTCCTTTTACTATAAACACACCAAAAACTTAATAAAATCTCTTTGCTTTCTCATTCCCTCCAATGGCACACTAAATCCCTTCCGGTACTCTTTAGCGTTACCCTTTTATCCTTAGTTTCATCCCTTGTTATTCATATTATACTTCAATTAAAAAAATGATAAGGTTTACTTCTTTACCTCCTACATTGTGCATAAATCTAAATCTTGGGTGAAGTTTCTTTATTTACCCTATTTGTCTTCGGCTGCTATTATATGTAATTCTTATTCTTACCTTCTTTTTTTACTTTCTACATTTTATGTTTTTAAATTTTATCTTTGTATTACATTTTACCTTTTTTTCTTATTATCTTCTATATACCTTTTATACCATATATATATATATATATATATACATATGTACAAACATACACACACACACACACACACACACACATATATATATATATATATATATATATATATATATATATATATATATATATATATATATATATAGGGGAGGGTTCAAATGAGAACTCACTTTTTTTGTGAGAACCCTAGGAACCAATCTCAACCACTAGTTTTCAATGGCAAAATGGTAATTAATAAATACATAATAAAAAAAATTATAAAATGAAAAATAACATAAAAATAGAAAAAATAAAAACACAAAAATGTTCCCCTAGTTTCCCTCTTTCATAAAAAAATTAAAAAAAAATTATAAAAAATAAAAAAAATTCTTGTTTTTTTACGAAATTTTATTTACACATGTGTAATACCGGATTTACACATATGTAAATTCAGTATTACACATGTGTATAACCAGATTTACACATGTGTAAACAAAGGATGGATGATTTTTTTTTAAAAAGTATATAAATATGGTAGGCGTTGGAAAGATAAAAAAAATACTAAATTTTATGGTGAAATTTTTTTGGAAAAATGATGTCGTGAAAAAAAGTTATGAACATTTTAAAAAAAGGGGGGAAATGGCATGTGATTTGCATGTGATCAAGAATGAGTGGCTTATATTGGTTCCTAGAGTTCTCACAAAAAAAGTGATATATATATATATATATATATATATATATATATATATATATATATATATATATATATATATATATATATATATATATATATATATATATATATATATATATATTTAATGTTGGATTCAAATGAAAACCAAGAGAAATTGTGAAAACCAATAAAACAAATCTCCACCTTTGATGTATTAAGATCAATGGCTCATATGTTTTTGACTTTTTTCAAGAAATGGTCTCACAAGAGTACAACATTCTATTTTTTATTCAAAACAATATAAGACATTTATCTTAATACATTAAATGTGGAGATTTGGTTTATTGGTGTAAGGCCTTGTTTCTAGGCAGCCTCACAGTTGGATTTGGACATCAGAAACACCAGTTCTCAAACTATGAATTTCATCAATATAAGCAGCAAAACACAAAACATTTCATAATTCAACAATTACATCAACAATCATAACTTTAACTATCTATCTTCACTCTATGCCGCGATGCCAGTCTCGATCATATGTCAGGTAGCTTTCAAATCCATGTGAAGCACACAACTTATTTCTGTAGTATACCTGACAATCTAATATACATACAAAAGTCAGCGACGTTGAGTGAGCTCTAGGTTTACTTTATCAAATTATCATAACCGTATTTTATCAAGAACATACTTTAACAACACATACACTTTAGCTTTATGCCTATGTTAGGGTAAGAATCCTCTAGCTACTATTATACTTACTCTTTAACCATACTTTATCTTTTACTTTATCGTTCCTTTATCATAGCTTTATCTTTACTTTATATGTACTTTATCTTTGCTTTGTTGTGAGCTTGTACTTCTGCAGGATCGGGTTTTGTCACTTAACACTTGTAATTCTCTCAAACTCACTTATAATATCACTCAAACAAGATGAAGCAATGCCTTTAACAAGAGTTGATAATAATATAATAAGTAAACAAAGGAACAAGCAGGAGTATTTTCAAGGTACTTGTATATATTACTTCTCAACTCAAGATTACAAGACTTACAAGCATAGAACATGAGTTACAATGAGAAACTATATATACTAGATCCTACAGCCGGTTATACTTGATACCAGCTGGAAACCTACGACTAAAGCATATACTACAATGCTAAAGCTAAGGTATCTTAGATAAAGTATTATCTAAGATATGGTAGTCATGACATGTCCATGACTTACCTTTTGTCACCAACTAAAGATGGCAACTGTACTTAACATAAAAGGTAAACAGTAGATTAAAGTATGGTCAACTACATGGCTTTTGAGAAAACGCCATGCAGTATCTCAGAGATTTGCAGCGGACTGTCAGACAGACCATACTTATGTCTACTGGATAATAGAAGTGTCTTCCGAAGGTTAACTGGCTTCGGAAGAACAAGTTCTTCCGAAGCCACTTATACTTCGGAAGATGCTTCTATGCTTCCGAGGCTTTAAGGACTTCTTTATACTTCGGAAGTTGACTTCAGAACTTTGTCTTCAAGTCTTGATTCTTCGGAAGTAACTTCTTTATCTTCGGAAGTTGGAGTTTTCCTTCGGAAGTGTATTTTACACTTAGACTTCGGAAGAGCTCCTTCTTCCTTCGGAAGGCCCACACTTGGCTTCGGAAGTCCTTTGTATGCAGTACTCAAAATCTTCTAAGTGACATGGTTTTGGTTGCAACAGCCTCTCTAGATCCAACAAACTCCCCCTAGGCTGATGCTACCAAAACTTCACTTGTTTCTACTTCTCAAAGTTTTCAGCACCAGGGACAAAAGATATTTGTCTGTCTCTCTGTTCTTCCCGGATGTGGTGCTGAGAAGCTTGTACAAGTCATTCGTGGATAGGAGATCCAGTCTATCACTTTGAATGACATGTACCCTTTGTTATGACCCCCTGAAGAGAGTTTGTTGACGGGAGTTGTAGTCATACTCCCATCTAACTATGGACTCAAGTTCAGGACCTTCAACCATTTGAAGAAAGGCTTTGCCTTTGGTTGCTGATCCTTTCCTTTCCTCCTCCTCTCTCAGTTTTGACTCCTCTTCGACCTTGCTTCTGGCAGTAAGCTCGGCCATGTGAGGGCTGCCTAGATGATTTCTGATGTGGGCAGCTACATCGGAGTTTGAAGGGTTGGAGAATGGTTTCTCTGCTAACTCAGCAATATCAAATCTGCTTAAGTGTAGCAGAGATGAGGCATTCAGCCTGTTAATCTCACCATTCTCTCTCTCAACAACAAAGTTGTGAGAAGAGTCTTCGAACCTCCACTGGACTATCTTCTTTCTGGGTACAAGAGGTTGTCTTGGTACCCTATCTCCTTTCTTTGTGTCCAGCAGAGTCACCAGCCTTCTTCTCAGCTTCTTTTCTTCCTCATTCAATGTATCTGAATTGAGGCCAAGGAGTCTTGCAGCTTGGTCCAAAGTTCCTCTGGGCAGATCAAGAAACTCATCTCTTGTGAGGGAACTTGAGGATCCATCAACATAGGTCAGGTTGACTGTATCCTCCTCACAGGAGATGTCGCTCAGAGTAGTGCAGTTTATGAGCTTAGTTTTGATTGCCTTGAATTCCTCCATAGAGAGATGTTTGGAAGGCTGAGGGGATGGTTTGATTGGTTGTTGGGTAGGTTTAGGAGTTTGGGTTCTGGGTAAGGTTTTAGGTTGGATGATGGGTAGTTTAGGTGGTTGAGGTGAGGGAGTTGGTAGTTGTGATGGTGTAGGTTCAGGGGTAAAGGGTTCAGGTTCAGTTTTGATTGGGAAGGGAAAGGATATAGGTTCAGTCTGAGGTTGGGTTTGGATATTGGGCTGAGAGGTGGCTTTGAAGGTTATCCCCTATCCCCTTCTATACATCTCCTTTCTTCTCCCCGCACGAATGTCAGCCTTGATGTCACTGACATGTCGTTGGAGAGTCTTCTCAGACATTGGACCCACTTGCCTGCCAGAGAAGCCATGAGCTTTAAGATAGTTCTTCATCCAAGCTTTCTCACCAATCTTCTTGGCGACAGACAGTCCAGCCTCTTCTTCTTTCTTCTTCTTCTCTACCAGCTTCTCCCTTGCAGCTCTCTTTCTCTCCTTCTCCATTTGATCTTGCTCTTTGTTAAAGAGCCAT
This sequence comes from Flaveria ramosissima, assembly GCA_025215565.1. NCBI lineage: Eukaryota > Viridiplantae > Streptophyta > Magnoliopsida > Asterales > Asteraceae > Flaveria > Flaveria ramosissima. The sequence goes on along the minus strand of CM046043.1, from coordinate 20,967,483 downwards.
AAGATCGTGTCACTATTGTGTGGAGACAACTCCTCTTGAGAGAATCCTCTGGAGAGTAGGAAAGTGATCCTTTCTCTCCTGAGCTGCAGATCAGCTTCTCTTTCTTTTCTCAGCCTTTCTTCTTCCAAGGCCAACCTTGCAGCTTCTTCTTTTTGCTGTCTTTGCAGCAGGTTGCCTTTTCAAGCTCTATTAGCTCCTCTAATGGTAGCAGGAGTACATCTTCCGAAGCAACCCCTAGACTGACAAGTCTATCAATTACCTCCACTCTTCTTCTATTGTTGATTGCCTCTTGGTTGGCTGCAGCTGCTTTTGTACTTGCAGCTAACAGTTTCCCAGTTGGCAGTCTTCCTTTCCTTTTAAGCTTCTCTAACCTTTATTCTTCCTGAAGCTCTTCCGAAGTCATCTTCCTCTTGCCTTTAATGTCTTTGGAAGTGCTAGACTTTGGTGGTTCTTGGGTAGAAGATTCAGGTTGGGTGGTGAAGGTAGGAGCTGAGGTCAATGCAGATGTAATAGCTAGTGGTTGGCTGAGAAAGTCCTCCCTATTAACCTCAGATGCAAGTTCCAGAATTGCATTTGTGACTATTAGATCATCGGAAAGAGAAAATAGTCCTTCCGCAGCAGCAATCTCAGCTTCGGAAGTTTGTGTTGGTTCTTCCGAGGCTTCGAATTGTGCTTCGGAAGCCTATGAAAACACACCTTCTGTCCCAACTGTTTCAGTTGCTGGGCCATCAGTCCTAGTTTCCCCTTCGAAATCAATCTCAGGTTCCACTTGGGCCTTAGGTTGACCAACTTCCTCAACGGTGGTAGGAGGTGCATTCAACCTCTGAAGCTCTTGAGCTCCAAAGTAAATCACAGACATATCCGGACTGGGTTGATCAATTAGGGACTCTAAAAGGAACTTGTTGAAGATCCTATTTAGATCCTGAAGCATCCTTTGATCCACTTGAAAAACAACTGGAGGAGGCTCAGGGAAGATGGCAGCTTGTTGTCGGAAGCCTGTGAAAACACACCTTCTGTCCCAACTGTTTCAGTTGCTGGGCCATCAGTCCTAGTTTCCCCTTCGAAATCAATCTCAGGTTCCACTTGGGCCTTAGGTTGACCAACTTCCTCAACGGTGGTAGGAGGTGCATTCAACCTCTGAAGCTCTTGAGCTCCAAAGTAAATCACAGACATATCCGGACTGGGTTGATCAATTAGGGACTCTAAAAGGAACTTGTTGAAGATCCTATTTAGATCCTGAAGCATCCTTTGATCCACTTGAAAAACAACTGGAGGAGGCTCAGGGAAGATGGCAGCTTGTTGTCTTGAGCTCAAAGAAGTAAGAGCTTGACTGATGGTATCTTGTCTTTGGCTTTGTTCCTCAACATTCTCCCCCTTTTTGGTAGCATCATCTTGAGAGGTAGATGAGCTAGAGGAAGAGGTCAAGGAGACTTGAACTGGTACATGCCTAACAGATCTCTCAGTCTGTTTCTCAGCTAGTTTGGCCTTAAGACTTTCAATCTCAAGTTGCTGAGTGGCAGACCTATCCTCTAAAGTCTTAACCTTTGATTCAAGGTTTGAGACTTTAGAAAGTAGGTCTCTTATGGTGAGTTGCATTCTTCCCTCATCTTCTTTTGAAGAATCACGGGGAGATGAGGTAACATACCTAGTATGTTCATCCTCACCACCAGATGTGGTTTCTTGGCACCCTGGTTTCCCTTGCACAATGATGTCTCTTTCAGAGCATCATAGGGCATGGTTGCCGTAGATTCAGTCTGACTGTCGTTACCACTGTCCTGAGGATCCATTGAGGCTCCTTCAGTAGTGGCAGCTGAATCTACATGAGTCCCCTCCACATCAGTGGGACTCACCTCAGTAGGGCTTTGCTGGTGTGGGCTAGAGACAAGAGGTTTCTCTAGGCTCTGTTGATCCTTAATAGGGTGTAGTGGATCAACTTCATCGCCTTTGAGAGACATAGTCTCTTCACCAGCTCCGGTCAATAGGTCAGTAAAAGAAAAGGAATGAAGACCTAAGGACCCGGGACTTTGATCAATGTCAAAAGGCATTGAGCTGTCCCTTGGTGGCTGCTCAGGGGAGTATAGAGACTCACCCTGAGGGCTATCAGCTGGGGTTTTGGGCTCATGGGTCTGAGACTGAGGAGACTCAAGACCCATATTGAGGTCAATAGTGAAGGATTGGTGGACCTCTGGCTGAGTGGGAGCCCCTTGTTCGGTTTGAAGAGGAGGGGCTTGTTCAATCAGAGTAGATTGAACAAGGGTTCGTTTGGTACGTCTCTGGTAGGTGACAGTGATTGGAGGAGAAGGTAGATTTGGAATAGTGAGGGTAGTTGCTGGTGTGGGTTCATCACCTGTGGGGTTAACAGGGATGTCACCAGGAGCCATTGGCTCAATCATACCTGGAAGTAGTGCGGTATCCCTTCCAGTGTAGTTGGTAGACACTCTCTTCAAGACTTTGAAGATGGTCGGCCTCATTTGGGGAGCAGAAGAGCAGCTGCACAGACAAGCTTACCCTGATCTAGCTCACAGTTGATTATGTGCTGGAGAAATCTGGGATACATAAAGAATGTGTCCCTTTGCAGATTTCCCATAAGGTTAGTCAGCACAAACCTTGAGTAGTTGAAGCGCAGGCCTTGTACCAACCCATGAACTAAGCACCCGAGTTCATAGGGAATTTGATCCCATCCCCCGGATTTGTTAGATAGACAGTGAAGAACCACATGTAGCAGGAACTTCCACTTGTAGGAGAAGTTGAATTTGTAGACTGTAGACCTGCTTACATCTCCACCGTATCCCATTTGGAGATAAGAGTTATCTAACTCAGATTTGGGGAATTCCGTCGGTGCGCCTTCATCATGGAGCTCAAGATGCTCCCTGATGATTTGTTCAGTGATGACCAACTCTTGGCCACAAACACTTGACCTGATAGCACGAACCCCGTTTAGGGTTTCAATCCGACCATTTGTCCAAAATTCGGACATTTGATTGGAGTAGATGGTAGGGTTTACGGTCAATGCTGTGTAGTATGAAGATTGGGCTAAGAAAGAGATAATATCAGAGAAGTCAGCATCCCTTGAAGAGTCAAGGAGTGCGACCTGGTTGTGCTGAGGGTTTAGAGCCATTTGAGAAAGATAGCAGAGGAAGAGTTCTGAGAGAGGTAAATTGGAGAAGAAGAAAGCTTTTAGGGCAGTGAATTTGGTAAAAAGAGTGTAAGTGATTAACCGGAAGTATTTAAATGGGTGAAATGGCGGTTTAAAGGGTGGTTTGGATAAGATGATGTGAGGGTCAGTGGATGATGTGACAGGGGCGGTAAGGTTAGACCATTTAAATAATCCGACATCATTAACAAAATCTTTACTTTGTACAGAGTGGGGCCCAAAAGATTTCCGTTACACAGTAAAATCTTTCTTCCGAGCATAAAGTATTTCCGAAGGTAATGTTCTTCCGAAGGCAAATGTACTTCCGAAGGTAAATTGCTTACTTCCGAAAGCACATGTTGCTTTTAGGTGGAGTGTATTAAGTGCTTCGGAAGTAGATCTGAGGTGAACTCAATCGCTTCTTCCGAGACTTAGTACACTTCCGAGAAGAAAATTATCCTATGAGAAATTTGCTTCGGAAGTTATGCTAGATATCTTCCGAAGGCAAGTTTCTCTTCGGAAGAACTTATACTTAGTTAAATAAGAAAGGATCTTTTGTAACAGGGCTTAGATTGTATTGACATAAGACTTTACACATTAAAAGGTTTTCAATTGAGATTAACTAGTCAATGTTTATCATCCCAATAGCTGTAATGAGATATTTAAATCTTTGTTCATCAAATGCTTTGGTGAACAAATCAGCATATTGTTCATTTGAATCAACTTTGATTAGTTTTATAAGATTTTTCTCATGAATATCTCTAATGAAATGATACCTGATATCAATGTGCTTTGTCTTAGAGTGCTTCACTGGATTTTCAGTGATGGATATAGCACTGTTGTTGTCAATGTGGATAGGAGTGCTCATGAAGTTGAATCCATAGTCATCATCTGGTTTTGAATCCACAGCAGCTGAGCACAGCAACTTGCAGCAGCAATGTATTCAGCTTCAGCAGTTGATGTAGAGACACAGGATTGCTTTTTGCATTGCCATGAGATGATCCTTCCACCAAGAAATTGACATCCACCTGATGTTGATTTCTTGTTGATGTTGCAGCCACCATAATCACTATCAGAGTAACCATAGAGATTAAAATCACTATTTCTTGGATACCAGAGACCTAACTTAGGTGCTCCTTTGAGGTATCTGAGAATTCTCTTGACAGCAATTAGGTGAGACACCTTTGGAGCAGCCTGATATCTTGCACAAATGCAGGTTGCAAACATTATAAAAGGTCTACTTGCTGTGAGATACATCAGAGAACCAATGATTGCTCTATACTGATGTTGATCAGTATCCTCCCCCTCAGAATCAGGGCATAAATCATGGTTTCTGGGTATGGGCGTCTTTGCTTCTTTACAATCCTTCATATCAAATCTCTCTAAGATATCATTGACATACTTAGATTGATTGATGAAAAACCCTTCCTTCAGTTGCTTTACCTGAATTCCAAGGAAAAAGTCCATTTTTCCCATAGAACTCATTTCGAACTTCTTCTTCATAATGCTCTCAAAGTCTTTGCACATTTGGTCATTTGAGGAACCAAATATGATGTCATCGACATAGACTTGAACTAGCAAAATGTCTTTCCCAGACTTTCTGATGAAGAGAGTCTTGTCAATGGTACCTCTAGTATAACCATGCTTCAGAAGAAATTGAGACAATGTCTCATACCACAGCCTAGGTGCCTGGTGCAGCCCATATAGAGCTTTATCCAACTTGCACACATAGTTTGGGTGCTGTGGGTCTTCAAATCCTGGAGGCTGGCATACGTAGACTTCCCTATCTATATCCCCATATAGAAAGGCACACTTGACATCAAGCTGGTAGACAGTGAAATTCTTGGATGCAGCATAAGCAAGGAAGATCCTAACTGCCTCAAGTCTTGCAACAGGTGCAAAGACATCAGTATAATCAATTCCTTCCTCTTGAGTGTATCCTTGAACCACCAGTCTTGCCTTGTTCTTGATAATCAAGCCTCTGTCATCTCTTTTGTTTCTGAAAACCCACTTGGTGCCTATAGGTACTTGACCAGATGGTAGCGGACATAGGTTCCAAACCTTTTGTCTTTTGAATTGAAGCAGCTCCTCTTGCATTGATTCAACCCAGCTACTATCCTTCAAGGCATCTTCCACCTTCTTGGGTTCCACTTGGGATAAGAAGCATGAGTACAAGCAGACATTCCCATTGTGAGTTTGTCCCCTTGTTCTCACACCCTCAGAGACTTCCCCTATGATGTTTTCAGTTGGATGAGTATTGTGAATTCTGAGTCTTGGAATCACCTCCAGTTGCAAAGATAGGTCCAAGTTGGACATATTTTGCTCCGGAGCTTGAATACTTGGTCCAGCTGTTGTTTCAATCTCATTCAATGAGGACTGATTGAATGAAAGAGAAACATCATTATTTCTTTGCTGTGAAGCATCATTAACAGTTGCCTGTTCCTTCAAAATGCTGCTTCCATCAGCTTGGTGTTGTGCAGGATCACCTGAGGAGACTTGAAGATCATCAGGTGAATCCCTTGTTGAAGTTCCACTATTTCTTGAAATGGTTATGCTGTCAGATCTTTCAATAGTGGGAACTTGATTTGTTGTTGCTCTTGGAGAACTTGGAGCAGGTCTGGGAAGCTCAAACAGTTGATCTTCATCAGAATTGCTTTGAGCACATGTTCCAGCTGAAACATTCTCACAAGATGGTTTAGAATAGTTTGGAAACAATTCTAAATCAAAAATATGATCAGGACCATTCCCCCTAACACAAGGAGTGTGCTCATTAACTACAATGTTGGAGGATTCCTCAAATTGTTGGTTTTTAATATTATAAACCCTGTATGCTTTAGAATAGGAGGAATATCCAACAAAGATGGCATCATCTGACTTTTCAGCAAATTTTGCCAAATTGTCTTTTGTGTTAAGTATGGTACACCTGCTGCCAAAGGACCTTAGAAAGCCAATGAACGGTGGCCTCTTGTTCCATAATTCATAAGGGGTCTTTCCATGTGGCTTTACTACAAGAACTCTGTTCTGCACATAGCATGCAGTGCTGACTGCCTCTGCCCAGAATGTTAGAGGCAGCTTTGAATCAGCTAACATAGTCCGAGCAGCCTCAATAAGTGTCCTATTTCTCCTCTCAGCAACACCATTTTGTTGAGGAGTTCTAGGAGCACTGTATTGTCTGGCAATCCCTTTTGAGTTACAAAATGAGTCAAGAACAAAGTTCTTAAACTCAGTCCCTTGATCACTTCTAATTATTTTAACCTTGTGATCAACTTGATTTTCTATTTTAAGAATAAAAGATATTAAAGTTTCAGCAGTTTCATCTTTAGTTCTTAAAAAGAATACCCATGTAAATCTAGTAAAATCATCAACTACCACAAGGCAATATGATTTCCTTCCGATGCTCATTATACTTGTGGGACCAAATAGATCCATGTGCAATAAGTGTAATGGAGTAGTGATAGAGTTAACAACTTTGGATTTATGAGAAGACCTGTGTTGTTTCCCTTTCAGGCAGGCAACACAGTTATCTTTGCAGAAAAATTCCTTTTTGGGCAAACCATGTACCAAGTTATTTTTAGCCAATTTATTCATTGTCTTAAAATTGACATGACACATTCGTTTATGCCATAGTGTTGACTCATCACTATCAGCTTTGGAAAGAAAGCATGATACTTCTCCCATTGGGGAAGCATTGTTCATATCAAGCTTGTACATATCCCCTCTCCTGGGAGATCTAAGAAGCACCAATTCCTGAGGAATTGTCATCCCGGGTTTGAGGATGATGCACTCATGTTCTGTGAAAAGCATTTGATGCTTTTGATCACAAAACTGAGAAACACTTAACAGGTTGTGTTCAAGCTGTTTGACAAAATTAACTTTGTCAACTTTTAATTTTCCATTGGATATACTTCCTCTGCCAGAAATATATCCTCCGGCCTCACCTCCAAACTGGACAGGACCTCCATCATAATGTTGAAATTGTTGAAGGAGAGATCTGTTGCCTGTCATGTGCCTGGAGCATCCACTATCTACAATCCAAATGTTGTTATTCTTGTCATATGGATGTCCCTGCACATAAGGTGAGATAATTAGTTTTGATTGGAAACCCAAGCCTTATTGGTCTTGGGTTCTTCCAATGAGAGTGACATGATTGAACCAAAATTTATGCATGGGGGTTCAATAGATGTCTTTGAAGAAGAGGTTTGGGCTACAGCATCTTCCTTGATCTTCCATTCCATCCCTTGGTTGATCATAGAAGATGAGCTTGATGAAGCTTTTGTAGCTTGGCATTCTTCCGAAGCTTCTTTCTTTTCGGAAGAGACCTTCACCACCTTTTCTTCCGAAGCAGTCTTCTTCTGGGATGGTTTCAAGGGGACTCTTTTGTGAGTCTTTGCAGTTTTCACTTCCGAAGCCTTTTTCCTCTCGGAAGAAGAGTTTTCTTCCGAGAGAAGCCTTGCTTCGGAAACAAGCTTTCCCTTTTTCACCACTTGAACCATTTGATATGGTCCAAATGTGAAACCTTCCCTGACTCCTTCTCTTTTAACATTATTTGCATAATGTGTGCTAGCAGGATTGTAGTAACAATCTTTAGCCATGTGGTTTTGCAGACCACACATTATGCATGCAATGTTAATTTTCTGGGAATTTGAGGGTTGCTGTTTCTTGTTCTTTTTCTCCTCATCAGCAACCTTTCCCTTTAACTTCTGATCCTTTGGTAGGATAGGAGTACTGGTACTATACTCCTTTCCTGAATCAGAAGGTCCAACCACCTGGAATCCTGCTGATATGAATACACCCTTTTGCTTTGGGTCTATCTTCAGCTTGGATTCAGCCACCTTCTTGGCAGTTTTCCTGGCTGCTTTAGCCCTGCTTATTCTGGCTTTGGTGGTCAGGGTTTGATCATCATTGGCCGGGGAGGGCTCAATTACCTGTTCCTTCCCTGTGATGGTCATGGTCTCCACAGTTGCATCACTCTTTGACTCTTTACAAGGTGGGTCAACAGATGGAACCTCTTGCTCTTCAGTACCACATCTTGGTTGTCTTATAGACTCATAAGAGTGTGGTGGAGCAATTTCATTGGTTCCCAACCCACTTTTGTTTTGATAGCAAAGTTTGGAGTGAGAGGATGATGCAAGTATGGCTTGGAAGTTTTGCTCAGAAATAGCATACTTCCTGGCTTGAGCCTCAGCTGTGACAAGCTGGGCTTGAGCCTCAGTCAATTTGGATATTAAATCCTTGATTTGAGTCTTGTAGTTGGTGTGTTCATGTTTTAAAAGAGATACAGTTTTCTCTAACTCCTCAATTTTCTTTTGGTAGTCAGATTCAGCTCTTTTAAAGTCAGATTTTAGCACATTTAAAGACTCAATATCGGATTTAATTTCCATATTGTAGTCCTGGTACAATTTAACCTTTGCAATACAAGCAGGGGTACAGAGATGTTCATATACCTTATTTTCATCTGTTCCCGCCATGAGTGCTTGAGCAGGAGTCACATCTTGAACCATAAAGCTCCAGTCAACTTCTTGAGCCATAGCTGTTGTTTCAGTTGACTTCCCGTTGGGCTTTGGTGTAGAAGGATGTGTGGAGGCCTGTGAGGTTCCCGGGTTGGACTTGGGAGCCTTGCATTCCCTTGCAAAATGGCCAAGCTGGTTACAGTTGTAACACTTAGCCTTGCTCTTGTCAAACCCAAACTTGCTAGTGATTGGGTTTTGAGGGAATTGCCTTCCAGTTCTCTTAAAGAACTTCTTCGCTCTGTAGGTTAGAAGAGCCATTTGCTGAACAATGTCCACATACTCTATGTCATCTGGACGAAGCAATCAAGATCATCAAAGCAGAATTGATGATCATTGGAGTGTCCACTCCCTGAGACAAACGCACAGCCCTCCTGAAAGGAGCTTTGCTGAGCTTGATGAGACCTTGGAGTCTCAGGGAATGTGATGTAAGGCCCAGATGAACAAGATGGCTGCTGGGTGTATGACAGGTACTGCTGAGACTGGGAGATACCTGAGCCTTCAGCAACCATTAAAGCGTTGCTAGCAGGAAGGCTCAAGGGTCTGCTTGCTTGGTGACCCTTCTTACTTTCCATTTCCAAACGGTATCCATCAAGGATCCCATAGAGTTCGGTCATGGTGAGAGTGTTTAAATTCTCTGTTCTCTTAATGGAGACACAGTAGAAAGTCCACTCATTGGGTAGAGCACTCATGAACTTTCTGGTAAGGTCTCTAAGTTCTTGAGTGATTCCCACAGATTGGAGGGAGGAGATAAGATCCATATACCTGAAATATTGCTGGCTAAAAGTTTCTCCAGCAACATAGGTGAAGTTCTCAAACTGCTGCTTCAGTGAGTCCTTCTTTGAATCATTAGAGCTCGAGTACATTTGAGCAAGTGCATCAAAGAGTTCTTTGGCTGACTTACAATGCTCAAACCCCACCATGATGGAGTTTGGGATTGCAGTCATGAGAACAGTCATAGCATTGTTGTCTATGTCAAGCTTCTTCCTGTCTTCATCGGAGTAGTCTTCAACAGCCTTCTCGATCATGGCACCGTTTCCACCAGCAACTTTTGGCTTGTACGGGCCATTAACGATGGACTGCCACATCTTGCTATCCTGGTATCTGATGAAGCCTTCCATTCTTCTGCTCCAAGACCTGAAGTTTTCAGGGTCGATGATGGGAGCTTTGGTCACCGTTCCCATTTCAACTTCAGATTTGATGAGGGCCATTTTGAGTGAGGTATAAGGAGGAGTGAAAAACTGGTTGATTAGGATGGTAAGATCTCACAATCAAGAGCCTAAAAAGCTCTGATACCAATTGCAGGATCGGGTTTTGTCACTTAACACTTGTAATTCTCTCAAACTCACTTATAATATCACTCAAACAAGATGAAGCAATGCCTTTAACAAGAGTTGATAATAATATAATAAGTAAACAAAGGAACAAGCAGGAGTATTTTCAAGGTACTTGTATATATTACTTCTCAACTCAAGATTACAAGACTTACAAGCATAGAACATGAGTTACAATGAGAAACTATATATACTAGATCCTACAGCCGGTTATACTTGATACCAGCTGGAAACCTACGACTAAAGCATATACTACAATGCTAAAGTTAAGGTATCTTAGATAAAGTATTATCTAAGATATGGTAGTCATGACATGTCCATGACTTACCTTTTGTCACCAACTAAAGATGGCAACTGTACTTAACATAAAAGGTAAACAGTAGATTAAAGTATGGTCAACTACATGGCTTTTGAGAAAACGCCATGCAGTATCTCAGAGATTTGCAGCGGACTGTCAGAAAGACCATACTTATGTCTACTGGATAATAGAAGTGTCTTCCGAAGGTTAACTGGCTTCGGAAGAACAAGTTCTTCCGAAGCCACTTATACTTCGGAAGATGCTTCTATGCTTCCGAGGCTTTAAGGACTTCTTTATACTTCGGAAGTTGACTTCAGAACTTTGTCTTCAAGTCTTGATTCTTTGGAAGTAACTTCTTTATCTTCGGAAGTTGGAGTTTTCCTTCGGAAGTGTATTTTACACTTAGACTTCGGAAGAGCTCCTTCTTCCTTCGGAAGTCCCACACTTGGCTTCGGAAGTCCTTTGTATGCAGTACTCAAAATCTTCTAAGTGACATGGTTTTGGTTGCAACAGCCTCTCAAGATCCAACAACTTCGTACAACACTCATTTAGCCATTACTCGTGTAAAACATAAGACTTTACTGTTGATTGCTATTACGCAAGACTCTTGTCCGGCTTACAACGCATGCAAGACTCCTGTCGCTTGGCATTACGCAAGACTCCTGTGTTGAGGCTTGAAATACATCAAGACCTCTATGCTTGCAAGACTTCTTTAGCATACTTCAACATTTTCACAGCTGTGATTTAACGGGTAATTATTCTTGAATTATTATTCAAGTTTCTTTCACATTTCACATGCGAACTATATTATGTTTACTTTATTCGTTATCAGTATTAATGCATATATCTTCATTTCTTTAGCTATAAGTTCTTTATTTATACAATCATTAACGCACTCAATAAGACGACATCCTACACGAATCAACCATAAGGGAAATCCATCTATGCGAACACCACCACTCGTGCTATACTGAAGGGGCATTAATAGGATTCATGCGACAACTTTATCACCCGAGAACTATACTTCGTGTGGGAACTTTAACACACGAGAACAATCCATCGCGCGATAACTTGCCATGCAAGTCTCCCCATTCACGCGATAACTATCATGCATAACCGCCCTAAGCGAGAACTATACCAGTCACGCGAGAACTATATAAGTGTTTGAAACTTAAGCCCCAAGTTATCGATAATCAAGATATTTTAATGCCCAAATGGATTCTATACCAATTAATACTATGATACTTTATAAAAATAGTCATTAAGGTATGCATATTAGCTTATATGTAAATAAATATACATGTTAATAATGCATATCTTTACCCATCTTAAGTGTTTTTTGTCACAAATTCATCTTTATCTATACTTAATTATGATTAATTTGTATTTTGTAGTTTTGGATGGTTGCTTGAAGATTTCAAAAGAAAAAGACAAGAAATACATGAATATTTTGGAAGTTTAGAGGCTGTTATGGTCATGACTGATTCTGTCAGGTCCATAACATGCATCAGGCCCTTACTTCCTGCGTATTATGGTCATGACTGATTCTGTCATGGGCATAACACGCATCAGGCCCCCTTTTAAGCCTTTCTTCCTCTTCATTTTGGGGAGACAAATTTTGGAGTGAAAACCCTAGTTTTTCTCCATTCTTGTGGCAACTTTGAAGGAGTTCTTTCAAGAGTTCAAGTTAGGTTGAAGATGAAGCATTTCAAAGGAAGATTCAACTACATATAACCCACCTCTACTCATCTTTGGTTTCAAAACCTCTAGATCTATCATGTTTTCTTCCATTGTTATGAGCTTAGTTGTGGTTTTTGTAAGCCTCATGGGCTAAACACTCTTTATCACTTAGATTAGATGAAGCTTAGCATACTTTGACATATTACATGTAACTTTTGGTGATGATTAGATCAATTTTTATTACAAGGTTATGAATGTTCTTCAATGATTTGTATGCTTGTTGAAATTGATGAAATAATGAATCTTGTGGGTGTTATAGTCACATATTGTTGGAAAACTTTATGTTTTAGAACATCTACTCATGAAATGCATACATTAGTGTGTGGTTTATGGCATTTGACTAGGAATGGTAAATGATAGTTGATTATTTAGTCAAATTGAACAAGTGTGCATCCAAATACATATGTTTGTGAAAACCATTGTGTTTGTTATGAATATCCCCTAACATTGTGTATGTGTAACCATATATAATGTGCATATCTATGATTCGTGTATTCATGTTAGGACATTCATAAATTTAAGGATTTACATAGCTATTGTTACATTACGCGAATTGAGGTGGTTACCATTTGTTTATCGTGTTAACTTTCCAAATATTTATGGGTTTGGTATCCTTGACGGGAGTCCTAACCATATTCAAATTTGGCTTAATAGTATCATTGGGTCTTCATGGCATAACTTTAGGTGGCTATTGTGTATTTTTGTCGTTTTAGCTTTCCAACAAGTTATATAATTAGATAACCTTGACATGAGTCTAGTTTATATCCATGTTTCATGTGTAGAAAATGATCTCAACATATGTTCATGTATGTTATCATTGTTTTGCTAAACGGATTTGAAGTCTAAGTGATATCTTCCTCTAATTGATTATATTCATCTTTGTCTACTTTCTTCATTAGTTTAATTATTAGCTAAATTAGTTAATCATATTATTCACAAGTCATCTTTCATCGGGTAAATAATGACAAAGACTTAGTATTAGGAGCTTTCGTGTCCACTGATCGATACTTGGTTCTTACCAAAAGCTATACTACTATCCGATAGGTACACTTGCCTATTGTGTGTAGTTAGTCATAAGGTGAAAATCATTTTATTAAATTTAAAGCTTAATTGTGTAATATCCATTATTAAAATATACATATCAAACACACATCATTAGCCCCAATTATAGAAAACATGTAAAAAGAGGGGTCTAGAACTCACCTTATGATACTTGCACGAGAATATCACAAACTAGAGAGCTTTTCTATCAGGAACTACATAATCATGAAATACACTGAACATCGTTGAATACATACTTAACGCCACTTTGGTCTGCTTTCTCTCTCTAACATTTCGTCTCTCTCTTTCTCTAAGCACAACAGTGGAACTTTTCGCATGAAATGGAGAAAATTGGGTTCTTTGGTCTATTTATAGGGTTCCCATCCTTCGCGGGTATTCTCGCGCGATATCTCTAAGTCGCGTGAGAATCCCCTTGTCAAGCGAGAACTTTGTTTTTCTTTCTTTGGAAAATTCGGGGTGTTACAATTGGTTTTCACGATTTCTCCTGATTTTTATTTGAACCCAACCATAATACATATATATATATATATATATATATATATATATATATATATATATATATATATATATATATATATATATATATATATATATTATATATATATATATATATATATATATATATATATGTATGTATGTATGTATGTATGTATGTATGTATGTATGTATGTATGTATGTATGTATGTATGTATGTATGTATGTATGTATGTATGTATGTATGTATGTATGTATGTATGTATGTATGTATGTATGTATGTATGTATGTATGTATGTAGGTATGTATGTATGTAGGTATGTATGTATGTACGTACGTGCGTATGTACGTGCGTGCGCATGTACGTGCGTGCGCATGTACGTGCGTGCGCATGTACGTGCGTGCGCATGTACGTGCGTGCGCATGTACGTGCGTGCGCATGTACGTGCGTGCGCATGTACGTGCGTGCGCATGTACGTGCGTGCGCATGTACGTGCGTGCGCATGTACGTGCGTGCGCATGTACGTGCGTGCGCATGTACGTGCGTGCGCATGTACGTACGTGCGCATGTACGTACGTGCGTATGTACGTATGTATGTAGCGGAGGAATCAATTGCTAACCCTCTTTTATTCTACTAACCCATAAATCCTTCTACACTAATAGAAGAGTGACATAAAATAATAAAAATATTAAAATTTTAAATGACACATTTACCTATTTTTTTAAATAATCAATCATTGCAATCATTACAACTTTTTTTTATAATTCCCTTTCATATTTAAAACATTTATAAAATCTTGTTTTTTTATAAAAATTACACCATTAATTAGATCGTGTTTTTATCTTTTATTCCGTTATAATTTTCTCGTATTTTCGTCATTACATATATGTGACGAACAGTTGCATATATGCAACAAATTTTCTCCATTTTGTTTAAAAGTTCAATTCTTTCTTAAAAACTCCCCTGAATTTTTCTAAAACACATAAAAAAACCAAATACATGTAATACAATCATGAATGTAATATTTTATTATATAATAGGAAATAACCACATGTGTTTAATATATACACTTGCTAGATTAGTTAATTGTTCTAAACATATGTTTAATGTAATATCTTGAAATTTTCATAATATAGCCTATTATAAACATCTAAACATAGTATACGTGTCTTCAAACATATCATGTTATTCAATTTTTTGATGGAAAGTTATAGTTATTAGGGAATGTATCATTACTAATAGTCAATGCTATAGAAGTGGGTTAGTTTTTTTATCCATCTTCTATTTAACAATTATCCTTGTACATATATGTAATATCTTGTTATTACATATATGTAATGTTATATTTGCTCCTGGTCATTCATAGTATGATATTACATATATGTGATTAACAGTTATATTTGTATAATGTAAATATAAATGTAACTATTCAAAGATAAATGCATTTAATAACATTCAGTTTGTTTGTTTATAAAATAAATAAAAATAATTAACATCAAATATCAATTTAAGCACAACCTGTATAATTAAATTATTTTATAAATCAAATAAAAACAATTAATACATGTCAGATATAATCACATATACATAAATATAAACATATATGATATCTTTTTACATGTATGTAAGATTATGTTATGATGTATATGTAATATTATGTCACGTACATGTAATATGTTGATACCCACGTGCAATAGTTATTAATCATTATATATAATAATAGTTTGCAATTATCGTTATCAACTAGAAGTACAAAAGACAAAACACTATATTTCGTTTAATAAGTGAACAATTAAAGAATTGTCACATTAATTATAGGTGATATGAATAATTATATATATTTTTATATTACATGTATATTTTTACTACATAAGAATTGCTTCATTACATAAATCAAAGATCAAATAACTATTAATTTAGTCAAAATGCATGTTTTTTTGTTCCTCTTTGTCGAATTGAGTTGCATGATGTTGGTTTTGTTCTATAATCTAATTAAAATGATGCACAAAATTCTACTTCCCACATAGATAGAACAACATAACTCATAATTACAAGATTTGTAACGAAATTTAACATAACTTAAATTTTCTAACTAGGTGTTATTACATTGATAGAATATCTTGTTACATACATGTAACGTCATATTATATATGTGTAAAATATATTGTTACATATATGTTATATGTTTTTTCTTAATTAAAATTCACTTTGGCAAGAAAGTAAGAAACACAAACACTTAATACATATACAATCATAATTTTTACAATCCCTTATATGCAAGATTAGCTCAGCTTGTGGTTCGCTAGTTAGTAGGCTTGTTGGCTCGCTCATTAGCTCATTTAAATTAAGATCTAAATAATAAATTAATATAGTGATTGGAATTAAAATAGTAAATTAAAATGAAATTCTTAAAAACATAACTTAGCAGTGATTGGAATTTAAGAAATGAGATTCTTAAACAAACTTACAAATGGGACAAATTCTTACATTAATACATCATAGGAAAAATAAAGGAACATCATTAAAAATCTTACCAACAAAATAGAAATAGTTCTTTAAAAAAATTCCAAATAAACCATAAACTTGTTAGATATGTTTGCATAATTTTGTTAGCACAAAAGGTTTACGTGAAATACATAAACTTATCATATGAAGATAGTACACATAAATATAAGGATTTTATTTAAAAAGAATGAAATTATATAAGTTGTTACTTGTACTTACCAATGACGTAATCAACTACATTCTATTCCTACCTTGTCGTCTGCATTTTAACAAAATTATTGTCATTGCCAAAATAATCAAAGATACACAAGAAAATACTTTATGTAGATCTGTTACCAAATCAACAGAAATATCAAATAACATTTGAGGTCTAAATTGACAAAGACTCGCTCCATAATTTATGAATCATAATAGTGGCACTAAGATTTAAGAAGTGCGAGCTTTCATATTTTGCATAAACAGTGAAAATAATTATTAAGGGAAGCACAATGCATTCAAGTTATGAGAGTGAAAATGGTTACAAATGAGAAAAAGAGAACACAGTTGTAGAGAATAAATAAATCTAACATATATAACCTATACATACAAAACAAAGCACCAAGTTTACAAATTTTAATTACAAGCAGGACAAGAAGTTTACAAATTTTAGTTGTACATTACATAACTACATGTGTTTATACTCTAACTACTTTAACCAACATATTAGAATTAAAAACCAAACCAAATAAAAAAAATCACAACACTAACACCAATCAGTTTAGTGAAACAATTAGATTGCTATATATATTAGATAAATGAAAAATTCATAATTTTTATACAACTCAAAACAAGCACACAACTAAGTTCTTGTAGGAAGTAGGTTCACTTTTATATTACAAAATAATAATTATAACGATACTCTCGTTAGCCATGAGAAATATTTTAGTACAATACGTTTACAAATACGACAAAAAAATAAATATAAACAATATTTATGTACCAAACTTGATTCGAACAAACGTCTTTAGTATATACTCCAACGAGTCTTCATATAAAATTCTTGACACGAGTCTTCATCACATTTGAATCTTCAACTATACCCCTTGACTACAACAAATAACAAACAAAAGATTGGCGGTTGTGGCTGAGGATCGTGTTAGACACAGGTCCCTTAAAACAGATTCCGCGTCTCTACTCAAGACAACGCGTCTGTCTCCCAGGGTACAACAGCCAAAACAGTATGTACTGCCGGAGAGTGCATCGGCCCACGAGATCACCGGGTAAAGTATATGTGTTATGAAGTTATATGGAACAAGATTAAAGATGATGGTGTAGGAAGAACAATTTAGAGAGTACTCCTCTCTAAATTTCTATAAAACTTGTTGACACTCAAGAAATTTAATTTCTTCATTTTTTATTTTTCATCATCATGAGTTTGTTTATATACTCATGCTAATAATTTCATATTAATGTGAGTTTTATAATTCACAACCAAAACTCCCATTTGATTAATGAAATGTTTTATGAGACCGAATTAAAACTCTCATTTTATTCATGATAAGTTTAATACCAATTTTAATAAAAATTATGATCCATAATAGACATTCATAATATTTATTAAAAGACTTGGTCAACATAAAACATCCATGTTAATCAATACATGGCTTTATTAGTATTATGCAAGAAATTACAAAATTTCCTACAATAATCACCCAAGTTTTACTTTCTTCATTTCGGCCACTCAACTTCGAGCATCGATATCTAATTCATCTTAGCTTCAGTTTGGACACGGTTAGTTCGTTACAAAACGAGAACTTAAACCAATAAATAAATAACTATTTATATAAAAACATATAAATATAATTATTTTGTGTCCAAAATTCTAACAGTTCTTTCACCTAATTTTAAGAAAATAAATCTGAAGTCATGGAACACTTCTAAACTTGAACCGCATCTAAAACCCACACACGTTGATAGTTGAAGAGCAAAATTTCACTTCCAAAGCGCAATCCAAAAGCACAACGAAAGAGATGAGCACATGAGCAGGACATGAAGTTTACAAATTTTAGTTGTACATCACATAAGTACATTTGTCCATACTCTAACTATTTAACTATCATATTAGCATAATAAACCAAACTAAATAAAAATCAGAACACTAACATCAATTAGTTCAGTGAAACAAATCAGATTGCTATATATATTATATCAATGAAAAGTTCATAATTTTCATACAAGTCAAAGCAAGCACACAACTGAGTTCTTTCACCTAAGTTTCAAAAAAGCAACTCTGAAATATATAAAACACTTGATGTGCGGTATAAAACAATAACTAAAATTGAACCGCACCTAAAAACCCACACACGTGGATAGATGAACGGCAAATGCCACTTCCAAAGCGCAATCTGAAAGCTCAACGAAGGATATAAACACATGAGCAATGGGTGGCGTACAAAACAACCACTAAAATACTACATCCTACTATGAAAGTTTAAGCTAAAAGATCACAACTTTATGCAATTTAATCATGCTATTGAGTACAATAGATATATTTAAAAATGTAAATACAAAATAATAAGTCTATGGGTAACTCAAAAGTAGAAACTATTTGTTTTTCTTAAACAAATCTGATAAATGGCCCACGGTCCTTTCTATATTCTACAATAATGCTCCTTGATTCTTAATCATGGCCTCGTTCTCCAGCAACCTAACCTGGCCTGATCTCTAGCATGTGCTTCCTTATAACTAGTGTCATCCCTCGCCATGAACTGAGTCAACATCTGTGACTGCTACATCATCATCTCCTCAAGGGTGGGCTTCTTCTCGCCTTGACCTATGCCACTAATCTGGCGGCTACTCGAACTCTGATTCTAAAACAAACTCTAAGTACGCGGTTGAAAACCCAGTGGGTTTCCAATCCTCCGGTTCTGTTGATTTCTCCAACCCGGATTATAGGAATTGCCGAAGGCATTTCCTTGTATCCGGTTGGGATTGATGACAAAGTCAAACTGCTCTTGAAAACTATTAGCAGAAATGGGATAATCAATAGTGCCATGACCACCCCTAGCAAATCTCACAAGCTTGCTCCTTCTTCTTCTACAGGTATGTTACCATCTTAGCTAATACCTCAACCTAGGCGGCTAAAGCACTGCTAGAATCAACTTGGTGCACTCCTCGCTGAGCAGCAACCGAGGCTCTAGAATCAGGATATTCATAATTACTCATGGCTAGGTCCTCAAACGTCATGTTACAGTCCTCAACAGTCTTGGTGGTCATCAAATTAGCACCAGCAGTAGTATGCAGCATATTCTTCGCTGCAGGAGTAACTCCATTGTTAAACTTCTCGATCAACACCCAATCATTAAAACTGTGATGTGGACACTTGTGCACTAGCTCCTTGAAACGCTCTCACGTCTCATACACGTGTGTACTAGCTCCTTGAAATGCTCTTATGTCTCATAGAAAGTCTCTCCCTACTTTCGTTGAAATGAATCATGCTCCTCGGACGTCCAGTCTTCGAAGGGGGAAAGTACTTACACAATAACTTGTCTTGCATATAAGCCCATATGGTAATGGATCATGTGGGCAGGGATTCAAGCCAGTTGTGGGCGCGATCAATAAGAGAGAATGGGAAAAGGCAACTTGCATGCGTCCTCAGAAACATCGTTCACTAGAAAGGTGTCACAACCTCGCGAAGCGAGCCAGACGAGAGTTAGGGTTTGCAGCAGGCAACCCATGGAACTAAACAGTATTAGTGACCATGTATATGTTTTGGGGAGGGATTTGCCAATTGTTGGCAGTGATTGGTGGACGTGCAATACTAGACCTAGCTCCGGCAGTAGTGGGCTTGGCGTAGTCGGCAATCACTCTCCTCAGCGGTGGTTGTTCGTCGGATATTGTGGATTATGTAGCGTGAGTGGATTCATTGTCGTAGGAATCGTCCTCGGTCTCAAGTTCTGTGTCACACTCGTTCAAATGTCGGTCGAATGCACACTCTGGATTGTCTAGTGGTTGAAACTCTTGTGGTCCGGCATAACGAGTGTGGCGTAAAAACTAGAAGAAAATTAAAAAGAAAATGTAGTTTACCTAACTGACTAAAGCACGAAAAAATATATATAAAAGACAAAATAATAACTAAAGGCGCAATTAAGCAAATAAGGAGAATTAAACTAATAAATAAACTTTAAACTAGAAACCAAATAATTAGATCCCCGACTCGGGTCGTTCTCAAAATCGCCAAACAGTGTCCCAGGCAATGGCGCCAAAAACTTAGTGTGTGAATATATATATATATATATATATATATATATATATATATATACATATATATATATATATATATATATATATATATATATATATACATATATATATATATATATATATATATATATATATATATATATATATATAGGAGAGGGTTCAAATGAGAACCACTTTTTTTTGTGAGAACTTTATGAATCAATCTCAACCACTCATTTTTTATCACATGCAAATCACATGTCATTTCCCCCTTTTTTTTAAACGTTCATAACTTTTTTTCACGATATCATTTTTTCAAAAAAAATTCACCATAAAATTCAGTATTTTTTTATCTTTCCAACGCTTACCATATTGATATACTTTTCTAAAAAAATCGTACATCCGTTGTTTACATATGTGTAAATCTCGTTATACACGTGTGTAGTACTGGATTTACACATGTGTAAATCTGATATTACACATGTGTAAAACGAATTTCGTTAAAAAAAAGGGATTTTTTTTATTTTTTATATATTTTTTTTATGAAAGAGGGAAAGTAGGGGAACATTTTTGTGTTTTTATTTTTTTTATTTTTATGTTATTTTTTTATTTATAAATTTTTTAAATATGTTTTTGTTAATTGCAATTTTGTCATTGAGAACTAGTGGTTAAGATTGGTTCCTAGAGTTCTCACAAAAAAAGCTAGTTCTTATTTGATCCCTCCCATATATATATATATATATATATATATATATATATATATATATATATATATATATATATATATATATATATATATATATATATTATATATATATATATATCTATATATATATATATATATATATGGGAGGGATCAAATGAGAACTATCTTTTTTTGTGAGAACTCTAGGAACCAATCTTAACCACTAGTTCTCAATTACAAAATTGTAATTAACAAAAACATATATATATATATATATATACATATATATATCTATATATATATATACATATATATATATACATATATATATATACATATATATACATATATATATATATATATATATATATATATATATATATGTATATATATATATATATATATATATATATATATATAATATTTTATTAACAAAACCTTTTTCAAAAATTAGTTTTAAAATGGAAATTCCCAACTAAACTTCACAAAAACGACAAGTGCACCGGTCGTGATATAGTAAAGTATAGCCAAGTCCGGATATCGAATAAGTGGACACCATTGGTGGCTCTCGATAATAAACCTATATCAACTTCTAAACTAATTAATTATAATATTTTAAGTAATTATTAATAGAAAATATAAACAATTTAACTAAAATTAATTAATTTAACACAACGATTAACATAAACAAAATAAAATTTAAACTTGGAAATATGTGAAATAACTACCTAGGTAGGAATATAACTAACATGTAATGACACAAAAGCAACAACTTGTATGACTATCTCCAAAAATACGAATATAGGGTTAACTAGGTATGTTGCTACTTCCTAAGAACACCAAAGACATGTGTGAAACACAAGATAGGTTTATTAAAATGTCTAATAGAAGATCACCCCTAGGTTTTTTATCATATTATTTTTAAGATTATATTTTCTAACCCTAAGATATAGGACAACTTAATTAAATCCAATTAAATACCCAAAAGCACTAACACCACAAATGAAAGGCAAAATACACTCTCGCGAAATCTAAACCTAACAAGCAATGGGTAAGAGGTTTTAAGCAATATCTATCACACCTAGGTTTTAGACAAGGTAACACATTTACCAAATCACAGCCAAAACTCCTAAGATTATCTCTAACCAAAGTTTAAAATTAAAAACACAAAGTATTTAATTTTAACATGCAAAACCTAATCTAGATGTCACACAATCAATCAAAAGCAGGCACACATGAGCATGGCAATAACTTTCAAGCATAAAACAATACACATATCCATATTTAATTGAGAAAAAATCAAGTTCTAAGATTAATACGAAATCAAAACTGAAACTTTAGTCAAAACATACTACTTTTCAACCCAACCTATGTAGTACTAAAAAGTTAGCTACGCATCACGTTTGTAAACATTAAAGATGATAACATAGTTGCAAACTTTAGAAACATAAACGAGAGTAATTATGAAACAAAGAAAAATAATTGAAACTGAATTGAAACCGGGTGATCTTCAATGCTTGACTCAATCATATGCCTCCAAGTCTTGTTCTCCGCTTTAATATTGCTCTCCAATCGTGCTCAAAGCTCCAAAATTCAATTCAAATGAATGTGATTTCAGAATTTTTTGTTCTTTTTCCGTCCGTAAACGTCGGCTTCTCCCCTCCTTTTTACTTCCAAAGAAAGTGGGTCTTTTTCTTTCGTGTGTGTTGAACCTTGCACCGCCTCCCACTTCATATTGGGCCTTTAGCCCATTTAATAATTTATTAGAATTTGCAACGTGTGAATGTGATTTTTAATCTTACATGTTTTGAAATTTAACTCTCAATTTAATATAAAGTGCATAGACTTAAGATCTACAGGTGAGTTGCATGTAATTATACTATATATTATTAGCTTTGGTGAGTTACTACAGTAACCGAGGTTATTATAGTAATTTCGCAATGCATTTGCTACGTGTCGTGCCCTTGCTCACGTTGAATCCACGTGATGGGGGGCGCGAGAGAGAGATCCGCTGATTTAGGGTGTAGCAGGTTTCTGCCAGACCAAAGTCAGATCTCGAGCACATTTGATATTTCCTGTAGTGATGGAAAACCGCACTACTGATTTCATATCGTAGGTTCTCGGCTTTACTTGCTTACCGATTCATCTGATTCTCCCTCACCAGGTTTGGTTTATTTGATTAAAGTATTTAATTTGGGTACTCTCTATCGATTAATTTTTGTGGGTTTTGCAACCGCTGGTGGGGGAAACGGTAGAAGAAGCAAAAAGCTCCCGACGTAAATGTGGTGGTTCTTAAAATCGACCTGAACTGTGCCTATTTATCAATCGATGTCAATGTTGAAATCTAGCGACGGTGTGATGAATACACTCGCAAGCGTATTTGTTTTTAGTCTTCTTCTCATTTCTACCGCCACCGTCGCGCGAATTCGTCCCTCTTCTTCGCGACTTTCTGCTACAACGCATTCGCAAGTTTTCACTAACCAATAAAAGTTCTCTTTTCAAGAAATTTGCTGATGATTAATTGCGATCAAGTTTTGATGCGTATTAAACGTCTTCTGTGTTGACAGTTTAGGCCGTATAGTATATGAAGTGAATGTGTTTGTTTATCTTTCTTGATTGCTGTGTATTTCGTCTTGCTGCTTGTCAATTTCAGATAATTTTGGATGCTCATCGATTTGGATTTCAGATCAAATGTTCGACCTATTTCTTAGCTTTATATTTTGATTAGTGGTTTCGCCTTGAATGTGACTGGTGCTCAATGTTGATTTTGGTATCTGTAGATGAAGATTTGATTAATAAACTCATCTCTGATTTACATTTCCATTTTCAGGTTGCATGATATTTTTGTCAATCGATTTAGAAATATTTCCCTTATCTTTTGCTTCTGTGGATTTTTGTCACTTGATTTTGCTTTGAGTTTTATTTTATTTAGTATTTGATTCTTGCAGGCGTTGCTTTGACGGAATCAGGAGTGATTTTGTTCATTGTGTATGCTACATGGAGATAATTGTTTGTGTTGTATATGTTTTGTGATTTGAATTCTCTGGTATTCAATTTAAGAATGATGAATGTTAGTGCTAGGCAATTTTGTTGCTTATGCTGTATGGAGCTAATTGTTTTAGCCGACTTCATAACAAATACATTTTTATTTAAAAAACTAAGCAATACATTTTTTAATCTACAGTTTATCCAAATTTGACTCCATATTGTAATAAATGTTGTAATAATATGTATAATGTGATTGTAGAATGGCTTGCTGCATTTTTAAAATTTATCATTTTGCAGCTCATATGCAACAAGTTTGAAGTAAGTCAGTAGCAATTTAATCACCAGGGAAGCTTGGGCAACAAAATTGTTGCAACTAAAGTAAACTATAGTTGGTGCTAGAATGGAAAAGTTCCTCAACTGAAGAAATTTTTTGTCTGATGTGATGATGCATGTGCACCGAGAAGAGATGCAGATGCCAATGGCATATATAAGATGCCATGTGGCATATAAATATTTGGGGGTAAAACAAAAAAAAGACTTCTCTAATGTAAAAATGAGATACTTTTTTTGAACAACATGCAAAAATAAATATGTTGCAAGGGACCATATGGCTGGTACAACTTACAAGTAGTAATCCATCATGATATGCTGCCAAAAGTTTGTAAACTAATAACACCTTGGAGTCCTTGTGAAGTCAAATCTCATCATCATTTTTACAGTTACTTATTGAGTTATAATAATGTTCATAAGATTAGATTGCACTTTACCCCCGCGCAACTCGCGGGTATGAAATCTAGTTGAACTAATTATTGTTAGTTTAACTACAAACCAATTCATGGTTCATAATATTAAAATTTCAATAATTCTAACTTTCTAATTAAATTTTATTAACTCATATAATTTTGTTAAAAGGTTTAACATTCAAAATTCTAGTTGTAACATCATTTGGTTAAAGTTTTGCTATCAATCTTAAATTTAGTTTAAATACATAATTTCTCTCTTGGTCTCTTAAAACCTACAAATCTAAATATGAATCAATTAGACGCAATATTTAATAATAAGTAACCAAAAACTATTTGGTTTAAACGGTTTAACATTCAAAATTCTAGTTGTAACATCATTCGGTTAAAGTTTTGCTATCAATCTTAAATTTAGTTTAAATATATAATTTCTCTCTTGGTCTCTTAAAACCTACAAATCTAAATATGAATCAATTAGACGCAATATTTAATAATAAGTGACCAAAAACTATTCAAAAAGTGTACGAGACATTTTTATAATTAATGTATTATTTTGACCACATCAAATATCTCCACACTTAAACTTTGCTTGTCCCTAAACAAAACTCATCACACGACATATCTAACATTAATAATTTTAAATACACGATGCCAAACTAAATTAACGCCACCGTTTTTCCAAAAGACACAATCAACAATCCATCATAATCAATAGAATTACAACTTAACAAGCAATTGTGATACCAATTTTGAAAAACAAACGCACTAACTAAGTTCAGTTCATTTAAAGACTCTAAACGCACAAGAATCCACAACTTCTCACAATGTTCTCTCCTCTCAGTTTGTTTAGTGAACTAGATAAGAGGTACTAGTTTATATCTGTGGACTCTCGATATCATCACGGCATGACATTATCATTAGCTTGTAAAAGTATCACATCTACACAACTAACAATTGAACTTTGCACAAATCAAGTAGGTTTTAACATGAGTTGTAACGTAGCTAAGGCGAAAGGTAGGAATAAACAAGGCTAAGGCGTCTTGAGAAACCCGACTTCGCAAGGCTAAATAGGAGCATAATGCGCAATTGATAAGCGAAAAAAAAGAATCACACTACTAATAGATATTTTTATTATATTTTTTTCTGCATTTCATGGATTTAACGAACATAAGGACACATTCTCAACCACATGTAAGAACTGATGCTAACTAATCAAATATAACAAATGAATCATGCTATTTAAACACTAGCTTAGTCGGATTTTCTAAACACACGGGTTAACACAAAGGCTTAAACAAATAAAGGGTAGGCTACCATGGGTAAAAGAAAGGAAAACGGTAAATAAACGGCTCAACGTGGCTAACTAGTGGATGATGATCAAGGTAAGGTAATCACAGGGTAAACACAAGGCTAAATCCTAGGTGCCTCTATCACTTTTGTGCAAGTTTGAAATTTATGGTCTTGATGTGTATAACCTAGACAAGTTTTAAAATGCATGTAATAGTGTGACATAAACGCTCTAACAAACAAATGCATGTGAAATGCAAATGATCAAGAATTAAAGGCTCAATCTCACATGAAAACAAAGGTAATCAGGGTATAAGTTGTGAACAATTGCACGTTTATTAATACTCTATTTACCTCACTTAATTAGATGTCTATACCATTTTATTTGAAAATCGTTTGTTAAGTTAACTTAATCATATGACTTAATAAGTGAATCATGCTCTAGGTTTAACTAGTTGGCGGCTAATCGGCATCACATCATGATTCATGCAAGTCGTGTTTTATATGCGTGTACGGGTGATATTTAGTGCCTTTTTTTCTCTTTTTTATTTTTTTATTTTTTTGAATTTCAGGAATTTATCAAATAATATATATATATATATATATATATATATATATATATATATATATATATATATATATATATATATATATATATATATATATATATATATATATATATATATATATATATATATATATATATATATATATATATCGACCCAAAATGTTTGAGTTTTGTCAACTACCCCATCCCCACACTTAACACAAACATTGTTCCTATTGTTTGAACAAATAAGTATAAGCAATTAAGATAATAAAAGTACAAGAAATAGGAAAATTAAAACTCCCCTGATATATAACGTGCAATGACAAAAGGTTCACTGATAATGTAAATGACATCCCTGCATTTCAACTTCACGAATAACCTTAAGCAGACGATCATCCAGCTCCAAGCAATAACCTGAAATCAAATACAAACACAGAAGCATCTGGTACGAAGAATTAAAAATAAAATGTAAACTAAAATGTAAAAAGATAAAAACAAACCCTCGGGTTGCCTCCCGGAAGTGCTTGGTTTATTTACAAGTCGTCAGCCTGACTCGAACCTCTTAATCAGGTTCCTACAGGGGCGAGGTCGATTCATCCTCATTCTCAATCATTGGCCCACTAATGTAATGCTTTAAACGATGGTCGTTTACCTTAAACGTCTCCCCGTCCTTTTCCTTGAATTCAATTGTTTCGTATGGGAATACCTCGCACACAATGTATGGTCCCGACCATTGGGACTTTAATTTTGTGACATTCGATAATTTTCGTTACCAAACTCCGTTAGTTCCGTTAGGTCTTGCATACACATGTCGTGAGCACACACTAGTTGTCGCTGAACGTTGGTGACTTAATAATAATTATCTATGATAAACAGATAATAATCTAATTAATAATGTTGAGTTTATGGTTATGTGATTTATGAATTTTAAATAATTATTTGTGAATTTTACTTGATAACATGACAAAGTGTAATATCTATTTTATGAGTTTTGTTATTAGTTGAAAAATGTTTATGATTATTATTGTTGATTAATAATACTTGTATTTTGTAGTTAAAATTGTTAAAAAGTGCAAAAAAGATTAACTATTACAAAAGGTGATTAAAAGAGGGTTTAAATGGAAAATTTTAATTAAGTTAAGTTTAAAAAAATTCCCAACCCTAGCCCCCACCCCTTGAGGTCGTAACCTTGCTCCCAAACCTCCATCCCTTTCGAATTTGACCAAGAACAAGCACAAGCAATGATTTTGGCTTTAGTATTAAGCATTGCAAGGTGTTATCAAGTCTAATTCTTGATTTCTACGTGATTAAAGGTTAGATTTTGATTAGTTTTTCATGGTTTTTGATTCAAGAACAACCCTAGTTCAATTTAACATGGATAATGTTGAAATTGGTGTTGTTTGATGATAGTATGATGTTAGTTGTATTGCATTGATGTTAGTTTACGTGGATTATGCAAGAAATTCATAGATTTAATGTGTTGTTCATATCTTGCTATAAGTAGAAACTTTTAGATATGAGATTTGTGAATTATAAATGAATTGATGATGTTGGTTATGTCTAGATGATTGTTATGGACTTGATTAGGTATGAAGTTAATGAATTCATGAATGAATTGGATGTTTGATGGATTTTTGGCTGTTACTTTCCCGAAAAGGAAACTTTATTTATATAGATCATTGGATATTGTGAATTGGGCATGTTTATGAAGTTAAGATCATGTTAGAATGATTGTTGATGATGTCTAATGTGGTAGACTGTGTTGATTGAGTTGTATGAATGCTTTATGCACTACTTGGGAAAATTTAGGTTCTTATGGAATATACATGATGATGGATTTGTGTTAGGTGATTATGGAACTATGTTTGGGATATTGATAGATCATGGTGATGTATGATTTATTAGTTAAAATTATAATTGAGGATTTCTTGAGATTCTTATGAATTGTATGATAAATTATGGTATATGATGAGCTTTATAGCACTTAAGGTTTGTAATGTGGCATACGTGAACAACTTGTGTGATAATCATGTGTAATGAGTTGTTATACTTGATCAAACAAGAATTCAATTAACTTGTCACCACGGGTCAAACAGGTCAACTAGGTCTAATGAGTCTTGTTTTTCCAAAACCTTGGGTCAACGTGTTTATTTAGCACTTAGGGTTGTTAAACTTTCTGTGTACACGTAATTATGTACTTGCGTGTTCTAGGTAACCTTTGACGGGTTGTCTTTTCACTCATCTTTAGTTTTTACTATCATTTATTTGTGCATCAGGTGAGTTCAATGCCCCACTTTTACTTATTCTCTTTTTGGGGGAGAAAGCATACTTTACTTTTAAAACGATTTACTATTATAACATGTGTTTAGTAAGACATAGTATGTTATACCATAGAAAGCCCTTACACTTTCGGATCGTTAATTAAGGAATCTAGCGGGAAATATTGGGTAGTACTACTGGGTCAGACAAGCCCCACCCGTACAACTGGAGGTCAAGCTGGTGCAATATTGTCCTAAACGACTAACAGCGTCACGACGTGGTATGTCGTGGCGGGAGACAAACAAACAGACATAGTCAGCTTCGATCGCGAAATACTATTGTTCTTTACTAATGAAATTAGACTAGCTATCTATTTCAATGCACTTGTTTATATTTAACTAACGCTACAGTTTATGATGATTACAAACTCTTGAACTCATAAACTATTAAGTTGACACTTTTAGTATGCTTTTCTCAGGTCGTTACTAGCAGTTGCTGTAGGAGCACGCACGAGTCATGCATACTTTGAACAAACATTTATCTGTTTTTGACTTACCACATACTTACATACTTTGGTTTGGGCGCATGTTTTGCATAGTTTACTTTTAGTACTTTATGTTTGAAATATTTACAAAACGCTTCCGCAAATGTTTTATAGTTACAAACTCTGAATTGTTTTAAATGTTGAATATAGTGTAGTTCTGAGTAACTAATGACTGGGGTCCCGGTTTGTTCACTCGCCGCGCGCTAAAACCCCGCACGTGAATTTTGAGGGTGTGACAAATTTTCCAGGAAACATTTTCAATCGCGAATTGTACAGCAACACCTGATCCCCACACTTGAATTCTTTATTAAATTTAAGGTGGCGATCATGTAATTCTTCCATACGTTCCTGTATCGTGTCGAGTGTGCATACACATGATCTCTCAGTTCCTCCAACTCATGCAATTGGTGAAATCGATTCGGTTTAGCCGTTGACATATCTAAATTCAGTGCCTGCAATGCCCAATATGCATGATACTCCAACTCTACCGGTAGATGACACGCTTTTCCATATATAATACTGAACGATATAGAACCTGTCGGTGTCTTATATGCCGTGTGGAAAGCCCATAGTATGTTTAACTTATCAGACCAATCCTTACGATTTGATCCAACTGTTTTCTCTAGAATCAGCTTGATACCCCAGTTACTTACCTCAACTTGCCCACTAGTCTGCAGATGATAAGCCGTTGCAAGCTGACGGGTGACCCTATAGCGTTGCAAGGCTTTCTCCATCTGCGCATCGTAGAAGTGAGTCACTCGATCACTAATAAGGTCTTTGGGGATACCACAACACGAAAATAATTACTTAATGAATCTCACTACAATCCAAACATCATTCGTGGGTAAGGCTTGAGCCTCCACCTACTTTGAAACATAGTCTACCACTAATAGGATGTACTTGTTCCCGCGAGATGGCGGAAACGGGCCCATAAAATCAATGCCCCACAAATAAAAAGTCTCATATGCCTGAATATTCTGGGATGAGATATTTCTTACTCTCTGACACGCATCACAACTCCTCTCAAACTCATGTGCGTACTTAAAGATCGTCGGCCAATTAAACCCAACGTCGAATACTTTCTTAGCTGTCAAACTCGCTCCATAGTGGCCACTGGTTGGTCCTGAGTGGCAATGACTCAAAATCCTCCTTGCCTCGTCACCGTGTACGCACCTGCGTATGATCTAATTTGCTCCAATGCGGAAGAGGTAGTGGTCGTCCCAAATGTAATGCTTAATATCCGCAAAAAATTTCTTATTTGGTTGATATGTCATGCCTCTTATAAGAGCCCATGACTCATAAGGGGTGTTTGTTTTTTAAAAAACCTCTTCCCCACATCTTCATCTGCGCGCTCGCAGACGCGGGAAGAGGTTTTTACTTCGCAGACTGTTTGTTTTCCGGAAGACGTTTCATTAAAAAACGTCTTCCTCACGTCTGCACGGAGAAGAGGTGGAACAAGGTCTTCACAACCTCTTCTAAACTCTTCTCAATCCTTCATTTGAGCCCTAACACTTCTCTTCCCCACATACCCACCTCCCCCACTCCCCCTTCACAACCGTCGCCACCTCACCACCGTCGCCACCTCGCCACCTCGCCACCTCGCCACCGTCGCCACCTCGCCACCGTCGCTATCTCTTCGAAAAGATGTTTGCAGATGTGGATTGAAGAAAAGAAAGAAAACCCGACCCAGGAAGAGATTGAAGAAAACGAGAAGTGGTTGAAGGAGTTTCGTGAGAGTCCGGTTGTGAAGTTTTTGGCCCGAGCAGAGGAGGTTCTTGATGAGATCAATGAAAGTCGATTCCTCATGTGATCGGGCCCGATGGACGACCGATGCCTAGGAAAGCTATAAAGACGAAGAAGGAATCGGATGATAAGTTTTGGGATTTCGCTAAGCAATTCTTTTTCGGGTTGTGGGGATTCCGGCAACGCCCGACTCAGGGCTGTTGGGTACAAGAGGCTAGAGAAGAGATATTATGATTGTAAGTATTGAACTTTCTGTATAATGGGTTCTGTTTATGCAATTTTGAATTGTTATGCTTGTGGTTATGCATATCATGTTGATAAAGTTCTTACTTTAGGAAGACTGATGATGGATTGATGTGATTTCTTGGAAGCTTTAATTTAGTTTAATTACATAATATTTCAGTATTTTGCAGATGTTAAAAAAACAAACAGTCTTTTTCTTGCAGACTGCAAACATTTGGTCCACCTCTTCTGCTGCAGATGTCTGCAGATGTGGTCCGCAGACTGCAGACGTTTTCCTGCAGAAAAAACAAACAACACCATAGTAATTAATCAGATCACAAACATCAGTGTCTATGCGGAAAATTATCATCAATCATGTCCTCCCTAATCTTCTTGCGCCCGGAGTACTCTAAACGTGACAAATGCTCCGCTCCTACGTTTTCTCCTTTATTTCATTTACTCCATGTGGCAGTCTAATTAATACATGTCACAGTTTCCTTTCTTTTACTACAATCTGAAATCATAACCGTTGGTTTCAGAACAGTGTTGTAAAAGGCGGGCTAGGCGGCCGATTAATCGGGGATTAATCGGTAGTCGGCCCCTAGCCTTGTAGATTATGGCTAATCGGAGCCATTAGGCGCTAGGCGGAGCAAATCGGTATTAGTCGGATGTAGGCGGTCCTAGGCGGATGAAATCGGTGTAATCGGTCAAAGTCGGTCAACTTAAATTTTTGCTTATTTAGATCTGATCCAAATAGTCAAACACCATTTAACCTAATTACCGGTGGCTGTGTGTGCTCCATCGCCGCATCACCTGTGGGCTGTGGCGAACCCCTTGCTCCGACGACCCCTTGCGCAGCCCCCTTGCGCACCCGGCTTCTTCTTGTGCTCCGTTCTCCGGCGACCGGCTTCTTCTTGTAATAAGAACCCAGTAATCGGCCCCTTTACCTCTATGGCTCTAATTTATACATATAAATATTGTGATTTGTGATTTTGATTTTTGGCTAATTGATTATGTATATTATCTAGTTGTACACTTTGTATATTTATTTTATATGTTATATGACTAATTGACTTGTATTAATTTTTAAACTATTTGAATTTTGAGGTATTAGAACTATTATGTTTTAATTTTTATGTGTTGAAATATTTGATCTTTAAACTTTAAAACAATTGATTGTTATTTTTATGTTTAGTTAATTATGTTTGAAGTATAATAATCTTAACTATATATATAATTTATAAAAAATACATATAAAATCTCCAAACCGATTAATCCCGATTAATCCCTAGTCCCCACCTCACCGCCCGACCAGCGCCTAGCGATTTTTTTATAAATGCTTTAAAAGTTATTTACTATCTTTTATTAATATGTTGATTATTTTGATAATATGTTGAAAATTTTATCCTCTTAGTTTTGACAATACCAAAGTAATACATAAAACGGAAATCTTGAATTGAATCCGGAGGATCGACATTCGACAGACAGTATCTTCACATTTGTCAGCGAGTGAAGATGTCGTCTTGGGACGAATGGGTAGAGCAAGCGCTTTCAAGACTCGAGTCTCTGAAAATCTTGCGGTCTTTAAGACCCATTCACTACCCAAATCATCCCAAAAGCGACAATGCCTTCGAGGTGTTCGACGGAATGCGTCAATGGGATAGGGCTTCTGTTGAAGTAGAGATTGCAGAGTCCACATTCCACAGATGGGTACAAGATGTTCCCAGTTCTGGTACCATTTAATCACCCTTCAAGTTTTAGCATTACCAATATCTTTGAGGTTGTACAATTTGGCGTTTTTATTTGTTTTTTTCCAATCTTTGAACATGAATTTACAAAGAAAGCAAACAATTGGGTACTTCTTGCACCCTTTTTGTTTCTCTTCAAGCTGTATTGATTAAAATGTGGGTGTCCAACCAAGTTTTATGCTTGGATATGCTTGCAGAATGTTGTATTTTACATGTGAGAGAATCATTTCTAGTTTTGGGTGATTGATTAGTGATTTAGATGAACACAATTTAGTGAAGTCTTCATGCATATTTTGAAGCTTGTTTCTCTAAGAATTGAATTGATATCTTAGTTTAGAAACCCTCTAGTGACTTCTAGGTTCTTTGTGCTTATAACATGTTCTATAATTCATATCTCACCAGAACCCACTTTATGTTGATTGTTGATGCTCTGGGTTAGCAAAAATGAAGGGACAATTCATGCTTGTATAGAAGTATTTTCGACAGTTCATTTAACAAATGAAATAATCTATGCCTTGTGGTAAATTAGTAAATTGCTCTTCATTCTTGTCACATATGGTAATGATGGGGACCTCAACGTCTTGGCTTGTCATTATCTTAAGAATATCAAGCATATAGTTCTGTATCAAGTATTATTATTTTGTATTGTATGATTGACCATTTGAGCATAACCATTTACTGCTGCTCATACATTTAGTAAACCAACACTTTATTTTTCTCAGGTGATGACCTTACATGTGACAATGAAGATTCTGAATGTGAATCAGGGTTGTGCCCTAAGCGGTTCCGAAAGCTACTTCTATTTTCAGGGAATGACTACTTGGGACTAAGTTCACATCCAACAGTTGCCAAGGCTACCACAAAGGTGGATGCTTGATGTTGGCTCAATATGCCATTACTCGTACCTAATTTTTTGTATAATTGTGTCTACTTCATGATAACATGTTTGTGCTATCTTTCCATTAAAAGGTGGTTCAAGATCATGGGATGGGCCCAAGAGGTTCTGCCCTAATATGTGGTTATACCACTTATCACAGACTGCTGGAATCCTGTTTGGCAGAGTCAAAGAATAAAGAGGTTTAAGCTTGCTCTTTGTATGGCATAACGTTGATTGTTTGATGATCGATTTCAAATGATGTTCAAATTTTTTGATGACCTATCAGTTTATTATCTATTAAAAGATTCTACTATATGATAAATATGAAGTTTTCACAACTAACTGATGATAGATATTTGGGTATATAATTTTCTTTTTGTGGTGTTTTTATATGTAGTACTAATGTACTTTTTGTTTTCAATTTTCATTAAAGGTGACAATCTTGACCTGTTTACTTATGGGAAATTGGTCTTATCTAAAAGTAGTCAAATGAGAATGTTTAGAAGCTTAAAGGGGAACAGGTCAAATGGACCAAAAAGGGTGAAAGTTGCCCAAAATCTATTAGTAATGCTTACAACCTCCTGAATTATTTTTATTTATTGTTTTAAATGTTAATCTTTTCATAATCATAATCAACAATGTCTTACGATACTTTTAAATAAGGGACAAAAAGAAGTGTTTTCTTGTGGGCCGTCTTACCCATGCTAATTACGTGTTTCAACCCCAGTATCGGGCTGCTCATCTTGCTACCTCTAAATTCATAATTACTGACTGGATGCTGACACTCTATTATGTATGTTACTCCAGGATTGCCTTCTATGTCCCACAGGATTTTCAGCCAATATGGCCTTTATGACAGTAGTGGGATATGTTGGCTCACTTTCAGCAGAGAATGAAACAGATTGTCAAAATGGTGTCGCAATTTTCTCTGATGCCCTAAATCATGCATCAATAATAGATGGTATTCGGCTTGCGGAGCGACATGGACATGTGCAGGTCTTTATTTATAGGCATTGTGACATGGCCCATCTTAATGGATTACTGTAGGTGTCCTGTTTCTTGTTTACAAGTTACTAAGTTCTTTACCTACCTTAAAATGAGATATTTCTTCACAAAATGTATAATGGTTGCCTGGTTGGAATATTTTGTTTGGCAGATTGAACTGCACAATGAAGAAAAAAGTAGTTGTGACAGACAGGTAAGGTGCACATATTTGTTGGATGTTACAAGAATTACTTCAAATTTAAAATGTCACATCTGTCGTTTCTTACTCAGGAGTGCTTAGATTACCAATGCAAGTGCAAAATAAACCTCTTTCTGTTATTGTAACTCTTGGCTTACATCTGTGTATATGATAGGTCTATTAAGGGGATGTATTTTTGTGACTTTTATCAGCTTGTTTAGTATGGATGGAGACCTTGCACCTATGGTCCAGCTTTCCAAGCTTCGCAAGAAGCATGGTTTTTTGTTGGTGGTCGATGATGTAAGTTTTAGTTTACCAGTCATATCATTAAATGCTTTAAAAGTTATTAGAGGTGACAATTTCAACATATTTGTTATGAATAGTTGATTTAGGTTATGTTCTTATCTCAAATGGGCCAAATGGGTCACGTGAAAAAATTTAAATACACAAGGGACAGGGTTAAATTGGTAGAAAAATGTCCAAAGTGTACTTTAATTGCTAACAATCTTCTAAATCGCTTTACTAAAAACTTTAGATTAGTATTGTAATAGATAGTATGTGCAATCATAGTTACAATATTATTCTGCGTACAAAAAAAGTCTAAAAATGAAAAGGGTCAACGTAACTCCACCAAAAACCTAAATTAACCGTAAAAACCCGTACGCAACCTGCCCATTCTGAATCTGGTTGAATTTAATTGTATAATTGCTGCTGAATATTCTTTAGTTCCAAATCTTTTTCTGTTTCTTCCATTACTGACTCACGGTTCTTATCCCTAGGCTCATGGAACCCTTGTTTATGGTAAAAATGGTGGTGGTGTACCTGAGGAGTTTGGTTGTGCAAATGATGTTGATATATGCATAGGCACTCTTAGTAAAGCTGTAGGTTGCCATGGTGGTTTCATTGCCTGCAGGTTATTTAATCTCCCTTGTGTAAATATTAATGCATACCATTTCTAATGGTGACAAGATGGGCAGGTTGGGTGACGGCCAAAATGGTTTGATTTGATACCTGTCATTTTTTTAGTATGGGTCGACAAGCTGTGTTGAATTTCTTTAACCGAAACACTTTTTTCCTAAGTTATTACATTTTTGTAAATAACTAGTACGTCAGCTATAATAAAAAAATATTTTTTTTCATTAAAAGCTGTTTTTTTAAATAAAAGGACTAGGAGGTGTTATGCATCAAAAATATACTTTGGGAGATGTTCGGTCGTGTCTTTTTAAGCTAATTCATAGTTCTCGCTGTTAACTCAAGACATATATTCTATCTTTAATGTATTTGTATACAACTGTCTATGATTGTATATTTCCTTTATTGTCCCTTAGATTTAGGCTTAATTGTTGCTTCCTTGTGTATATATGTCATCTTCGGTTATGAATAAAGATCATCAAGGTTTAACCTCTTTCATGGTATCAGAGCTCTGCTCCATACCCAGCCGCCACTGACCCAGTCTTCGGACCGCTGGTCGCTGCCGCCGCTGACCCAGTCTTCGGACCGCTGGTCACTCTCCCGCACCTCTCTGACCGGCTGTCTTCGGACCGCCGGTCACTACTACCCCACTTTCGACTCCACACTAATCTTCAAACATGGCTGACAAAAATGATACCCCCCTCCCAACACCAGGACCTGCTAACCCCCCACCTCAACCCAAACCCGCTGTTGTGCCTTTACACCCAGTTTACACCGTCACCGATATCCAAAAGAAAGTACGTATCCTGAATGGCACCAAGGTCTCCTATTCTTCTTGGGTGAAATTATTTCATCTCCACGCTAGGGGATACAAAGTTCTCCATCACATTGATGGAACCGAGCCCCCAGCAGCCGATGACCCGAACTACGACACATGGACCGAGATCGATGCCATTGTGCTACAGTGGATATATGGGACGCTCTCCGATGAGCTTCTTGTTCGCGTTCTTGTACCCGAATCTACAGCCCTGGAAGCATGGAATCACATCAAAAACCTCTTCTTGAACAACAAAGGATCCCGAGCGGCTGCTCTCGAGCACTCCTTTACCAACCTCAAGCTAACGTCCATGCCTTCACTCGAAGCCTACTGCCACAAATTGAAGGAAATTGCAGACCAATTATCCGATGTCGATAGCCCTGTCAGTGAAAGCCGCCTGGTTCTGCAACTAGTTCGTGGTCTGCCCCGAGAATTCGATAACATTGGCACCTACCTTAACCAATCCATGCCAAAGTGGGAGACGGCATGTAGTATGCTTCAACTTGAAGCACAACGCCAAGCTGTCCGAGATCCTGACCCTGTCGTCGCTGCTGCAGTTCAACCATCTCCGCCTCAGGCCCATGTTACCACCCCACGGTTCAACCCTCAGAACCGTAACGCTCGTGGGGGAGGTCAAAGCACAAATCGTCGCCCCACCAGAAATCAACAGGGCCGTTCCTCATCTTCTTGGGCTTCCTCCTCAGGCCTAACTCCACAGCAAAGTGGTCGACAAGCCCAACAACCATCGTGGGCCTCACCTACTGCCTAATCACCCCAACAGATGTGGGCTCCTTGGTGGGCCACACCACCCCCCTGCCCATTTCCCACTCAACCTGGATGGGCTGCTCCCTGGTGGGCCGGCCCTCAAAACCCACCTAATCAACCATCTGCCTGAGGAAATCGATCGGCACGGTCATCCGGCCCTCGCTATCAGCCTCAAGCCAATCCTACCGAGGTGAACCCTCTTGAACCGACCGAGTTAGGCGCTGCATTCCAGGCAATGACACTCGACCAGGGAGACACTCAATGGCACATGGACACCAGTGCCACTCACCACCTTTCTGCAGATTCAGGTATATGTTCCCCCTCTCATTCTGTTAATTCCATTAAGCACATATTTGTTGGAAATGGTCACAAAGTGCCAATTCATGGGTCTGGAAACATCACCTTACCTAATAACCTTCGCCTCAACAATATCCTTTACACCCCTGACATAATCAAGAATCTTATCTCTGTAAGAAAGTTCACTACTGATAATTTTGTGTCTGTGGAATTTGACCCCTTTGGTTTCATTGTGAAGGATTTCAGGAATGGGATGATTATGACCCGACACAATAGTGACGGCCCCCTTTACCCTCTCACAGCTCCTGCCACTGTTCCCACCAACTCTGCTTCCAGTTTCGTTGCCTCCACAACCTCTGATTTTTGGCATGATCGGCTAGGCCACCCGGGTCTCCCCGTTATGGATTTTTTATCTTCTAGAAGTTTAATTTCTTGTAATAAGACTAGTCGTTCTCATGTTTGCATTTCGTGTCAATTGGCTAAAAATAAACGTTTACCATTTCAATTGTCTACATCGTGCACTTTCAGGCCTTTTGATATACTTCATTGTGATTTGTGGACATCACTCATAATCAGTCACGCAGGATACAAATATTATATGATCTTACTTGATGATTTCACCAACTACACCTGGGTTTTTCCATTAAAATTCAAATAGGAAGCTTTTGTCAAATTCCAGAATATTTACAATTACATTCACACTCAATTTAATCGCAAGATAGAAAATTTTCAATGTGACAATGGTGGTGAATTTTACAATAATCAATTTAAACAATTTTGCTAACTCTCACGGCCTTCAGTTCCGTTTTTCTTGTCCACACACCTCCCAACAAAACGGGAAAGCAGAACGTATGATCCGTCGGATCAACGAAATTATGCTTTCACTTCTTCATGCTTTTCTCCCACCAACGTTTTGGGTCGAAGCTCTTCACACCTCCTCCTACCTTCACAACATTCTTCCCTCCAAACTTTTACAAAACCGCACTCCTCTCACTGCTCTCTACCTTCGTAACCCATCCTATGACCACCTTCGTGTCTTCGGGTGTGCATGCTACCCAAACCAATCCGCCACCCGTCAACACAAGCTCACCCCACGTTCCACCCGCAGCATATTCCTTGGGTACCCTGCCAATTACCGAGAATATCGTGCCTAGACCTCACTACCGGCAAAGTTATCTTTTCCCGTCATGTCGTCTTTAATGAATCTGTTTACCCATATTCTCAGGCATCAAACACTCACGACTATTCCTTCCTTGACACTGACCCCTCACCCACGGTTTTTACCGACTCCTACACCTTCCCCACACCTCCACCCTCACCACCTCCAACACACTCAATACCATCTGATGCCCACAACCACGCAATCCGAAACCCTGACCCCATTCTCACCTACCAACGTCGCCCTAAACCACCTACCCATCCTCCATCCACCACCATACCTCCTACTACCTCGGCACCAGCCTCGGATGCTCCACAACAGCCACCCCCCTCCCACCCCATGACCACACGGTCAAAATTTGGCATTTCTAAAGCCAAAGGTCCTCTAGTCTTCCATACATCAGCCCCACATATCTCCCCTATCCCAAAAACCCACCTTCTAGCCTTATCCGACCCTAATTGGCACAACGCTATGACCGACGAATACAGGGCATTAATGGAAAATAACACGTGGGAGCTGGTTCCTAAACCAAAGGATGCTCACGTGATTCGGTGTATGTGGCTTTTCCGCCACAAGTATCATGCTAATGGCAATTTACAACGCTATAAGGCTCGTCTCGTTGTTAATGGCAAATCTCAACAAATTGGCATCGACTGCTTTGAGACATTCAGTCCCGTTGTCAAGCCGACCACTATTCGAACCGTTCTTAGTCTTGCCACCTCCAGGAACTGGCCCATACATCAATTGGATGTTAAAAATGCATTTTTACACGACCACCTGGACGAGACGGTCTACATGTTTCAACCACCGGGGTTTGTCAATAAAAGGTTCCCTTCGCATGTTTGTCGTCTTAAGAAGTCACTCTACGGCCTTAAACAGGCACCTGGTGCGTGGTACCAACGGTTTGCCACTTTCATTTTACAGTATGGTTTTCGTACCACAGTTAGTGACTCATCCCTCTTTGTCTACACAAAGGGAAACCACATGGCCTACTTGTTGCTGTATGTTGATGATATTATCCTCACAGCCTCGGATGACAAGTTACTACAGGACATTATCTCTACTCTGTCTTCCGAGTTTGCAATGACGGATCTCGGACATCTACACCACTTTCTTGGCATCCAAGTCACCAAGAGATCATATGGTCTATTTCTATCTCAACAGGCATATGCCGCTGATCTATTATCTCGAGCTCACATGGAAAACTGCAAACCATGCACCACTCCCACCGACACTAACTCCAAACTTAGTGCCACGGTCGGGACTCCATTATCTGATGGTACGTTATACAGGAGCTTAGCAGGCGCACTACAATACCTCACATTCACAAGACTAGATATTTCCTATGCTGTTCAACAAGTGTGCTTGTTCATGCATGCCCCCCGAGAACCTCATTTTCAATTCCTGAAGCGTATTCTTCGGTATATTAAGGGCATTCTGGATCAAGGCCTCCTAATTACACCCTCAAAATCCTTAAAGCTCACTGCCTATTCTGATGCAGACTGGGGAGGGTGTCCCGACTCAAGGCAATCCACCTCCGGATATTGTGTTTTTTAGGCGATAATCTCGTATCATGGCCCTCCAAACGTCAGCCCACCATCTCTAGATCCAGTGCAGAGGCTGAATATCGAGGTGTCGCCAACACAACCGCCGAGACTAGTTGGCTACGGAACCTTCTTCTTGAACTACATGTTCCTATCCGTGATGCCACAATCATATTCTGCGACAACGTCTCTGCTGTGTATCTCTCGGAAAACCCAATTCAGCATCAACGGACCAAGCACATTGAGATAGACATCCACTTTGTTCGTGACAAAGTTCGCATCGGTACCCTTCGTGTTCTTCATGTTCCCGCGGACTTTCAATATGCTGATATCTTCACCAAAGGCCTCTCCAGACAACTATTTCAACGCTTCAAATCCTGTCTTTGCATTCGTTCCTCTACCGCTGCGACTGAGGGGGCGTGTTAACTGAAGACATATATTCTATATTTAATGTATTTGTATACAGCTGTCTATGATTGTATATTTCCTTTATTGTCCCTTAGATTTAGGATTAATTGTTGCTTCCTTGTGTATATATGTCATCTTCGGTTATGAATAAAGATCATCAAGGTTTAACCCTTTTCACTCGCTTGGGCTGTTAGAGATAAAACATAACCCGATCAACCCATTCATCTATGTGCCACTTCTAACAATATATTTCCATTTTAGGCTTACTAATTGTAGATTTTCCAATATTGTGTCTTTGAACATTTTACATTCCCTGTATCTTTTGGTGAAGACTGAATACCCCAGCACCTAATGTAAAAAATGATTGGTGTAATATGCACACATACACATA
The DNA here is from genome assembly GCA_025215565.1 of Flaveria ramosissima. Lineage (NCBI taxonomy): Eukaryota > Viridiplantae > Streptophyta > Magnoliopsida > Asterales > Asteraceae > Flaveria > Flaveria ramosissima. Next base: position 20,926,086 of record CM046043.1, on the reverse strand, counting down.
CATACACACACACATTATTCCATCTCATGAGCATAGTCTTGCAGTTATGTGAGTGCTACTGATGTTCCTCTTTAATTACTAATTGAACAGCAAAAGGTGGAAACAACTCATACAATCACGGGGCCGTTCTTTTATATTTTCAACTTCTACACCTGTACCCATCATTGCTGCTGCACATGGTAATTTTTAAATTTAATTGAGGGCTTACGATGTTTCAAAAGGCTGCATAATGAAGATAGGGTTTTGTTAATCATTCCCTAATAAAAAAATCAATTTTACAAGATATTGATCTGTTGGTGCATTAACATTTTAGTTATATTTAGTTACAAAGTCCTTGAAAGGCTCATCATGCGATTTGAGTATATTACAAATTTCTTCCCTATGGTTATATGAAAATTAGAGAATTCATTCATAAACATCGTTTAGTACACTAGTGGTCCCTATTTTTAGGCTTGCTCATGGATTTGGCACTCCCTTTAAATGGTGTTATTCATGGTCCATTAAGTGGCCCAATGTGCCTGCTACATATTCATCTTTAACCTCTCTTCATATCCTTGGTTTAAAAAGATGTGCATCAGGGTCAAAAGCTGTGCTTTCTGTAAATCTGGACTTCTGGATCCAAATTGGTCAAAATTAGGGTATGTAGGAGACTAGGAGGTTAATATAAGCCTAAGAGATGAAGGATATGGAAGGTTTACTTGATAAATAGGTTGATATGTAAAGCGGACAAGAGAGACAACTTCTCATTGTAAATAAAGCTTATTTGGTTGTACAAAGACGCGCGCCTCACATACGTGATGCTCGTGCCTTGGCCTGTGGTACCAGAACGCTTTGGAGAGTCTTAGGTTTTTTAAACCAAGTTCATATCCATCTTGTTCTTAAACTTATATATTAAACCTTAACATAATAATAGACTTCACAATTTTTATCAAATTTATAATTATTGAAAAATCAGTCCCTAACATTAATCAAAACCAAATCCAACATTAACATTAATATAAGGCTGCATAAACATAGTCAAACATTACCATAAGCCTACATGAACATGTCAAACTCTGCATGCCTCCTTCCCTAAAGTCACCATCATGGGCTAGGGATCTGTCCACTTCCTGTCAGGATCGCCATTCTCCTTTGTGCGATAGCCATTCGGAGTGAGGGATTTGATCTCTCTTGGTTGTGATGGTATGAGTATGTGTGTTTGAATACCGAGTTAAATCTAGTTTCAAGTTTCGAATCAAAGCTTTGATTTAGGGATTCAGGGTTTAGATGTAAATATAGATTCAACTTTTAAGCATGTTTGTGTTCGGTGGTGGAAGTGGTGATTAGGTTGATTTGGTGGTGCAATGGTGGCTCACTATGGCCTGTGTTGGATAATGGTGGCCAGCAGTGGTAGTGCCATAGGCCTCAAGAACATTCAACCACTCTTTAACGCATTCAAACATTGACACATAACAGAAAATGGTATAATAAATAGATGAAATGCGTAAATTCTAAATTAAGATAAGGCATGTCAACACCTTCTATAAATCAAATTTTGCATTCTGCTGTGTTTGGTGATATTAATGTAGGCTTTGGTTAATGTTTGCAAGTGTTCATCTAGGCTTAGGGTAAAGTTAATGCTGGGTTTTGGGTTTGATTTTAACTAATCTCAAGGATTGATTCCATTAGTAATTATAAATTTGATTAGAATTTGTGAAATTTATTTTTGATTGATGCTATGGTTTATGAACTTAGTTAAAAAGTTGTACAAGTTCAAGAATTTGATGGAGAAGATAAGAGATTGAAGATTAATGGGGGCATGGGGCTAAAAAGGCCAAAATGCTTTCATGTGACAGGCATATGGGGCGACTTAAGGGACCGGAGTTAACAACACTCTTTAGGGGGAGGACCAATCTGAGTTAATCTTAAAATAGGGGCCACTAGTGTAATAAAAGATGTTTAAGAATGAATGCTGTAGCTTTTGAATAACAATAGGGCACAGGGATGAGATTCGTAATTTACTTTGTTATAATATGCATTTTCGTTCACTCTATATGTTCTATGTATCTCACAGTTAGCTAGCATACTTCCACAAAGAAGGTACTCTCACTGTCCCAAATAAATAGTTCACACAAGGAGTTTAAATACAGAATCACACTAGTATTTACAAACCTTTTGAAATAGCGATTTTAGCACTTGTGTACTGTTTTCTTGGCAAGTGAGTATTGCCATTGGTATGTCTTGTTTTTCTATGAGCTCAACAAGAGATGTAGAAATGTTGAGCTCATAGAAAAAGTAGTTGCGAAGTTGAAAATAAGCAGTACGATCATAAGGGTATGGTTAAGTTTGACCCGAAACACTTTACATCTGTCTTTTATTTTTCATGAGGAATTAGTCACTCAAATATGATTAAAAAGTTATATATTAATTATATAACAATGTAACTTTTGAATAAGATAATGTAGGAGGTATTATGCATAAGAAAAACAACTTTGTCGACCTTTGACCGATTCAACCATTATCTTTTTAACTATTTCTTCCCTTATTTTACTCATTTGAGATTAAACAAAATCCAAATCAGCCCATTGATAAGTAAATAGTTAGAAATTGCCACCCCTACCTGTTTGACCCATTTGAGTATCATGTTTAATGTATTTAGCTGCTGTGATGGTGGCAAAGAAGGAGACATGGCGTAGAAAGGCTATCTGGAATCGGGTGCAAGAATTTCGCACTTTGACCGGAATTCCAATCACAAGTCACATCATTTCCCTTATAGTAGGCAGTGAAGAGCAAGCCCTGAAAGCAAGCAGGTCTCCTCTCTTTCCTTTTTTTGGTAGATATTGCGCACTTGCACCTCTCTTGTGCATAAAATACTTTTGATGGTGTAAAATTTAGCTCCCTTTGCTTATGTTGATGCTAGAGGTGGTAAAATGAGTGGTTCATGTAATGGGGTGAAACGGGTCACCTTTAGTATGGTTCAAAACCAGCCGGATCAGATCGGATTATGTTGATCTGCCAACACCTTTTTGTTCATCAGTCCATGTTCCTAACTTTTCTTATATATAGTTGATGCATTAATTATGAATAGAAAAACGGTATTATTACAATATCAATTATAGGTCTTTTAGACTCTGAACAAAAGCTATTTGGTGTTTATATATAAATAGACTCTAGATGACTCTCAACCCGTTCCCTTCTCACAAATTTCTTTTTGATCCATTTGAGATAAAACACAACCCAATTCGTCCAAAGTGAAGTGGTCGAAGTTGCCAATTGATGCATGTTTCTTTGTTTATTCAAAATTCATTGTTAAAACTAGAAAGCTGAAATGATTATTGTCTGTTTTTTATGATTATTTAGGCACATGCTGAAATGTGGCTTTCATATAACAGCAATCAGGCCCCCAACGGTCCCACCTAACTTATGCAGGTGTGTTGATTTAAGTCAATGATTTACTTTTGCAATAGGTTATTTTATCAGATATTCCAATCATTCGCTCATCTTCAAAGAACATCAAAATGATTAATCATAATAGAGATCTTGTTATTAGCATAATGCTATCATCACATACATTGATGCAATGCAGCTAATCCTGGTATTTTCATGCCAAAAAACACATGGAATGATGGAAAATAACTATGCAAAGTTTTTCTTTTCTTTGTTTTCTTTGAACTTGCAGGCTGCGGATCACTCTTAGTGCAGCACACACCAAAAATGATATTAGGAAACTCACAAATGCATTATCCCAATGCATAAGTTTAAGAGAGAGCGGATATTTCTACACAAATGGCACATCCAAACTCTAGCATTTGGTCGAGGTGCGCTCTTTTGTATGAATCACAAAAACTGTGGGATGATTTAACTGGGCAGAGGTGTGGTCTTTAGCATCTTAAGGGGTGTTTTGAACTTGTGACCAAGAATACACTGTATGCTGCCCAAAATTTTTATGTTTTTACATTTATTCCTATTGTAGTTATTAAGTCGGTTGTCATGAGAGTTGTATAGGTGGCGTCAATGAGGTTCTTCATGTGACGATTGTTGGTGGCTGTGGTCAATCACCATGCTGATTCACTCTAGATTTGTTGTATCTGTGCAATTGTCAAATGCTTAGGTGTTTAGTTAAAATAACTTCGATTTCTAGGGTCTCGTCAATTGCCATACGATAAGTCCACTAATTAACCATACTCAAAGCTAATGCCACATAGAAGGGAGAATCTTAAACACAAGTGATCAAGTGTCAAGAAAGCATGTAAGATTCAACCTCACCCGAAAATAGCTAAACATAAGTACATGACATAAAGGGAATGATTTCAACATTTAAGTGACCCAATGCCAACAAGCATGCAAGAAACAATTTCAAGGCAAGCTAAACAATAAATATAGTATCTATGTTCACAGGAGTACAATAGAACATGTGCGAGCCTCTTCTAAAGAAAAAACAAAATTCGCAATTCTAAATGAACTATCAAGCATATAAAAGCCTTCAAAGATCAGGTTAACACGACCAAATCTTAGAGCAGCTAACAAATTCTAGGATCCACATAATCTAAGTGGACACAAAAGAGGATTACCTCACAATCTTAGAAGAAAAAAACACAACTTACATCGATTAGAAACTTCGTGTTACACATGTATGTTTAGTTTTCACATGGGCGTAGAATATTGCAAGCCTTAAAAAAAATACTTTATCCATATATATCTAAAATTCGAGTTTTAAAAAAGAGTTGGGGCATATACAAGTTGCATGCATGGTATTGCCTTAATCACGTATGTTCATTATAAAGTTTCTTTTGGGAGAAATTCAATAGATAAAAGAGTTGGAACTACTTTAGAGGATTAGGATATTGCAGGCGAAAAGACAAAACTTTAATATATGATCGTTTAGCTAATGTCAGATGATATAAAAAATCCTCCAACTTTAGTTGATTATTTTATTGAGTGCAAACTAGGATAGGTATAGTGTATCAACCATAAATCTAGCCTGAGTCCCTAGAAAACATGATAATGGATCAAAATCCTTAAGTGCAAACTAGGAATGTAAATGCCAATTAAGTCCTAAAGGTAGTAGAGCTCCAAGTAATAATGATGTTATAAACATCAACAACAAAAGTTAATAAGTCAAAATTTCTTTCTTACTTTTGACTTATTAACTTCTGAGAAGTTAATAAGTCAAAAAAAGTGTTTGGCAAAGCCAAAAGGACTTTTGAAACTGACTTTTCATATAGGGTAAAAAATGTTTTAAAAAGTAATGAGAGACTTACTTATTAACTTTTGAAAATGACTTTTGGTCTAATTTTCTATTATACCCCTCTAATACCTCATATTAACTCTCATTATTTTTAAAGTACGTCTTTTTTGTTCATTTTACAATGCTTTAGTTTATAAGCTAATCCCAAAAACTTTTTAAAAACTACTTTTGAAAAGTCATAAGTTAATAAGTCCATCTTGTGAAAAGTCATTTTCAATCAAAATAAACAATCCCAAACATGCCCATTTAAACCGCTGTAGTAAAAGAGAGAAGTATTTAACACATAATGAGAAAACTAGATGCAGTGAGAAGAGAAGATAACTTGAAAAAGCAAGCACAAGGAACATGCTTTAGGCCAAAGATGGCCTTTCGCAATAAACAAACATGATACGGTTGAGTGAAGTAAAGAAATCCCAGAGGCTGAGAGATAGATCTCCATGAAGAAAGATATTATTGATATCCACCGAATGAACTTCCCAACCGTAAGAATATAAAATCATTATAACAAACCGATATTAGTTTGTTTAACTACTAGGCTAGATGTCTTAGTGTCCGGTTTGTCTGATGAAAGCTTTTGGCAACAAAGCCAAGCTTTGTATTAACTGATAGTACCATCAGGATTATAGTTAATCCTATAAACCCACTTGCAGTCAACAATGTTTGTATTACGGGTGGCGAAACTAAAACCCAAGTTGGGTTAAAAAGCAAAGCAACTGCCTCTGTGTGCATCACATCCCACAATTCTGGCCACATCCGTCATACATATGAATTTTTGGGCTTATATTAGATATGAACTAAGTTATGACCCATTGATAAGCAGGAAACAATGTTAGAATCATGGCAACAACAAAAAGTCACGTTCCACATGTGAATCCCATGATTATTCTTATACATATTTAAAACATTAAAAAACCCTTTTACAGTTTTACTACTTATAGAATGGAAATTTAATCTAACAAGGTTGGTGGTATACAAACACTAATAAAGCGTCAAGTCTTATAATTTAAACCCAATGATTAGTAAAAATACCCACTAATGTACGTTTTCAATCATACACACATCCAAGTATAATTCGTCATCCTTTTCTTATCTCTACCGTTTTATCTTGTAATTTTCTTTTTCAAAACACCAACACCCAAGTGTTCTTAAGCCTTCATGGCTGATATTAGGATGATGATTCGAAATCAAATCTAGTAACAACCACTTAAATGTTCTTACAAGTAATCAAAATATAATTTAACTAGTTTATGTATTTTATGTTAGATCTATGATTACTTACACTTGAAAGTTAATCCATTACAGCTTGTATAACATAATGATGATGGTTAATGCACAAGCCTAAACCCTGAACACACACAAAACACATGATCTAACTAGTTATATAAACATGACTTTTACAAAAAAAAAAAAAGACTTACTTATATGCATTTTATATATCACCAATGACTTATCCAGATCCTAGAACATGTGTTCATCTTTTAAAGGATCATTAAAGGGGTGTTTGGTTGGAAAGAATGGAATGGAATGAAATAGAATTGAGAAACTAGTATAATTTTCAAATAAAATTATGTTTGAGTGGGTAATGAAATGTATAAGCCAAAGATTGTTTCACCTCAAATTTCCTTGGTTGTGGGATTTCAAATTCCCTCTCTAGGTAGAAGGATTTTGAAATCATACATCCAAGGGAATTTGAGGTGAAACATTTCTTTAGGTTTTACATTTCATTATCCACTCAAACATAATTTTACTTGAAAATTATACTAATTTCTCAATTTCATTCCATTCTTTTTCATTTCATTTTTTCCAACCAAACACCCCCTAAAGAGATTCATAAACAAGAGGTCTTAAAAGTAAACTAAAATCACATACTGTACGTTAAAAACTTCATATTAACACTAAGATCCTTGCCTATTTGGTAGATCTTGCTTTTATATACTTCAGTTTATGTTAATATAGTCTTATAGGGGAAATTTAAAGCTTGTGGTATTATTTGTTTATTTAAACAAAAATAATCTGTTATGATGCTAAAATTTTGACTTCAATTAGGAAAAATACTAAGAGTGGATAGCAAAAATCCTAAATCCTTAAAACATGCTAAATATCCTAAGGACCTTATAAGCCTAAGTTTCATGATTTTTGGATGTGTCTGGCTATTATTTTGGATTATGACCACTAAACACCAATAAATCATGACAACATATCTACATTTATTCAAAAATTACCAATTTTTTAACAATAATTTAATATGTTATATAGAGCTTATAAACCCAATTTCATATTTTTTGGAGTTGCCTAACTAACACAACAACTTATGGCCATTAAATAGGAATAAATTGGCTAAGTTTTAAAACTTTGTTAAAAGCTCCATAGATTTGATGCATGTTTACTACGCTAAGAAATCTTGTTTGGTATACGATGCTATGCACTTATTAACACAATGTAGATTGCATGAGACGCTAACACATAAATCCCCATAACTCACATAACCATTTAACTTATGGATTTGAGATGGTGGATTAATACATATAGTACCTCGGGTTGACACTGCCCGTTCATTCTAGTGTTGGGCATGCCAATTAACCCTAAAATTTACATGTATGCATATTTCTAAAACATGTCTTAGGATTTCTATGTGATAAGGTATTTGGCAGATAGTATATAACTAATGCTCTGTCACACCCCGATCCATGAGCACGACTAGTTGTATCACAATAGCAATAAACAACGAAAGGCTTATCATTCAAAACAAAAAAGCTAGACTGAAATTAAAATTTATCAATGTTACATTAAACCATGCGTCAACCACGCTCACGTTACAAGATTCATAACAATACACAGCCTAGGAAATCTTAATTTAGTCATTATCTTTTACATGAAGATCTAATTCATCATAACCCGCTAAGTCTCCTCGACCTAGCTAGTGCCTCCCGACACCTCCGGCTCTTGTATCACGAGTTAAAACACATCAACAACAACCTTGTTGGTGAGTCATAACTGGTGACTCTAAACAGTTAAAAAGTATAACCATGTGTGTAAGCAAATTGTTTGTCATATCAAATCTCACTAACACCCTCACATATAGGGAAGTGCCCGTCAACATATATGTCACTCAAGGTTTCAATACATGATGCTGGGTAGGCTAAAGGCGTTGGACTACCGAATCTAGACGCGTCACAACATACGAATAGCAGACATCCTGAAAGATCCTGCACTCTCGTGTTGCACACAACCCTAGTGATCCTACACTCTCTAGTAGTAGACTACATTAGCGATCCTGCACTACCATCCAATCCTAAAGGATTGCAACCCGGTGACCGGTGGCTCATTCAAGAGCCCATCCTCATACCAAAACCTACAAATGAGGTCCCTCATATCTAGATAGATCCAACTAAGCGTACATATGCCCCCAAGTGATTGGTGACTCGGTCTAAAGCCCATCCTCTAACCTTAGTGATTTGCCCATGACCATATTGACTAACAAGTATGCTAGCCCATCGAGGATAATTTAACTAATCATCACACACATATCAAAACATATTGTCAAAATGTTTAACCAGCTCGAATACATCCCCAAAAGAAATTAGGAAAATGGGACATTATACTCACAACTATGAGCTTTCGAGTGTGTCTGTACATTATTCGGCGAGTATCACGAGCGTCTTACAACCTTGAACATACAAACATTCATGTCAAGACCTAATCTCATTTACCATGAAATCCCTCGGGTCATCCCACCAAATATAATCACCCGACCTGCCCCAGTCATGTCTGTGACCTCGAGCTAGAGTTCTCCGACTCAGGTCGATATTTTCGTTACAACTTTTAACGAACATGCGACGAGGAGCTAAGGTTTATACACACTCCCGACATAGTGACCAGAAGAACTTAATCACCACATGAAATCCTTATCCTGTAAACTCCCATAAAACTGAACAACTAAAATTTTGCAAAGAAAAGCAAAGTTCTCGCGTGAAAAGGGGTTCTCGCGCGACTGAGGGTTATCGCGCAAGAACACATGGGAAGGATGGGAACCCTATAAAAAGGCCAAGGCACACAATTTTCTCCACTTCATGCGAAAAGTTCCATTGTTGTGTTTAGAGAGGGAGAGAGAGATGCGAAAGCTTAGAGAGAGAAAGCAATGTAAAGTGTTGTTTTAAGGTATGTATTCGATGATGTTCAATGTATTTATGCCTATATGAATGATTAGTAATGATATTAGTGCATGATTATGTAGTTCCCGATCGAAAAGCTCTCGGTTTGGTGTTGTTCTCGTGAAAATATCATAAGGTGAGTTCTAGAGCCCTTTTTTTACATGTTTTCGATGATTTGGGGCTACTATGCATACCTTACTGATTACCTTGATAAAGTATTATAGTTTTGATGATATAGAACGTGTATGATTATTGAAAATAGCTCAAAAATCTATGACTTGGGGCTGAAGTTTCGGGTAGAAGCCTAGTTCTCACGCGAATAGTTAGGTTCTCGTATTAAGCGGTTATTTTGATAGTTTTCGCGCAAAAAGGGTAAACTTGTGTGGCAAGTTATCGCACGAAAGATAGTTCTCGCGCAAGATATAGTTATGCAAGAAAGATAGTTCTCGCGCGACATATAGTTATGCGAGTGGTGAAGTTCTCGCACGATTTGTAGTTGCATATGGTGAGGTTCTCGCGCGATGTGTAGTTCCCACATAGTAAGTTGGATTCTCATAGGTTTCTAGCTAAATAGAAAAGCTATTGTAGAATAGGCATCATACCAAAAATGTTGTGGAAGATGAGAATGAAAAAGCATAGGAAATCTAAAAAAGATGGTAGTTTTTTTTGCTCAACAAACCTATTCTTTTGGGAAGTATACTTACAAGAGATACGGAGAGCGATACCAACATCAGACATGTATTTGACTATTTGATCATGAATAAGCTTAGGTGCACAGTGCACCATCACAATACAAATGTTTAATGGTGTAGGAATAAGTTTTTCAACTGGAGGTTTAAATGTGATTAAAATCATCATTTGCTTGGGATTGAGAAGGTAGGGGATATATCCATGTAAACAAAGAAATCATCGATAGACGTTAGCCTGATCAAAATATGATTTGAGCAAACACCTAGATATCACAATGTATAATATGTAAACGTGATAAAATTCCACACATCACTCAACGGTATAACAAGGCATAGATCAAGAAACTAGCTATCAGGTATAACAAGAGCAAATTCAATGATAACAATTTAAAAGCATGTGATCCCAAAAAAAAAAAGAAAAGAAAAGAAAAAGTACCCAGGTGCTTGACTTAGCTCCTTATTTGCATAGGGTTCGGAAAGGGGCTCGATCACTTAGCGATCTAATGTACACAACCATACCCAACACTTTGTGCACGATGTTTCTCATGGCTTAAACCTACGACCTCAGGGTCACAAATTAACAACCTTAGTTGCTTCAATGTCTGCCCTTGTAATTCCAACAATTTATTAAAGTAAATATTTACATTAAAATGAGATCTCAACTTTGCCATTTACCCATGTAAACAATTAACAGTAAAATCTCAAAGTATTTCACAATTTTTGAGTTCATAATGATACATACAGTTAAATTCAATTCAACTCCTCACAGTTGTGATATCAGAAATTGTTGACATAATCATGATATGAAATACATGGGGTTTGAAAGCTTGAATGATCTCATAGATACATATGAACCTAATAAGTCACTCCACTGATCACCCGAGTTTCCAATGATCCGAAATCCTTCCTCCACGATCTCTTTCCTTTTGTCGGATTTAAAAGCTACTGCGGTTTTTCCATGATCTTCCTCACCTCTGTATAATATTTAACTATTAGTATACCAAAATAAAAGAAAAAAATGTGTTTGGTTTGGAACATGTACCTCAAAATTAGCCGGTCCCAATTCTCAAATCCAGCATTGATCAAGTTATTTGTAGTGATGTCCCTTTTGTTTTCCGTGCGCCCTGTTAACAGAAAGATCTTAAACCCTAACTTTTTGACCTCTTTATAAAGCTTCAAACTAGGATTAATTGCTTGAGCCACTCCTTCAAGGACCCATTTGTCAAATTGAATGTTGTCAAAGATCTCTGACCTGTGAGATGAATAGTATGTTAAAATTAAGATCTGTGAAATGAATGGACAATTTTTGTGAAAATGCTATTTATCTATGGATGGCTAGAAATGATAATATGGACAAAAAGAATATTTGGTATACCAAAGATTTCAAGTGTAAGAGTCTCATTTCACTATCATTCAAGATGGGCAGAATGAGATATTAGATATAAATATTCGACCCATTGTAGGTAAACAGATCGATTTGGGTTACAAAATCTTTAACGGGTCAATGGGTAAAACTATAAAGGAATGCTAAATTAAAAATGGGTCAAACAAGTCCATATTCTCCCGAAATGTACTCAAATGTACAAGACCTTTGAACCAATATATTGAGAATAAGATTGTAATTGCAATTATTATAATTTCTAATGATATTTATCACATTAATCATATAATTCAAAAGATGAACCAAAAAAAGAGTATGTTGGTGTATACAACTTGACCCAAACCTGTATTGATATGCTACCTGACCCTGCTCATTTAACCCACTATTATGCAGTATCCATGTATTCTAGTTTCTTATATATGTGTAATATAGAGCCAATTTTGTACAATTCTAGATTTTATAGACAGATGCAAGAGTAGTTGGTGCCACATTTCACTCACTTTCTGATTGCACAAATTTAGGACTTTAAATACACAAATGAAATGTTATGAAACAGCATGATGTAGATTCTTTGACATTGATAAGAGTTCCATTTTCATATATTTTATTTCACAAAGTAGCAACATACTTTCTCAAAAGTTCTACATCTGTCATTGGTAAATGACAAAAATGAAACACTTTTACTATGCTTATGATCAAATTGGAGAATATTAAACTATAATTACCACTCAATCACATATTTTTGTAAATTTCGTAAAGTACTCAATCTAGTATCAATATTTAAGCAATTCCTAAACTCTTGTTCACAAATCGACTACAGTGAGTTCCTCATTTCTATCACTTTTACATCTACCACAATCATAAACACAAACATCATAAACTTTTAGGTGCAATTCAATGAACCTAAAACTCAAATCCACAAAGCTCATTTCACAATCACAATCACATTGACATAAAATCGAATCAAAATCCATAACCAGAGATGAACAGAAATCATACCCATAACCATGTTGAGCATAATACGGCAAATTCGACAGCAAAGTCTCATCAATATCAAAAACCCAAGCATCCATTCCATCTCCTTTCAACTCAACACTCATAGCGAATTCCGCTGCTTCATTCGACACAACTTCAAGATCCATCTCATACGATCGACCCAACATGTATTCCTTCACATAATCCACACACTCCTCCGGAATCATCTTCCATGGGCTCAAATTGTTCGCCTCAACAGCAACTCTCCAACTCGAACACCGCAATCGAACTTCTTCGATCGAGTTGTCGCATCGGGATTCCGAGTTTTCTGGGAGTTCGATGATCAAAGGCCTTGGGAGTGTGTGAGGGTCTGTGTCGACATGTTCGTCGCATAATGCTAGTGTAATGAGGCATAGAAAGAGGTGGAATTTCATGAAATTCATGATAATGAGATTGAATTAGCAGAGATGTTGATGAATTTGATGTAAGAAGTTTGAATTGGGTGTTGGAATTTGGTTTTGTGAGGTGAATTTGGGGATGATTGCTTGAGATGCAAGGAAGATCGGGTGTTGATTCTTTGTTTGTGATTGTAACAGTAAATGTATGGGGAATGAATGGCGTGCTCAAACGTATATTCCCATTTGTGCGCATTTGTTTTATTTTGGAGTAAATTACACGAGTCGCCCCTAAAGTTTGCTTAAATTTCATTTTTTTCCGTTAGGATTGAAAAATTACAGGTTTAGTCCTAAGGTTTGAAAAAAATAACACGTTCCGTCCACGAGTGTAACGGCCGTTAATTAATCCCATTAACTGGCTGCAAAATGACCATTTTGCCATTCTTCTTCCTCATTCAACCCCATCTCAACCACCAACTCCACCACCATACACATCGATCTGTTTTCTAATTACGTTTCTTAACATTGAATCGTGTAACATTGAGTAGTATTTTGCTGGAGCATCTTACTGCTAGTCAATTTGCATGTTACTGCGGATGAAATTCCTTTTGTGTTTAGAGATATCTCATATCTGTTCTTTACCGATCTTCAAAATATGTAACGTTCTCTATTTACGACGATTTCAAATTAATTTGACAATATATGTTTTGCTTATTGCTTTCATCGCATTGATTCGTTTGGTATCAGCGCCTTGAGTCGATTATACCGATGCTTCTTACCGCTAGTTAATTTGCATCTTACTTCTAATGAAATTCCTTTTGCATTCATAGATATATGTTCTCGACCTACCGATCTTCTAAAACTCTTTTACATTGAATGTGGTGGTGGAGGGGGTGGAAGTGGTGGTGGTGATTGAGATGAGGTTGAATGAGGAAAAAAAAGGCAAAATGGTCATTTTGTAGTCAGTTAATGGAATTAATTAACGGCTGTTAGACCCAGGGATGAAACATGTTTTTTTTCAAACCACAGGACTAAACCTGTAATTTTTCAATCCCAATAACAAAAGGTGAAATTAGAGTGAATTTCAGGGACGATACGTGCAATTTACTCTTTATTTTATTGTCATTTAATCCATTTGTTCTATCGTCTCAGAACGTTGTAGGAATCAAATGAATAACGGATCTAAACCAGGCCTAGGGTGTGGTTCAAATGACTTTATTTGTGTCACAATCATATTACGCTCAAACTCTACGCTAATATTCTTTTATCATTTTTGTGGGTTGGCCACCCGAGTTATTTACTTGAGAGGAACCAAGCTTCTCCAACGAGTTGCAAAACCCAGAGGTCAAAATCATATTTTTATTTAAACTCTTTTTATAACAACATAATAGTTTTTTATATTTTAGTTATACATTTGCAAAATGTTTATTTCTACTGACCTTTCAATATTTATATATTACTAATTTTCAACTTAAGGATATTAATGGTTGTATAATAAGTATTAAGGATTGTACATGTTTTTGTTTTTCTTTTCTTTCTAAAATTTTATTTTAAACCTTATACTTTTAAATCATTTACAATCTAACCCTAACAAAATTTCATTTTCAATATTAGTCCCTTACACTTTTCATCTTTTACAAAATTTTCATTTTAAATTTCGGTTTAGAATTTTAAATTAATATGTCGTACGTGCGCGTGTAGTTCAATGCTGTTAGGCCTATTTTTTCCGTTTAACGGCTGCGTCGCAACGTGTGAGTCCTAGATCTACTTTGTTATTGTTTTAAATGTTTTATGTTTCACATGCGTAGTCTAATGTTTTTACGTCAACTCTCCGTCGGTTTTATTTTTTCGTTTTTATTTCCTTTTTTACTACGATTTTGTTTGGTGTTTGTGATTGCTAACGGTGGTGTAACATTGGATATAATTGAAATGGTTTTACGCCTCCGCCGCAACACGGGGACCTTTTTACTAGTTATATTTAAAACAAATCCTCCACCACACACTTGTCATAAGCTTGTTTCTGATATTATATCAAATAAAAAAACTATATATTTAATATCAAAATTTTCTAGATAAATGTGATACCACTAATACTTTAAAAGGATATATGAAATTATATTATGAATTGCATACCACAGAAAATTCTTGGGCGGCCCACCGCCCAAAAAGATGACTTCTTATTTTGTCGGTTATTATAACACTTTATATGTACTCAATTTAGACATTTTAAGTGGTCTCCATTTCCAAAATCCTGAACCTCAACAGCCTTTCACGAATTATCAACAACTTATGATCTAATAAACATGATTATTTCATCATTTTAGGGTATCATGTATACGTTGGTAAAATTTACCAAATGATCATACTAATATTAATTCATCGGGTTCTAACTAGTAGATATTTCCTAAACTTACAACATGCCTCAAATTGTTTCAAAGTTTAAAAGTTGTGATTTTGTCATTTTCTCGTCCATTGATTTGTTTGACTCGTCAACTCTTTTAAGAAAAATACATATATTTTTTATTACAAAAAGTGAAGTTAAGAAAGTGAAATAAATTGAATTGAATGAGTGAAAACTTGTCACACTTAAGAGGGACAAAACTTGAAGTTATATAAAAGAAACGCTACTTAGATGATATTTATTATAGTACGACACACAAGTGGAGACCCCAATTGTGTGATACACCCTAACTCGACTCGTACACTTTGTGAAGTGTGGGCTATGAGCGTAATGTGACGCTTTGATGAGCGCATGTTGTAGCTAGTGGTTGTGTTGATCATTGGTTCTTTCCTTTTGGTGCGAGGCGGAGAAGAAGTTGTGGTCATTAGAGGATCCTCTGACTAGAGGAAAGATCCTTCACCTAGAGGATGTTGAGTTTATCTGTTACGATGCCACTCAAGGGATCATGTAGTTCAGCTCGTGTACCGTTCATCAACTACTTATTTATCTACCGTTAGAGGATCATGCATTTCCTTTGTTGTTGATTAGTTACCATCCTTTCATAGACTGTTTCAACTTGTCATGAATGAAATATAAGAGTTTCAGTCAACCATTTGAATGTAAAAGAAAATAGTCATTGCTAGATTGATTAATTGTTAATGTGAACAAGTTTTATTAATTTCTTTATATGTGTGTAAATTGAATAAGATGCTTCATTTATAAGAGAGGCATAAAATTTATGCACAACACATTAGAGAGGAACATACTCTACTTTTACATCACCTTTTTCTAAATTTCCATATCAAGAGCAATATTTTACCAAGTGTAGCCTTGGGTGTGAGAATATCTGCAGCAGTACATATTGTTACGGCTGTTATATATTGAGAAGAAACATATTTTCTTGACGTAAACTCAAAGTCTGTTTTAAGGGACACGTTTGAACATGAATTCTCAGCCACACTCATCACCACTTTGCTCATCGGTGCAGTTAAAGACAAAAGTGACGACACTCAACGGTTTGAAGACTCGAGTCAAAAAGGTTTCTTGAAGTTTGATTTAAGACATCAGTTATATGTTCATTTGTCTATATTTTAGATGATTATTGGAATGTTATAGCATGAGCAATTAAATGAATGTTCATTATTTGATTATTTTATATTTATATTAAATATTAGATTGTTAAATAATAAGTTTCTAGATGAATAGTATTCCACTCTCGTAATCTTCAATGTTATGTTGTTAGTCTAGCGCATAGTTGTTAAGCGTTAAAATGCTTTATCACTCATGAAAAGAAAATTTCAGTCACGCGGCCCGAAAAAACATATTTTTGATAGACATCATTAGAAAATTCCCAACACTCGTAGAAAATTTCTTTGATCAGCCGTTAAGTCTAAAACTTTTGTAATAAGAACGTGTAAATTCCTGACAATAAATCCCACTTGATAGACACATTTGACCACCAAAAAGTTTCCGACACTCGTAGAAAAATTTTATGGATTACTCACTTAGCCTCACACTCTTGTGCCATGAAAGTGAACATTTCATAATCCCTCAATGTTACCTAGGTGTGCTTGGTGTTTATTAATCTTCTCTTTTCTTCCCTCTGCTTTAACTTCTAAACAATACCCCTTTAGACCACTTACCTTTTTCATTCAACCTATTTGTTGTACTCTTATTAATAAAGTGGTAGAAATGCAATATTTTAAAAGAGGTTAAAGCTGCTATATAAGAAATTTATATCACAATTCCAAAAAGGAAACCATAAGTAACTTAGACGGAGAAAAATGACAACAATAACTGAAATAACAAGTAACTTTGATCACATTGGAAGTTTAGAATACGAGAAAGAAAAAGCCCGTTGTTTGGGGTCTGAATACTAGGAAACAGTCCTAAGTTAATTGCAGTTAGCATCATAGAGTTAAATGACTCCATGACAAGGGTAAATAGGGATCATTTACTATAATGGAAACCAGGGCCGGTCCCGAGGATTTTGATGCCCTGGACGAAACGGAAAAATAGGCCCATGGGCCCTAACGACTTAAATTATATAAACTAATTTTTTTAAATAAAAATTAAAAATAACAATATCATAGTATTACAATGACATACCATAATAGTTAACCAATAACACGTAAATCTCTCCTACCATTCTTGATAGTAAATTGGTTTATAACATATTGGTAGTTTATAGTCTCTAATATTTTGTTTTCGATAGCTATTATCGTCAATCCGCTAAGTTTTTTCTTGGGACACTGTGGATCGTAGGTAAGATTTCAAGTTTTAATAGAACAAAAATTTGTGGTATAAATTAGTTTGTGTTTTTAATTACAATCAAAATTTAAATATTTTAGTGGGCTATTAGTTGAGTAATTAGGTTAAAAAAATGGGCTCAAAAAATTTAGTTTAAAACATAACTGGGTTAAGCTTTTAGTTGTATTATACTTTATAATTATTTTTTTATAATTATATATATAAAAATTTGAAATTTTTGTGTCACTGAGCGAGTGGGCCCTGGACGGGGGTCCATTCCGCCCCTCCTTAGGGCCGGCAATGATGGAAAGTTTATAAGATGAAATGCATCTCATAATCCAATTACACCACTAGATGAGAAACTCATTTGTTGAAGTATTAATATTAAATCTCCAATTAAGGATCGAAAGCCTTTTTCGATATAGACTTAGATAAGCATTGCCTCGATTTATGATCTTTAGAGACATGAGACGATTTTATTGATAATGAGAAGGCCATCTAAAATGTTTCTTTCCGTATAGAAAGTCAATTGCACCCAAGTGACTAGAGAGTTAATTGTTCCTCTCTATTTGTTGGCTAAAACTTTAGCAATCATTTTATAGATAGACCCGATGAGACTATTAAGATATAGTGGGTCGCTTTTTAGGGGGTCAAAGAAAGAAATGAAGAACTGCACTCTGATTACTTTTGCCATCCAAGTGGAAATTGGAAAATAGTTCCATAAAACAATTTTTGGAAAATTGACCAATATTGCTTAATGAACTTGAAAGTGAATCCATAGTGCTTTATCGATGCCATATTCCCACATCTTTTTTTTATCCAAAGAAAATAGCATTTAAAAATTCACTTAAGGGGATAACTGATTAAACCCACTATTGTGAAATATGGGTCTATTAGGAAAACCTGCTCAAAATTTGTTTTGAAAAACTTATTTTTTAACTTTTATGGCCTTCAAATCGATCATCCAATCCCTATGTATATGCAAGGTCATGTTTCCAGGCAACCTCATATTTGGATTTCGATATCAAAAGTCAAGTTCTCAAACTCAGATGTATAAGCAGCGGAACATTAAACATTATATAATTCAATAATTACATCAAAAAATGATAAATTTAACTATCTATCATCAAACTATGCTAGGATGCCAGCCTCGACCAATGCCAGGTAGCTTTCAAATCCATTCCATGCTCACAACTTATTCTTGTAACATACCCTTATAATATAATATGCATACAAAAGTCAGCGACGCTGATTGAGCTCTAGATTTACTTTAACAAATTAATTTAACCAAACTATATCGTTTAAACAGACTACCTTTCATACTTTATCGATAAATTAGATTTATCTTTATGCTTACATATAGGTAAGGCTCTTTTAACTTTTACTATGTTTATTCTTTAGTCTTACTTTGTCATTCACTTTATCATTATTTTATAGTTACTTTATCAGATTTCTTTTTACATATATGTAAGACTCCTTTAATTTTTACTACGTTTATTCTTTAGTCTTACTTTGTCATTCACTTTATCATTACTTTATCGTTACTTTATCAGGTTACTTTATCATTACTTTAGCGTTACTTTTCCGTTACTTTATCGCAAGTTCATACTTCGCACACAACTCCTTTAACCATTGCTCGTGTAAACACAATACTTCATTGTCACTTTCCATTACGCAAGACTCCTATGTCGAGGCTTGAAATACGTCAAGGCCTCTATGCTTGCAAGACTTCTTTAGCGTACTTTAACTTTTCACTGTTGTGCTTTATAACGAGTGACTATTCTTGAATTATTATTCAAGTAATTTAACATTTCACATGTGAACTTTACTATGTTTCTTTAATGATTAACTGTGGTAATACGTATACCTTTTGTAAGAGTTAACTTAAAAGTTGATGCAACCAAAGAGCTTTGAGCATGCACACTGAAGTACATCAGAATGTTACTTCGGAACATTTGAGAAAACATAGAGAAACTCACTAAGTATTAAATCTTCCGAAGCCAAAAGACCTTTTCTTTTGAAGCCAAAGATGAAGTCTTCCGAAGCTTCAAAGACAAAGTCTTCCGAAGCCAAGTGACTGATTTCTTCTGAAGATAGAGGATGCATGTCTTCTCTGACATACTTTTGACAAAAGCTAAACTACCTTTCCGCTGGCATCTTTGAAGACTCACCAACTTATACAAGTTGGTAATATCTACATACTTTTATCAATAGTAGATTAAATTATCTGAGTCTTTAACTTTCTACTTTTATACATTTATCCTTTTTGTAATATATTAGGATGTGAGCTATAGCATGTCATAGTCACTAGTCAAAATACAATCTTCCTTTTGACTCTACATTGATCTTGCTGTCTAGATTAGTGTTCCAACTGGCTTTCAAAGTATGGCCAGTTGTTGGATGTAGTATAAAGTATCTCATTGTAACCAGTCATTTTGAACTAAGCCTTGTAACATTGGTTAACACTTTAGAGCAATATACATTATTCTTGAATACCAATTACTTTTGTTCTACTTGTGTTCTTTACTTTTGTTCATTTTTTTTCATTTAGCCGGTTCCCTATTCGATTTGTTAAGTGTTCAAGTCTCTACAACCATGTGAAACTATTGCATTGATCCTATGCACTGTTCCTGCAATTGGTATCCGAGCTTTTTAGGCTCTTGATTGTAAGATCTCACCATCTTTAATCCCTTCAGTTTCACAAAACACTTACAAGCTCAAATGGCAGCTCTTATCAAGACTGACATGGAAATTGGTACCATGAACAAGTCTCCATTAATCACTACTGATGACTTTGATACTTGGTGTCAAAGAATGGAAGGCTTTATCAAGTCTCAAGACATCAGGATGTGGAGATCTGTTATCGAAGGACCTCACATCCCAAGCATCACTTCAGCTACTACTGGTGGTGGGATGATCTCAAAGGAAGTGGCTGACTACTCAGATGAATATTAGAAGAAAATTGATGTAGATCAAAAGGCCATGACCGCTTTCCAAACTGCTCTTCCAAACTCTATATACAGAGGCTTCCAGAAGTGCAAAACTACTAAGCAGCTCTGGGATGAAGCTTATGTATGAGGGGTCTGATGAAGCTAAAGAAAACAAGAAAGATCTCTTGAAGCAACAGTTTGAAAATTTCACCTACAAATCAGGTGAAACTATGATTCAACTATACTTTAGGTATGTTGAGATTGTATACTCTCATGGATGTTGGAGTTAAGCTTGCGAATAGGGACATTATGAGGAAGTTCATGTTCTCTCTTTCTAGACAATGAACTCACTACTATGTGACCATTAAGAGAACTGAAAACCTTCCACCCTTACTATCACTGAGCTGTATGGTATCCTTAATGGCTATGAGATGGAGATGAACATGCAGAATCCATCCAACAGCTCTTCCACTAATCAATAGAGTTCAACCCTCCATGTCATTGAAAGGGATTGCAAAGAACCACAACATCATCTTATCTGCTACCCTAACAACTCACAAAAAGGCCATTTCATCACCTTCCCAGAGACACCAAAGGAGAGCTACATCCAAGGAAGCCCATTCCAAGAGAAAAGCTCATCACAAGCCTTTGTGTCTTCAGATGAAAGTTATGGCAACTTTCTCTTCACTCTTGAAGATTTGTGCTATATCCATCTACATTACCTGGAGTACATATAGATAGTTCAATAGATGGTTCTACTCACTCATAGAGCCAAAAAGTTCTACAAGAGGACTGGAAGAAAATTTCCCAGCAATGTATCAGTGGAAAGTTTTGACTGGATAAAAGCAAAGTCAAGTGTTACAACTATAACCAGATGAGTCACTTTGCTAGGGAGTGTAAGGCAACAAAGGCACATGGTGGCCATACACAACCCCAGCCAAACTACACTGAAGGAGCTCCAAAGACTGAGAAGCCAAAGCAGCAAGTTGCAGTTGCTATGGAAGAATGAGGCTTTGATTGGAGTTTCCAAGGTGAAGATTTCTCTTATAACCATGCCTTGATGGTTGACTATGATAAAACCAAGGTATTGGAACATCTTCGTACACCTGAGTGCATTGCTAAAGTAAATATGTATAGGTCCTATAAGTTGGAAATGAGATATGATCTTGAGTACTTGAATATTTTAAAAGCTAATTTCAGAAAAGCTGAAAATGACTATAAACTTAGAATAGAAGATTTAGAGAAAACAATTTCAACTATTAAGCATGAGCACACAAATTACAGTTGTCAAATCAAAGATCTTATTACCAAGTTAACTGAATGCCAAGCTGAGTTTGTGATCAGCAAAGCCTGGGTAGAAAAGTGTGTTCTTGAAGAGGAGACCTTCAAGAACATCATATGCTCATCCATGCATGCAAAGATTTATTATCAAAACAGGAAGAGACTGGAAACTAGTGAGATAGCTCTTCCACACACATTACTATGTGTAATATCTCCAAGGTGTGAAACTTGTGAAGATGAGCTACCCCTTATAGATCCTTTCCAAGATGAGGATGAGGATGAAGATCAAGAGGAGATAGTGAAGGATGAACTAGTAGTGAGTGAGGAAGTGCATCCTAAGAAGGGTCACTATGCTCCTAGAGAGAAGAAAGAACTAAGGATGACCAAGTGTGCTAGGAAGAACTTGATCTAGGCAGCCAAAATAAAGTCAAAGAAAGCCCATGAGATCAAGGCCACCTTCAACTCCAAGCAAAAA
The DNA here is from genome assembly GCA_025215565.1 of Flaveria ramosissima. Classification (NCBI taxonomy): domain Eukaryota; kingdom Viridiplantae; phylum Streptophyta; class Magnoliopsida; order Asterales; family Asteraceae; genus Flaveria; species Flaveria ramosissima. The sequence goes on along the minus strand of CM046043.1, from coordinate 20,903,892 downwards.
CAAGTCTTTAATTCTGCTAGATTTGAGGTGGTAAAGACTGAAGACTTAACTATGGACTCTAATACCAGGGGTCCTAGTTCAAGTTCAAACAATCCTGGTCAAAAGAAGAAGGTTAATCAAATGTGCACCACTACTGCACAACTTGAACCATCTAGTTCCAAGAACAAGCCTCACCCTAAAAATCCTACTACATCATCTTTGAAGATGAAGAAGGAAGTGAAAAGAGATCAAGCTCAACCTTCTCCCCAGAAGAAGACCCTTATAAGTCTACCAGTTGAATGCATCATGTCTAGTGGTGCTACTCAATTTTCTAAGGATTGCTTCTACAATCCTAAGACTAGCAAGGTTTGGGTTTTCAAATGTAATTAACCATCTATTTTTGTGCAGGAACAACTAAAGACCAAGAGGAATGTCTGGATCATTGATAATGGCTATTCCAGACACATAACAATCAATGGGTCTTTGCTTCAAGATTTTGAGAAAAATGATGGATGGCCAGTTGCTTTTGAAGGAGAATCAGGTGGTTACATCACTTGAAGGGGCAATGTCATAAATGGTAAGCTCAATATTGAGAAGGTAAACTATGTCAAAGAGCTTAAGTACAATCTTTTAAGTGTATCTCAATTTTGTGACTAAAGACATAATATTTTCTTCACTAAACATGAGTGTATTGTTCTTAATCTAGGGATGGTCATTCCTCAGGAACATATCCTGATCAGAGCCCCCAGGAAAGTGAACATGTATAAGATGGATTTACAGGAAACCTCACCCTTAGGAGAAGTTCTAGCTTTCTATCTAAAGCCAATAATGAAAAGTCTTTTCTTTGGCATAAAAAAATATGCCATGTAAACTTTAAGAATGTGAATAAATTAATTAAAGATGGTTTGGTCATCCTTGATTCTTTTCTCTACTCAGGAGAATAGTTACCCTTCTTAGGATGATCCTCTTCACTCACTTCAGATCCATCCTGCACTATCTTCTTTTCATCTTTATCCTCTTCTTGAATGGGGTCTATGAGGGGAAGCTTATTTTGAAAAGTTTCACACCTTGGAGATCTTATGGATAGTTGTGTGTGGATGAACTATCTCAGTAGATCCCAATCCCTGCTTGTTCTGATAACAAATCTTTGCATGTATAGACGAGGATATTATGTTCTTGAAGGTCTCTTCTTCAAGAACAAATTTTTCTGCACAGGCTTTGCTGTCACAAGCTCAGCCTGGCATTCATTTAACTTGGTAATGAGATCTTTAACTTGAGTCTTGTAGTTTGTGTGCTCATGTTTAAGAGTTGAAATTTTTTTCTTTAGATCTTCTATTTAAGTTTATAATCATTTTTTCAACTCTTTTAAAATCAGCTTTTAAGATATTCAAGTACTCAAGGTCAGATCTCATTTGCATGTTATATAGGACCTGTATCTATTTACTTTAGAAATGAATTCAGGAGTGCAGATATGTTCTAATACCTTGGCTTCTTTATGGTTAGCCATCAATGCTTGGTTGGGAGAAACATCTTCTACCTGGAAGCTCCAGTCAAAGCCTTACTCTTTAACAACAACAACAACAACATGTTGTTTTGGTTGGCTAGGCTTCTCAGGTCTAGGAGCACCCTCACTGTAGTTTGTCTGGTTTGTGATTGGTCAATCACCATTTGCCTTGGTGCCTTGCACTCTCTAGCAAAGTCTCCCATTTGGTTACAGTTGTAACACTTCACCTTACTTTTATCCAGTCTAAACTTTCCACTAGAAGCATTTTCGGGAAACTTTCTACTTGTCCTCTTGTAGAAATTCTTGGCCATGTGAGTGAGAAGGGGCATTTGCTGGACTATCTCCATGTACTCTAGATCATCTAGATAGATACAATCCAAGTCTTCAAGAGTGAAGAGAAAGTTTCCACAACTTTTATTAGTAGACACAAAGGCTTGAGCAGAGCTTATCTTTTGGAATAGGCTTCCTTGGATATAGCTCTCCCTTGGTGTCTCCGGGAAGGTGATGAAAGTACCCTTTTGTGTGTTTGTCAGGGTAGCAGATAAGATGATGTTGTGGTTCTCTATAGTCCCTTTCAACCACATGAAGTGCTAAACTCTACTGATTGTTGGAAGAGCTGCTTGATGAATTTTACATGTTCATCTCCATCTAATAGCCACTAAGGATACCATACAACTCTATGAGAGTAAGGGTTGAAAGGTTTTCAGTTCTCTTAATGGCCACACAGTAACGAGTCCATTTTCCAAGGAGAGAACATGAACTTCCTTACAATGTATCTATTCTCAATTTTTACTCCGACATCTATTAGAGTATCTATAATCTCAACCTACCTGAAGTATTGCTTAGTCATGGTTTCACCTGTCTTGTAGGTGGTTCTCAAACTACTGCTTCATGAGATTTTTCTTGTTTTCTTTTGCTTCAGTAGACCCCTCATACATAAGCGCGAGTGCATCCCAGAGTTGCTCTATAGTTTTACACTTCTTAAAGCCTCTGTAGATTAGAGTTAGAAAGAGCAGTTTGGAGAGCGGTCATGGCCTTCTGATCCACATCATTTTTCTTCCTATCTTCCTCTGAGTAGTCAACCACTTCCTTTGGAATGTAACACCCGGATATTTATTATTTTGAAGCCGGCGAAGAAAGAGAAAGAAATAAAGTCCAAAGTTGAGGGACCAAACTCGCCAACGAAAGAAAGTCGGGTGGGCGGAGTATATAAGGGAGAGGGCAGCCCTTACCCTCTCCCCCATACACAAATTTTCAGATTTCATAGAGGGGAGAAGAGAGAAAGAGGAGAAAAAGAGAAAAAGGGGTGTATCGGGTGATTCGGGTGTCCAAATTCGTCGTGTGACAAGCCAAATCGAAGCCCTTGACGTTGTGCTCGATTGTGTGAGTTCTAGTACCCCACTTTTACTAGTTTTCAACTGATTTTGGGGCTGGAAAATGTTAAAACCCGTTTTTAGTGTGTGTATGTGTTTGACCCATTTGGGTGTGAGGTGTATGATGCGTTTCGTGTATGATTCCGGGCTTGTGTGTGCTTGTATGGTGTTATGGTATGCATTCCTAAGGTCCAGGAGGGTTAATCTAGGCTTAGAATGGGTTTGGATGAGCTTGGAGGCCGAAAATGGCAGATTGGGTTCGGGATGAACTCCATTCTGCATCAGCTAGGGCTAGGCGACCGAATGAAGGCCATACGACTGATTGAGAGGCGATTGAGGGTCATTCGCACGATTGGGATTCATCCGCACGATTGAGGGTTCAATCGCACGACTAAGGCTTCAGTCGCACGACTGGGAGTCCAGACGCATGGGAAGTCATACGACTGAGGGTTCAGTCGCCTAGGTGCTTAGTCGCATGAGTCCATTCGCATGAGGTCAGTCGCATAGGTGCCCATTCGCAGCAGTCCCATCCGCACAAGGTCCATACGCACAATTGAATGTTCATTCGCATAGATGTTCATCCGCATGAGTCCAGTCGTGTTGGAGCATATATTGTCATATATAGTGTGTCCGTCGCTTGTCGAATAGTCTAGACTTAATGTAATACACCTGATATATTGTAAACACATGAAACTGGGTCATTCGCAGGAGCATATGCGAATGAGACTCAGTCGTGCGACTGAGCCTTACTAACGGGCTAGTCGTGCGACTGAGAGATGCGATTGGGTCAATCGTACGATTGAACCATACGCATGGTCCAATTGCACGAATGGGCCCAGTCGCATCTAATATGGGCCGAAGCCTATATATACCAGTTTCAATGTGTAGAGAGTTTAAGGGTTTGGGGAGGGTGTCTGCCCGGGGCCTAGGGCTGCCGGATGAGAGGGGAGGTCATGCTCGATCTCCCCTTGCCAAGAGTCTTGTATCTTATTTGTAACGAGCTTGTAATCGTTAGGTTTTATCAATGAAACCAATTTTTGATAGTTCGTGTTATTGATTGACTTTTGGTTGCTGTTGTTTATCCTTCCGTCAAGAACGTGCTCGGATGTTTACCGATCCAGTGACTTCACAATTGGTATCAGAGCCGGTTACTGCTGGAATGATCTAACATCATTCTAGCAACCCGAGCTCTTGATTTCTGGATCAAATTTCATATCTTGACGTTAAACCCACTTCGTGTTCTTCGTGTTTTGCTCAGATCTTTGTTACGTGTGTTGTTTCTATGTTAAAATCGAACTCGAAACCACGTTCCTATGACCCGTGCGAATCTGATGATGTCTATTTTGTTTCGGTTCATGTAAAATTCATCAAATTAGGGTTTTTGGCAGCTTTGGCGGCTGCAGATCTGAAAATCTGCGTACAGACCCATTCGTGCGACTGGACCATGCTAATGGACCATTCGTGCGACTGGACCATGCTAATGGACCATTCGTGCGACTGGACCATGCTAATGGACCATTCGTGCGACTGGACCATGCTAATGGACCATTCGTGCGACTGGACCATGCTAATGGACCATTCGTGCGACTGGACCATGCTAGTGGACCATTCGTGCGACTGGACCATGCTAATGGACCATTCGTACGACTGGAATGCGACTGGACCAGTCTTATGACCAGTCATGCTACTGGACCAGTCTTATGACCAGTCATGCTACTGGACCTGTCTTATGACAAGTCATGCTACTGGACCAGTCTTATGACCAATCATGCTACTGGACCAGTCTTATGACCAGTCTCACGAATATATCATTCGTATCATCCATTCACATGAATGTGATATTTGTCCTCCACGTCATACGGATGAACGGTGTTCCAGACCAAAAAAAAAAAAAAAAAAAAAAAAACTGGAACTACCTTTTGCACAGATTTGAGGATGAGCAAAGCACATTCACCCTGAGATTCTTTTGTCAAATAAGTTTGATGTATACCCCATTATCCGTCGGACTTCCAGAATAGGTGAATAAAGTTGGAACACGAAAGAAAGAAGAGAAGATGTCAGCAGTCGGTGCTGATTTTGTGGGGTAGTCAGGAGCATCTGACTATTTATGGGCCAATCAAGTTATATTTATCCGCACAGAGAGGATTCTCATTCTTAAGGGGAATACATGTATAGAGAAATTGAAGACGCAATCAGAAAGTGATGATGTGAGCAGGTTTCCGATGAAGAATCTACATGCATGCTGATTTGTTTGATATTGTCGGCTGTGGATTGGAACCTTCAACCTTTTGCCCAATACACCGTATGAAGACGCCAACAGAGCACAATGTTTATATATTGGGATATGCTGAATGTGAGGGGGAATTTCTGCAGGTGTTAATGTTAATCAGGTTAGCCTGTGTGAAGATTGAAGCAATGGAAAACTGTTCATGTCATTAACTGGAAAAATCAGTCATATGGGGAATCTTGATGCTGTGATGGTGTTCTACAAAGTAAACGAAAGCTATTGTGCCTAAATTCATTTTCAGGGATATTGTAGCAACCTGACGGAGCGGCAACGTTGGCTAATATGGTTTTCGTTTGATTCTATTGACAACCAGAGCAAAGATTGACTGAAGATTGTAAGAGGTGTTATCTACTATTCGCAAGCAACGTCCAAGGGGGAATTTGTTGGAGCATATATTGTCATATATAGTGTGTCCGTCGCTTGTCGAATAGTCTAGACTTAATGTAATACACCTGATATATTGTAAACACATGAAACTGGGTCATTCGCAGGAGCATATGCGAATGAGACTCAGTCGTGCGACTGAGCCTTACTAACGGGCTAGTCGTGCGACTGAGAGATGCGATTGGGTCAATCGTACGATTGAACCATACGCATGGTCCAATTGCACGAATGGGCCCAGTCGCATCTAATATGGGCCGAAGCCTATATATACCAGTTTCAATGTGTAGAGAGTTTAAGGGTTTGGGGAGGGTGTCTGCCCGGGGCCTAGGGCTGCCGGATGAGAGGGGAGGTCATGCTCGATCTCCCCTTGCCAAGAGTCTTGTATCTTATGTTGTAACGAGCTTGTAATCGTTAGGTTTTATCAATGAAACCAATTTTTGATAGTTCGTGTTATTGATTGACTTTTGGTTGCTGTTGTTTATCCTTCCGTCAAGAACGTGCTCGGATGTTTACCGATCCAGTGACTTCACAATAATTGGACCTGGTATTTGAACGAAATACCGAGTGATTGCGTGTTAAACCAACTCAAATAGTGCGGAATCCTATTTGATTGGCGATCCAATCAGTGAGAACACACGATGAATCAATCAAGAATTGAAATCAACGTCAGAAATCGATTAGGAACCGATCTGATGTGTTCTATGAACTTGGAGAACGATTTGGGAGGCTTCTGGACGGCTAGGGTACGTCTGGAATCGTAATGGGATGAATGCTTTTGTTTTCCCACGAATTGGGTCTATTTATAGGTTAGTATTGTTCAATCGTGCGACTGGGCCATAAGTATGGTTCAGTCGTGCGATTGAACCATGTGGTTGATTCATCCGCACGACTGAGTGTTCAGTCGTGCGATTGAGTCAATCTTATGTGTCAATCATACGACTGATCCAGTCTCCTGGTTCAGTCGTGCGATTGAGTCAATCGTATGAAGTTATTCATACGTGTGGTCCATTCGCATGGGCCATTCGCATGAGAACTTCATTAAGTTAAGTTTGAATGTTTTAATTAATATAACATAATGTGTAACCATTCAAACAATCATAAACCCAATCAATTAAATCACGACTCATTAATGAAATATTAAACATCACAAATAACAAACAATTCATGTCATTTCATTAATCAATACAATTACATCATAATCAGACAGACAAGATCTATTACATTACAAATCACGATCTAGGGACATATATGCATCAACAAACTCCTCCTTGGACCTAGATCTATCTAATCTCTTGTCTTCTGCATAACCTCCTTATACTTCTTGTACTTCTCCTCCTTAGTGACTCCTGCGTGAATCTCAAACGCAAAGCAAAGTCGTATAACATTTTGGAACTGGAGGGCTTGTACAATGTCTTGTGTGTCATAGAACAGTGGCCACTTGTATAATGTATAGACATCATTAGCAGACAAGTTGGTTAGCCACATCGGGTCGAATACCCTGATTGTATCCATTTGTCCCTCTTTATTCAACACTATGACAGCTTCAGCGGTTCTCCAATCATAGTACCACCATTTGAAGTGGGGAGTGAAGTCCTGTGGCATTTCCCTGAGAGGGATTCTCGACATTGTTCTCGGGGGACTCCACTTCAGCACTATCTTGGGCTTACCAGTTATGGGATCAACTTCAGAACGTCTGATATACCTCGTAGGTTGTTGAGGTTTGAAGTTGACCCACCTGGTGTGGTACTCTTTCCTCAGGGCAGCCTCAAACCAGCCTGACATCTTTCTTGGGTCAGCATACAGCAGCTTTAGTTTAGCCAGCTGGTTGAGCTCAAAACCAGGTAGAGTCTTCAGATCATGTGGGAACCTGAAGTACTCTATGCCCTGCTCCCTCTTAACTGCATAAGCGTTAAGGTCTTCAAAATAAGCCCATGAGATAATCCTGCCTGACACCTTACGGTGTTTCTTGACTCTGTAGAGCTTGGTGTAGGCATCTCTCTTTGGTGCATCACGCTGGGCTCTTACTTCTTCAAAACAGGCAGCCCATTCAGCCTTGCGAATATCTACGTCTGCATTGGAGGCTTGGGCTGTTCCTTCAGTCTTTTCTGTTTCCTGCTCCATCTTGTCTAGTACCTCAAAAGTATCACTGACTAGGGATTCACCCAGATTGGGGACCACATTTCCCTCGGCGTCAGCGTACTGAGGATACTCTTCTGCAGTAATGTCTTCAACCTCAACTTCATCAATGTCATTCAGTTCCTCATCACTGGTTGAATCAACTGTTGGAGCGTCCTTCACTATTTCATCGGGATTGAGTCTGAACATTTCTACCAGTTGCTCATCAGACAGGTCATGAATTATCTCCCCTTCTTCAGGGGTATAACTCACAGACCGTCTCACTATCCCTTGTAGGTCAAGAATCATGGTTAATTGAGTCTTGACCATTTGAAGGGGAGCAAAGTCAAACTCATCCCTTTGAAAGTTTGGATCTGTTTGATATAAACATTCAACACATAAACCATTAGTAATTGATCAAACAAACTTATATTAACTTAATATATATAAACATTTAATACACTTTGATTCCATTACATGATTTCAAGTACAAAATAAATAATACATAAAACATCTACTAATCAGTACTTTTGTCTTGAATCTGTGGCGTGTCGCTCGGAGGAGCAGAAGTAGTGGATGACTGGTCTTGTCGATGCTTAGATCTCCGCTCTTGACCTGAAGCAGAGGCCGATGCAGCCGCATCCCCTCCCTCCTCTGCCTCGTCATCATCATCACGTCCTTCTGTCCTGTCTTCTTCAGTCTCCTCATCATCATCCTCTTCCTCATCATCATCCTCATCTTCATCATCGTCATCTCCATCATCCCCGTCACCTTCCTTTAGCTTCAGGGGCTCATCCTTCGATCCCTTCAACCTCAGCATAATGGTCTTGTTGGTCGTCTTCAACTCCTCTATACGTTTGACGGACTGAGCCTGCATGTCCTGGAGTTGGGACACCTCGACTCTCTGCTGGTCTATCATCCGAGCCTGCTCTACCAGTTGTTGAGACTGGGCAGCAGTCAGGTCGGTCAGCTGGCGGATCTGCGCCGCCTTCTCCTCGTCCGCAGCAAGCAGACGCATCACCATACGGTGTTAGCGCTCTGCTGCTCCTCCACCCCGATGTGAGGTAGAGTGAATCCATAAGCCTGTGAAGGCTGGGATGAAGGTCCAGCATGATGTGTGGTGGTGGTGGCAGTGGCAGTGGTGAATATGGGTCGGTGGGCTGATGCTGGTGAAGTAGGAGTGAATGATCTGGTGATGGATGGGATAGCTACAGTGGTGGTCGGTAAAGTGGTGGATGTGGTAGTGGGAGTAGTGGCTGTGGTGGCTGTGGTGATGGATGGTATGTCTGTAGTGGTGGTAGTGGTGGCTGTGGTGCTGGAAGTAGTAGTCACGAAGGTCAAGCGACGCTTCTTCTTCTTCAATCCATGGGGTTGAGCCATCCGCTTCCTCCTAGTCCCGGAGGAAGTAGATGCTCCCCCTGCAGCTCTGCTTACTGACCCCGGAACATAGTTCGGGTCAGTGTCTCTCTCCGAGGAGTCCCTAGGGTGTTAACCAACCACCCTAAGCCCGTGGTCTGTGGGAACAACTTTACTTCCCACAGTCCTGGTGAGGGGCTCCTCATCTGACTCCTCCTCCTCTATATCACCAGTAACAAACTCTTGATGGAAACCGGCCATCTCTGCAACCTCTTCGGCAGTGGCTGACCCTGGGGGAATAACGTCTGTATCAGTGCCTCTAGATGGGGCAGGCATATCATCCCCAGCGTCGCCGCTATCATCATCATCAGAGTCAGTCTCTGGTATAGCAATATGCTCTACATCCGATTCACTGTCCTCGTGGCGCCACTTCCCCTTGGCTGGCGCCACATAATCAGCACGGGCCAGATGCCCAAACAACCTCCTGACAGGGGGCTTCACCTGCTTCCCCCTGTATACCTTCATCCTGCCGAGTGTAGTGTCATCCATAACCTCAAGAACAACAGTGTCCTCCTTCTCCTTCGGCAGGGAGGGAAGCTTCTGATCAATGATCATTTGTAGAAATCTGGGGGTACATACAGAAGCCTTCCTTCCCTTTCCCCTCGAGTTCTCCACCAAGTAGGTGAATATCATCTTGGAGAAGCTGAACGGGTGGTTCAGCACCAACGCAGCATATGCGTTCTGGATCTGGTCGGAGAGCTCGTCAAAACCTCCCTTCCTGGATGCAATACACTTCAGCAGCACGTGCGCAAGGTACTTAAACTGGGGACAGAGGTTACTCTTGTTGAGTACCCCGGCATTGATGTCCCCAGAGTACTTGGCTCTCATGAAACATCCTCTTACCTACCGTGAAAGGGTGTAGACGAGTGGGACACTCAGCATCGTCCCCAAACTGTAGACTATCCTCAGATCCTCCTCAGATACAGTGATAGCCTCACCAAAAATCGAGCTCCTGATGCAATGAGGCTCGGTGGATCTATCTACAGATGCGCCTTCCCAGAAGGCCCTGCTGCACTGATCTGTATGGTGTGCAAGGAGTAGATATAGCATAAGCGATCCTGGATCTCAGTAAAAATGTAATAATGCCTGTGAAGTCAGCTGCATTCCTGGATGTCAAGTCCAGGTGAGCACATATGTTGTGCTTGGTGCTCATATTCCATCGACTCGCCATCTGTGACACATAATAATATAAACGTTAGTTTCGTTGGCTAAGAGTATAATGCACACTTAGACTTTGAATGAAAACTATCTGTCATGCGATTGAGGTTGTACGACTGAAGACAGTCGTGCGACTGAATCGTGCGATTGAGATTCAGACGTGCGATTGACCTCATGCGCACGACTGAGTGTGCGACTGGACTCATGCGCATGTACTCTTGTGCGGTTACACCAGTCGTGCGACTGAGTCTCATTCGCATGGTTCAGTCGTGCGGTTGAGTGAATCGCTCCCTTCAGTCGTGCGACTGAAGTTCATCCGTACGACCAGTCGTCTGTCTCAGGTGTTCAGTCGTCCAACGTTCGAATCTACGCAAACTAAGTCTATAACAATCAATGGTTCTTTAGTGTCGCATTCTCTTTACTAACAACCTATTTTACTCAATTTTAACATATTGCTTAGTTTTAATAGGTTATTAGGGTGTGCATGTCGCGGTTCGCATTTCACAGTCGATTTAACCCATTTAGGGTTCCAATCTTTCTGATTTTGATGGAAGTGGACTTCAAAGTACCTGTATGAGGATTAGCGAACGTCAGCAACACACAATCAAGAGAAATAGGGCAAATCAAATTTGGCAGAGTAACGGTAGGATGTGCGATTTAGGGGCGATTTGAGGGTGATGAGTCTCTGCGACCGACTCCACCTCTATTTATATCAACCCTAGATCCAATCGTGCGACTGAGTTCATTCGCACCTCTCAGTCGTGCGAGTGGGACTCAGTCGTGCGATTGGGTCAGTCGCCCTTCTCCAGTCGTCCGACTGAAGTTCAGTCGTGCGACTGACTCACTCGTTCGCACTTAAGCCTCCGATTGGACGAATCGTATGATCCATTCGGTTGGATGGTCCATACTCATAGTTCATTCGTGCGAATGGACTTCATTCGTATGGTTAGTCCATACGTATGGTCCATTCGTGCGAATGGGTCATACTTAGTTAATTTTTTCTGCTATTTTTACCAATTTACCTTTAAAACTTTTTATATCAATTAAATTAACGTTATGAACTTTTGATCATCTCAGACATGATCCTTTTATCTTCAAAACACTTTGATCACCTCAGACGTGATCCTTTTAACCACTTTGGTCACCTCAGACGTGACCCTTTTAAAATACTTTGTCACCTCAGACGTGACTGATATAACCTTTCAAAGCACATATGGTCATCTCAGACATGACCCTTTTAGTGAGTTTATTCCTTCTGATTTTCCTGATGTAGCCCGACACTGACTCAAATTAAAACTTAAAACGACTAACTAATTTAAGAATTTAAACTAATTACATAATCAGACATATTTTTGGCTTTTTGTGAGAGATAAATCCAGAGATTGATATCTACGGGATTTGGTTCGGGAGTAGATAGCTTCAACTTAGATTGATCACACCTGGACTAATTCAATTTTGAATCATACAGGCAGTTCAAATCATTTGGGACTAGTTATCAAACCTTTGATGCTCAAGTTCTCGGTGTTCATCCAGAGTCGTTAGCAACATAAGGAAATCATACTGAAACTCTTAGGTTTCCACATTGATTTGAACCTTTGAGGATGTAGCCACAATGATTGTCAGTATGTTTGTCCACTTAAATCCATACACAGACTTTTGACACAGACTGGTGACTTATTTAGGTTTAATTATTTCAACTAACACTTGTGGATCCCACACTTATATGGTAATCAACATTCCTCAGGAGCTTTTGAGCGGTCTACGGGTATTATTACAAGAAGAGACTATTCTTAGAGCTTCAAAGAGAAGCCTGTCCTCAGGTCAGTGCCATCGCACAGTGAGAGCGGGCAAACAACAATGAATTCTAGAATATCTAGGTTATGCTTATCCTCAGGTCAGTGCCATCGCACAGCAGAGAGGCACACAACCTATCTCCTTTGTTAGAGCAGCTTATTTTATTTGCACAAAATGCACCAACAACAAAAGTCATTAGCTTTATTGCATTTGTCTTTCATTTTTTTTTGCTTTGCTCTAGTTATGGTCATCCGCACACATTTGTGGCGTTTACTTTGCTCATTACCCCTTATTGGAATATTGTTGATTGTGTTAACCAGTGATAAGATGGAAGCCCACAGTCAGTTGACCAACTTAGTTTGATCTTGAGATCACCAATCAGGTCTATTTGTCTATGTGTTGAATCTACCAACATATCATATATGGTCTAACCAGCCTCTAAGTCTACTTTCTTTGTGTCACCTTAGGAGTTGCCAGTTTTCTATCATCTTCCCTTTTGTATTGCTTAGATTACACAGATTTATAAAACTTTGAACTTTTTTTGCATCTTTCTAAAACTTAAAATTTTAAGGTCCCTCTTGATTTTTGTGTTCCTGTGTACTATCATTTTCCAAAGGTATTGAATCGGTATCACAGATACAATCAACCTTATTTCAGCTCGCTACTCCTTCTCCCTCATTTTTTTTTTAAATGTTAACTTGCTGACATATTCTCCCCTTAAAATACTAAAATCATTTCTGGTTTAATTATTTTAGGATTTTAATAAACAGCAAGAGAACATGAGTTTAAATAAAATTAAAATCAAATAGACAAGTCAAATAAATAAAATAAACTTTAACTACACGGCATCGGACTACACATTTCATCATCAGGAATTACCTCACTTTTCTTTTTAACACCGTTGACCTCTAATAAGTATTGAAAACGTGGTTTATCAAAGGCTTTAGTATAGAGGTCAGCGCGTTGAAAATCAGTATTAATTTTAACCACATCAATTAAGTTCTTTTCAAACAATCTCTTATGAAATGGTATTTAATACCGATGTGTTTGGTCTTAGGATGTTGGACCGGATTTTTAGTTACTGCAATTGCGGCAGAGTTATCAACGAAAATAGGAGTAGATGAGAATTTTAAACCGTAATCCCGCATTTGCTGTTGAATCCAGATGATTTGAGAACAGCAACTTGCAGCAGCAACATATTCGGCTTCACAGGTTGACAATGCAACCGATGTCTGCTTCTTACACTGCCAGGTAACTAATCTTCTCCCAAAGAATTGACACCCCTGCTGATGTAGACTTGTAGTTCATCTTGCAGCCCCCGTAATCCGAGTCACTATACGCGGTAAGCTCAAAGTCATCATCATGAGGGTACCACAATCCAAGTGTGGGTGTACCCTTCAGATAACAAAAAATCCTCTTGACCCCGATCAGATGGTTGACTTTTGGTTTAGCCTGATATCTTGAACATAGACAAGTAGCATACATAATATCAGGTCTTGAGGCAGTGAGATACATGAGGGATCCGATCATTCCTCGGTACATAGTGGCATCTACTAGATCTCCATTATCATCCGGTGCTATATCATGATTAGTAGCAAGTGGAGTCCCAGCAGCAGAAGCATTCTCCATATCAAAGCGACTGAGAATGTCTCCTACATACTTGGTCTGATGTAGAAAGATTCCATTAGGTGTCTGATCCACCTGTAACCCGAGAAAGAACTTCATCTCCCCCATGGCACTCATCTCAAATCTTTCTTCATTACTGCTTCAAATTCTTTACATAACTCTTCGTTCTTTGACCCGAAGATTATGTTATCAACATATATATCTGTACAAGCAGTAGGTCGCCATCCTTTTCCTTAATAAACAGTGTACAGTCAATTACTCCCCTGCGAAATCCGTTTTTCACCAGATGAGTTGAGAGTTTCTCATACCAAGCTCGAGGAGCTTGATGAAGCCCATACAAAGCTTTGTCGAGCTTGTAAACTCTATCCCGATGGTAAGGATCTTCAAAACCCTCGGGTTGACTTACGTAGACTGTTTCTGTTTCTCTCATTTCCCCATGAAGGAATGCACTCTTTACATCTAATTGGTAGACTTTGATCTTCATGTACGATGCATAGGCAAGGAAGATACGAATAGCTTCCATCCTTGCCACGGGTGCAAACACCTCATTATAGTCAATTCCCTCGACTTGGCGAAAACCTTGAACCACCAGTCGAGCTTTGTTCCTGATAATGACACCTTGGTCATCCTTCTTGCATTTTAGTACCCATTTAGTGCCAATGACTTTAGCACCTTTAGGTTTATCAACCAATGTCCATACACCTAACTTCTTAAACTGCAGAAGTTCTTCTTGCATGGCACTCACCCACGTCTCATCATTGAGTGCCTCACTGACATATTTTGGCTCAACCTGCGAGACAAAACATCGATAGGCACCATCATGAATGTAACCTTTCTCCATAACCGAGGCGTAATCAGCTGAGTATAACTGATTTCGGGTTTGTACTCCTGATCTGACATCCCCAATAACATTGTAAAGGGGATGATAGACGTTTAGTCGTGATCCTGGAGTAGTAGGAACAGCTACCTCAGAACCAAGATTATGAACATTTGGTTCTGCATCTGAGGTAGTTGGAGTTTGAGGTTCTGAAGTCGAAGGTGCATTACTCGTAGATGCTTGTGGACTTTCAGGAACTGGAACCTGTTCCTCCTGACTGTTCTGGTCATCTGCTTCATTCAGCTTCATCTTCAGAGGAGGAGTCACTGTCGTCGACTACTCCCCCTGACTGAGTAGATGATTCTCCCTGTGTGCTAGATGGTGTATTCAGAATATCATACATCATCCTAGTAGCTAGCTCATCATCCGAGGGAGAGAGAGGTATGTTGAAGGATTTGAAGAATCCATCATAATCGAAGAAGTAGGCAGGTCCTTGCCTGTAGGAGGCGTGGTGTATCTTTGAACGTCGACATTACACCACACTTCTACAAGCCCCGTTGAGTTATTGTAAACTCGCTTATTCGGTATGTTGTATCCTAGAAAGATTCCTTCATCTGCCTTCTCGCTGAATTTTCCTTCTTGCGTCTTCTTCAGAAGTGTACACGACGCGCCAAAGGGTTCAAGATACTCCAAATTCGGTTTGCGTCTTTGTAGTAGCTCATAACATGTCTTTCCGTGGCGCTTGACTATTAGGACTCGATTCAGTGTATAACATGCATTTGCTACTGCCTCATTCCAGAATTGGATAGGCAGTTTCGAGTCAGCCAGCATAGTCCGTGCAGTCTCTATCAAGCTCCTATTTTTCCTCTCAGCAACACCATTCATCTGAGGCGTGTATGCTGAAGTGAATTGATGAACAATTCCCTTTTCCTTGCAGTAAGCCTCCATCCATTGATTCTTGAATTCGGTCCCGTTGTCTGAGCGTACTTGTCTAACCTTTAGCTTGTAGAGAGATTCCAGTGTGGTGACTAATTCCTTGAATGACTCAAATTTTCTGATTTGGATTTCAGAAACATTACCCAAGTGAACCTTGAGTAGTCATCAGTGATCACAAAACAGTACAAATCGCCTGCAATGCTCCTTGTACTGACTGGACCAAACAGATCCATGTGAAGAAGTTCAAGAGGAAGTTCTATTGAATGAACTTTCTTCTCCTTATGAGACTTCTTTGTCTGTTTGCCTTTCTTGCAAGCTACACAAAAGTCCGGAAGTTGGAAGTTCTTGACATTTACTCCTCTCACTAAGTCCTTCTGAATCAAGTGATTCATCTTCCTTTGACTAATGTGTCCCATTCTCCTATGCCAGGAGATTGAGTCCTTCTCAGTAGCTTTAGATAGAAAGCACTGCACCTCATGATCCGTTGGAGCAGCTGTTGACAGATCCAAGACATATAGGTCCTTATATCTTGAAGCAGTCATCAGAACTTGGTCCTCTGGAATCATATAGTCTTTCTTCAGCACGTAACACTTCTTGTTGTCGAAGATGACTTTAAATCCTTTATCGCAGATTTGGGAAACAGAAAGCAAGTTATTTTGAAGTTGTTGAACATAGTTCACCTTATCAAACTTAACTTTCTGATTTCCCACTTTCTCCCTGTGCTGTGATGTATCCTCCCTTGTTTCCTGCAAAGGAAACATGCCCTCCTTTTATTTGTTTGACATTTGATAAAGGGCTCTATTTCCTGTCATGTGCCTGGATGCTCCGCTGTCTATGATCCACGTGTTAGTCTCAGCGCTATATACCGAACACCCTGCACATATCAAGTAAATGTATTAGTTTAGGTTAGGAACCCAAGCCTTTACTGTCTTGGTTTCCCAGAGGCATCACACATCATAAACTCTACCCATTGACCTGTAGAAGGTGAGGGTAACTCAGATTCCTTCTTGTCATCAGTATCAGTCACACAGGTTGACTTCTCTTTCCATAAGCCAGATTTGTGCAATGCCTGTTTATGATAAACAGTCGTCTGGCTTACAGGTTGGACTTTAGGTTCACTAGATCTTCTAGGTGGAGTTAGAGAACTCCTCTTAGAAGACCTAGGTCTAGAGTCCTGAAGATCAATCTTCTTCCTAGGTGTCTGATAGAAAGGACAATAGGAAGCAATATGTCCACATTCTCCACAGTTGTAGCACAATCTGCTATCAACTTTATAAGTAGACTTTCTTTGTGGAGAAATGTGTGACACTTTAGTAACATCAATCACTCTAGATTTTGACTCTTGCATGTTTGATGTTTTCTCTGGTTTAACAAATTTAACTGTTTTCACCTGTTTAACTTGTTCCACCTTTTGGTTAACCGGTTTTTGACTTGGAGCATGTGAAAAATTAACGACTGAAGTCCTTTTAGGTTCTGGTTTGACTCTGTTTGACCCTGACTTTAAGTTAACTTTTTCAAATTCATTTTCCAGATTAACACAAGGCAATTTACCCTTTGCCTTTGAAGTGGCCTCCTTTTGTTTCTGTCCAGATTCAGTAGATGAACATGATGTGTCTGGATCAGTAACAAGAGGAGTGGTCACCACATGATCCTTGATTGGGTTGTTGTTCACTGGTTTAGACTTGGTGTTCATCAAGGTCTCAGGTGGTGGTGGAACCACTTTGTAGCCTAATCCCTCCCCATTATTCCTTTCTCTCACTAAGTGTTGAACTATGTGTGAAGAACTAGTCCAACTATGCAGTTTCTGTTTTAAGGAATTAACTTCTACTTCTAGAACTGCCTTTTGCTTCTTAGTGTCCTCTAGGGAGTTTAGATAGTACCTAATGTCATTTGCTTGATTAAAGGCAACTACTTCGGTTTCCCTAAGTTGTTTAGTCAATAGGTCTATCTTTTCTTTATAACTATGCTCATTTTGTTTTAGAACTCTATTGGCCTCAGTGCATAGTTGTAAATCCTTTACTAAGTTATCATTGTGATCTAATAACCTAGCAAAATTTTCATCAATGCTATTCCTAAACATATCATAGTTAGAACAAGCATGATTATTAAACATTTGGTCAGTTGTACTTACCTGTGTTGTTTCAGAAGAGTTAGCCATCAACGCAGCATCAGATGTTTCTGGTTCTGGTGATTCTGACTTTTCTGTTTTTGACGTGGAAGTCTCCTCCTTTGTTTTGTAACTGACCTCACTGCAGTTGCTTTTGTTTTTCTTCTTCACTGTGTGACACCGCTATTTCAACTGCCAAATCACACCTTCACTCGCAGAATCATCATCAATATCTTCAACACTGGCAATGTTAGATTCTGGGGAGACAAATCTAAAGCTCCAGTCCTGTCCTTCATCATCATGAGCAGTCAAGGCTTTTGGGTCCTTGTTTGATGAAGTAGAACTAGAGGCTTGCTTGTCTTGGCGAGTAAAGGATGAGAACGGGTTCCCATTACCCGTCTTCTTTGGCTTGACACATTCCCTCTTAAAGTGCCCTTTCTCTCCACAGTTGAAGCAGGTCACTTTGCTCTTGTCAAAACCAAATGTGGTATCCTTAGTAGCTATCAAATTTTGTCCTGTCTTCTTAACAAACTTCTTCGCCCTTCGGACAGCGCTAGCTAAGGCCCACATTATATCCATTCTTTCAAGCTCCATTTCATCTACCTGCTCGTAGTCTTCATCTGCCAAATGACAGTTTCCAATCTTCCCAGCCACAAGTCCATCATATGAATGAACTACTGCGGCGAGAAGATCCATATGCTCTCGTGCTACTTCTACGGTCACATTACCGAGGTTCTCGGTCTTCAATTTGGTAGCACTTGCTTCTGATCCAATATAATGGGTACATGACGACCCTGACATGTCTGAACCAGAAGGAGAAGCATGTGAAGGACCTGATGAGCTAGACACAAATGCTGTCTGGAGAGGTGCTCCAGATGTCTTAGCTTGAGGAGTGGCATTGTATAAAGCTGGGTTTTGTGTATACGAAGACTTGTGTGCTCTATACTTCATCCTTAGTGCTTCTTCACGCAGCTTGAGAATAAAGTCATTTATATCCAGCTTTACAAGCATTCCATTCTGTCTAAGATTAGACACGAATGAAGCCCACTTATCAGGCAATCCATCTGCGAAGTTGCTTACTTTCTCTTCCATAGTTGTTTCCACTCCATGTGTATGCAACTCGCTCATCAAGTGGTAGAATCTGTCTATGACTTCATCTAAACTCTCGTTACCAATCGATGAGAAGTTATCGAATTCCTTCTTTAACTCCTTTGCCTTGATTGCTTTTAATGATGCATTCCCATCATACCTTTTCTCTAGCTCATCCCACAGTTTCTTGGACTGCTTGTTCTCTGAGTACTGGTGGAATATGTCTTTGGGGATCGACTGAGTTATCAACGCATAAACCCTTTTCTCTGTATTATACTTTACTTTCTGTACGTCAGTCATCCCACTTAACGTTAATTTTACTCCATCTGCTCCCACCGGTGTACTATACCCAACCTCGATAGCTTCCCACAGATTAGGATCTCTACTCCATGAGGTAGATCTCAAAACGTTGTTTCCAGTGGGGAAACTCATCTAAAGTCAAGAGCTTTGGTGGTTTATTGTGAATACCCACCTCACTCTCAAGCAGTAGCAGGTCTGAATTCTTGAGTCCTTCCCCGCAGTAAAGGCTGACATCTGATCTTCCATGGTTAATAAACTTAGAATCTAATCAAATCAACTTTAACTGATGCGACTGAAGGATGCGAATGGTCTTATCGTGCGTATGAACTCTGCGATTGGTTCAACCGTGCGACTGAACAGGGCGAATGGTTCAGTCGTGCGAATGAATCTGATGCGTATGAGCTATGCGAACGAACGGTTCAGTCGGCCGAATGAGGGTGCGACTAGGTCCAGTCGTGCGAATGAGCACTGCGAATGAGTCTAGTCGTGCGAATGAGTCACTCGTGCGACTGAAGCTGTTGTTTTGTGCGAAAATTTCTAGGTTTGACGGGTTTCAGCCGTAAAATTCAAAATTTTGCAAGTCCAAATCGTCTAAGTCCGTAGAAACTGAACTTCGATGAGCAGGGAACGTCCAAGATCACTTTTGATGCTAAAGATTGCGTTTTTTGTGCAAAAACACAAACTTTTATGCAATCTTGATTGAATCAACACGAAATCAAGAGCCTACGCTCTGATACCACTTGTTAGGACCTGGTATTTGAACGAAATACCGAGTGATTGCGTGTTAAACCAACTCAAATAGTGCGGAATCCTATTTGATTGGCGATCCAATCAGTGAGAACACACGATGAATCAATCAAGAATTGAAATCAACGTCAGAAATCGATTAGGAACCGATCTGATGTGTTCTATGAACTTGGAGAACGATTTGGGAGGCTTCTGGGACGGCTAGGTACGTCTGGAATCGTAATGGGATGAATGCTTTTGTTTTCCCACGAATTGGGTCTATTTATAGGTTAGTATTGTTCAATCGTGCGACTGGGCCATAAGTATGGTCCAGTCGTGGGATTGAACCATGCGGTTGATTCATCCGCACGACTGAGTGTTCAG
This sequence comes from Flaveria ramosissima, assembly GCA_025215565.1. NCBI lineage: Eukaryota > Viridiplantae > Streptophyta > Magnoliopsida > Asterales > Asteraceae > Flaveria > Flaveria ramosissima. The sequence continues at coordinate 20,883,897 of CM046043.1, read as the reverse complement.
TCGTGCGATTGAGTCAATCTTATGTGTCAATCATACGACTGATCCAGTCTCCTGGTTCAGTCGTGCGATTGAGTCAATCGTATGAAGTTATTCATACGTGTGGTCCATTCGCATGGGCCATTCGCATGAGAACTTCATTAAGTTAAGTTTGAATGTTTTAATTAATATAACATTGTGTAACCATTCAAACAATCATAAACCCAATCAATTAAATCACGACTCATTAATGAAATATTATAACATCACATAACAAACAATTCATCATGTCATTTCATTAATCAATACAATTACAATTACATCATAATCAGACAGACAAGATCTATTACATTACAAATCACGATCTAGGGACATATATGCATCAACAAGTCGCATGATGTTCAGTCGCATGGAGGCCATGCGACTGAAGGGTGTCCATACGCCGAATAGGGCTGTTGCACTCGAAGGAATGTGTAGTTTGACTTCTGGCCTTCGGGGGAAGGTGCAGATGTAAGTTTTGACGTAAAGTTTCCTGTAAGAACATGTAAGGTGACTGTTATGGCCTTAGAGAGCATGTAGGGCATGATGATGATGATGTTGCATGTTTATGCATGTTATGTATGTATGATGTTGCCCTGTATGATGATGATGAATGTGTATGATATGTTCCTTATTATGATGTATGCTTATCTTTCTTGTGGCTTTACATGTCATGTTAATGAATGAATGAAGTATTATGTAATGTAAAGCGAAAGATAATGAAATAGGAACATGAAGTAAGAATGCATGCATTAATGAATGACGAATGAACAAAAGAAAGGCTTGCAAGCATATATATGGGGTGAGCGACTTTGTGTTGCAAAAGACTCGGACGAAGTGCAATCATTTAGATTGCTCTATGGGGTGAGCAACCTTGTCGTTGCAAAAGACTCGAGTAACGTGCTATCGTGATGTTGCCTTGGGGTGAGCAACTTGTTGTTGTTGCAAAGACTCGGATAGCTTGCTATCATAAGATGGGCAATGAGGTGAGCAACCCTAGGGATGCAAAAGACTCGGATAGCATGCAATCATTGAGATTGCTATTGAGGTGAGCGACTATGTTGTCGTAAAAGACTCGGAAGAATGAATGTATGAAAGGAACGGAAGATAATGAATGAGATGAAAGATAATAATGACATTATCTGTGCATACGTATGTTGAATGATCGCATGATGATAAACGAAATAGTTTTAATGAACGTAAAGTATGTTTTATTATTAAAACTAGAACTCACTCAGCAACGCTGACTTTTATTACATTTTCCAGTTGGCAGGTAAATGATTGCTGAGGATGGCACGGCAAGGCTACTCGGCTCTTTTGGGATGACATCCATTTATAAAGCTTTTGTGATGTAATGCAAACATGTATTTTTGTAACCGGATAATGATGTATTATTTGGCAAAAGTAATTATAAATGGAATGAGATGTCATTTTTGAATGTTTCCGCTGCAATGTTTTCTTAAGGCAAATGTAATTATATGTTTTATGTGCCATGAATGACCAACTGTAGGCGTTCCGGAAACGGGGCCTTACATGGAATCATACCACCACCAATAGCAGCTGAAGTGGTGCTTGGAAAATGAGGTCCTGAGACAACGGATCCCCACATCTTGTTGTCTTGAGACTTGATGAAGCCTTTCATTCTTTGGCACCAAGTATCAAAATTGTAAGGAGTGATCAGTGGAGATTTTGTCATGGTACCTGTTTCCATATCATCCTTGGTAAGAGCTACCATTTGAGTTGTTAAGTGTTTTGTGAAACTATAGATATTTAAGATGTTGAGATCTTACAATTAAGAGCCTAAAAAGCTCTGATACCAATTACAAGAGCGTTGAAGGGGGTCAATGCAATAGTTTCACAATAAAGAGAGACTTAGAACACTTAACAGATCAAATAGGGAACCAATTAGGATGAAATAATGAACACAATTAACAAGAACACTCAAATATGGTTTTCAAGAATAATGTATATTGATCTCAACTTCTTACAAGTGTTACAAAGCTTATCTAAAATTACAATTACTTGAGATACTTTATACTACATCCTACAACCAACCATACTTTGAAGCCCAACTAGAAACACTAATATAGACAACAAGATCAATGTACAGTCAAATACAAATTGCCTTTTGACTTGACATGTCATGCCTCACATCCTTATCTATATAAAAAGGATAAAAGTACAAAAGTTGAAAGTTATAGACAAAAGACCTTAATCTAAAATTTGACAAAAGTATGGACTTTTCAGAAACTCATATGAGTTGGTAAGTATTCAGAAGTGGCAACGGAAAGTGGTTCAGCTTTTGTCAAAAGGTGATTCAGAAAAAACACGTCTTCCCTTTTTTCGGAAGAAATCAGTCTTTGGCTTTGGAAGATGTTGTGTTTGAAACTTCGGAAGACTTCATCTTTGGCTTCGTAAGATTTGATCTTTTGGCTTTAGAAGTTTTGATACTTAGCATAATTCATTGAGTTGTATCAAATCTTCCGAAGTAACTTCCCTGTATTTCACATGTGCATGTTAAGAACTCTTTGGTTGCATCAGCTTCTAAGTGTATTCCTTACAATAATTATATATATGATTTTGTGATGTGACTATTTAGATACAATTTAGTTTGTCTTGACAATTCAAAGAATATGTCATATTTAGTTACACGAGGGAATGTAATTCTAAAATTAAGTCGACAACATAAGTTACAATTTCATAATGAAATAAGATTCATGAACTTATAATATGATAATCAATTCATGATTTGCATTTAATCTATGTTATCTTACTTTCACAATCTACAATTATCCAACGTGTAGAACATACTAAGACAAACAATTTCAATCCCCCTATATGAATTTAAATCACTATTATCTTTTTATATTATAATTGTTCTCTACAATATTTTGTTAACATACATAACATGATTGTTTATTCAATTATACAATGATAAATTAAAGTTAGCATATTTTTCATATATTAGCTGTTGATACATGTGTACCTAGATCAGGATATGAATGTAATAGGTCTTGTTTGTTCTTATACTGATGTAATGTTTGGAATGTTAATGAAATGATATTGGTTGTTTGTGATTTATAATGTTTAATATTTCATTAATGAGTTGATGTTGAATTGGTTAAATAGGTTTGTGATTGTTTGAATTGTTACACATAATGTTATATTAATAAATACATTCAAACTTAACAAAATGAAGTTCTCATGCGAATGGCCCATGCGAATGGACCATACGCATGAATAACTTCATGCGAATGACTCAGTCGCACGACTGAACCAGGAGACTGGATCAGTCGTATGATTATAACATGAGATTGGCTCAGTTGCGCGACTGAACACTCAGTCGTGCGGATGGATCAACCGCATGGTTCAATCGCACGACTGAACCATACTAATGGTTCAGTCGCCCGAATGAACAACAATAACCTATAAATACCACCCAATTCGTGGAAAAACGTAAGCATTCATTCTATTTCGATTCCAGACGTACCCTAGCCGTCCAGAAGCCTCCAAGTTCATACTCCAAGTTCATAACTGTAGATCGATTCCTAATCGATTCTTAACGTTTGATTCAATACTTTATTGATTCTACGTGCCTTCTCACTGATTGGGTCGCCAATCAAATAGGATTCCGCACTATTTGGTTTGGTTTACACGTTAATCAGTTGGTATTTCGTTCAAATACCAGATCCTAACAAGTGGTATCAGAGCTTTGGCTTTTGATTACGTGTGATTCAATCAAGTTTGATACAAAGTTTGTGTTTTTTTGCACTAAAAACGCAATCTTTTTGTGTCAAAAGTTGTCTTGGACGTCCCTGCTCATCAAGTTTTGGTTTCTACGGCATTAGGCGATTAGGGTTGATGAAAATTCGAAGTTTTACGGCCAAAACACGTTTAACCTAGAAATTTTCGCAAAACAGCAGCTTCAGTCGCACGATTGACCAATCGCACGACTGGACTGGACTCATTCGCATACTCCAGACGCACGATTGGACTGAGTTGCATCTTCATTCGTCGACTGAACCATCTGTTGTTCGCATTGTTCTACGCATCAGTTCATTCGCCACGACTGAACCAATCGCTCAGTTCACAGCCGCACGATGAACCCGTCGCATAGTTCATTCGCACGATAGCCCATTCGCATCACTTCAGTCGCACCAGTTTGACAGATTGTTTTTAGTAGACTTAAGTTAATCGACATGGAAGATCAAATGTCAGCATTTACAGCCGGGAAGGACTCAAGGATCCAGAACTCACTGTTACTTGAGAGTGAGGTGGGGAATCATAATAAACCCCCAAAAGCTCTTAACGTTAGATGAGTTTCCCCACTGAAAACAACGTTTGAGATCTACCTCAATGGAGTGGATCCAAATTTGTGGGAAGCTATGAGATAGGTTTACAGTATGCCGGTGGGAGCCGATGGGGTAAAGCTTACTTTAGGAGGAATGACTGATGCTCAGAAAGTTAAGTATAATGCAGAAAAGAGAGTCTATGCATTGATAACACAGTCTATTCCTAAGGATATTTTCCACCAGTACTCGAGAATAAGCAAGCCAAGAAATTGTAGGATGAGCTGGAGAAGAGATATGACGGGAATGCTTCACTGAAGGCAATTAAAGCTAAGGAGTTGAAGAAAGAATTTGACAACTTCTCATCGATGGGAACGAGAGTTTAGAGACGATGTTATTGATAGATTTTACCATCTGATGAGCGAACTGCATACACATGGTGGTGTTGCTACTACCATGGAAGAAAAAGTGTCAAATTTTGCAGACGGATTGCCAGAAAAATGGGCTTCATTTGTGTCAAATCTGAGACAGAATGAAATGTTAGCAAAGTTGGATATCAATGACTTCATTCTAAAGCTGTGAGAAGAAGCACTTAGGATGAAGTACCGAGCTCAGAAGTCTTTATACACTCAGAATCCAGCTTTGTACAATGCCACTCCTAATGTTAAGACGTCTGGAGCACCTCTTCAGACTGCATTTGTGTCTAGCTCATCTGGTCCTTCACATGTCTCTCCTTCAGGATCAGAAACGTCAGGGTCTTCTACTACCCACTACATTGGATCTGAAGCTAATACTACGAGACTGAAGACCGAGAATCTCGGAAACGTGACCATGGAAGTAGCTCGAGAGCACATGGATCTCTTGGCAGCAGTGGTTTATTCCTATGATGGACTTGTTGCTGGGAAAATTGGAAACTGCCATCTGGCAGATGAGGACTACGAGCAGGTAGATGAAATGGAACTGGAAAGGATGGACATTATGTGGGCCTTAGCAAGTGCTGTCCGGAGGGCGAAGAAGTTTGTGAAAAAGACCGGACAGAACTTGGTTGCTACTAAGGACACCACATTTGGCTTTGACAAGAGCAAAGTGACCTGCTTTAACTGTGGAGAAAAGGGGCACTTCAAAAGAGAATGTGTGAAGCCAAAGAAGACAGGGAACGGGAACCCATTCTCGTCCTTCACTCGTCAAGACAAGCAAGCTAGCAGTTCTACTTCATCAAGCAAGGATCCAAAAGCCTTGACCGCCCATGATGATGAAGGACAGGACTGGAGCTTTCGGTTTGTCTCCAGGGGAATCAAATATTGCAAGCGTGGAAGACTTAGATGATGATTCCGCGAGTGAAGGAGATATTGCAGTTGAGATAGCGATGTCAAATAGTGAAGAGAAACTGCAACTGAGGTCAGCTACAAGCCTGAAGAAGGGACATCCACAGCAAAGACAGAATCACCAGAACCAGAGATATTTGATGCAGTGTTGGTGGCTAATTCTTCTGAACCTCCTCAGGTAAGTACCACTGACCAACTGTTTCAAAATCATGCTTGTTCTGATTGTAATACATTTAGAGATAGCATAGATCAGAAATTTGCTAGGTTATTAGATCATAATGATAACTTAGTAAAAGATTTGCAACTGTGCACTGAGGCTAATAGAGTTTTTAAAACAAATGAGCATAGTTACAAAGAAAGATAGACCTTTTGACTAAACAGCTTAGGGAAACTGAAGTAGTAGCATTTAACCAGGCTAATGACATTAGGTACTATCTTAACTCCCTAGAAGACACTAAGAAGGAAAAGACAGTTTTAGAAGTAGAAATCAACTCATTAAAACAAAAACTGCACAGTTGGACTAGTTCATCACATGTAGTCCAACACTTAGTGAGAGAACATAACAACGAGGAGGGTTTGGGTTATAAAGTGGTTCCACCACCACCTGAGACCTTGATGAACACTAAGAGTAGACCAATAAATAACAATCCCATCAAGGATCATGTGTGTCTACTCCTCTTGTTAGTGATCCAGATTCCTCATGTTCATCAATTGAATCTGGAACAAAACAAAAGGAGGCCACTTCAAAGGCAAAGGGTAAAATGCCTTGTGTTCAACTGGAAAAAGAATTTGAAAAGGTTAATATAAAGTCAGGGTCAAACAAAGTCAAATCTGAACCTAAAAAGACGGCTAATGTTAATCTTTCATAAGTTTCATGTCAAAAACCAGTTAACCAAAAAGGAAAAGATGTTAAAAGTGTTAAAAAAATTAATTTTGTTAAACAAGAGAAAACATCAAAAGAACCAGAGTCAAAACCCAAACTAAGTGATGTTACTAGGGTGTCACACACATCTCCACAAAGAAAGTTTAATCATAAAGTTGATAGCAGGTCATGCTACAACTGTGGAGAGTTTGGACACATTGCTTCCTTTTGTCCTTACTATCAGACACATAGGAAGAAGATTGACTTCAGGATTCAAAACCTAGGTCTTCTAAGAGGAGTTCTTTAACTCCACCTAGAAGAACCAGTGAATCCAAAGTTCAACCCATTAGCTAGTCGACTGTTTATCACAAACAGGCATTGCACAAATCTGGCTTATGGAAAGAAAAGTCATCCTCTATGTCTGATAATGAAGACAAGAAGGAACCTGAGCTACCCTCACCCTCTAAGGGTCAATGGGTTGAATTCATGATGTGTGATGCCTCTGGGAAACCCAAGCAAGTAAAGGCTTGGGTTCCTAACCTAAACTAATGTTTTACATTGTATGTGCAGGGTGTTCGCTACAGTGCTGAAACCAACACGTGGATTGTGGACAGCGGAGCATCCAGGCACATGACAGGAAACAAGGCTCTTTTATCAAACGTCAACAAATAAAAGGAGGGCATGTTTCGTTTGCTGGTAACAAAGGAGGCTATATCACAGCTCAGGGAGAGGTTGGAAATCAGAAAGTTAAGTTTGATAAGGTGAACTACGTTCAACAACTTCAAAACAACTTACTTTCTATTTCCCAAATATGTGACAAAGGATTTAAAGTCATATTCGATAACAAGAAGTGTTACGTCCTAAAGAAGACTACGTGATTCCGGAGGACCAAGTTTTGATGACAGCTTCAAGATATAAAGACCTTATGTTTTGGATCTCTCAACGGCTTCTACAACGGATCATGAAGTTCAGTGCTTTCTATCAAAAGCTACTGAGAAGGACTCCATCTCCTGGTATAGGAGAATGGGACACATTAATCAACGGAAGATGAATCACTTGATCCAGAAGGATCTCGTGAGAGGAGTTAACGTCAAGAATTTCCAACTTCCGGATTTCTGTGTAGCTTGCAAGAAAGGCAAACAGACGAAGAAGTCTCATAAGAAAAAGAAAGTTCATTCTATCGAACTTCCTCTTGAACTTCTTCACATGAATCTGTTTGGTCCAATCAGTACAAAGAGCATTGCAGGTGATTTGTACTGTTTTGTGGTTACTGATGACTACTCAAGATTCTCTTGGGTAATGTTTCTGAAGTCCAAATCAGAAACATTTGAGTCATTCAAGGAGTTAGTAACCACACTGGAATCTCTCTACAAGCTAAAGGTGAGACAGGTACGCTCAGACAACGGGACTGAATTCAAGAATCAGTGGATGGAGGCTTACTGCAAGGAAAAGGGAATTGTGCATCAATTCACTTCTGCCTACACGCCTCAGATGAATGGTGTTGCTGAGAGAAAGAATAGAAGCTTGATAGAGACAGCACGGACAATGCTGGCAGACTCGAAACTGCCTATTCAATTCTGGAATGAGGCAGTAGCAAATGCATGTTATACATTGAATCGAGTTCTGATAGTCAAGCGCCACAGAAAGACATATTACGAGCTACTACAACGACGTAAACCTAATATGGAGTATCTCGAACCATTTGGCGCGCCGTGCACACTTCTGAAGAAGACTCAAGAAGGTAAATTCAGCGAGAAGGCTGATGAAGGGATCTTCCTAGGATACAACATACCGAACAAGAGAGTTTACAACAACTCAACGGGTTTAGTAGAAGTGTGGTGTAATGTTGATGTTCAGAGATGTACCACACCACCTACTGGCAAAAGACCTGCTTACTTTTTCGACTATGATGGATTCTTCAAGTCCTTCAACATCCCTATCTCTCCTTCTGATGACGAGTTAGCTACACAGATGATGTATGACATCTTGAATACACCATCTCTTGATTCAACATCATCAAGCTCATAGGGAGAATCATCTAATCACTCAGGGGGAGTCGTCGACGACAGTGACTCCTCCTCAGAAGATGAAGATGAAGAGGATGACTAGAACAGTCAGGAGGAACAGGTTCCAATCCCTGCAAGTCCACAAGCGTCTAACAGTGATGCACCTTCGACTTCGGAACCTCAAACTCCATCTACCCCAGATGCAGAACCTAATGTTCATAATCTTGACTCTGAGGTAGCTGTTCCCACCACTCCAGGATCACGTCTAAATGTCTATCATCCCCTAGACAATGTCATTGGGGATGTCAGATCTGGAGTGCAAACCAGAAATCAGCTGTACTCTGCTGATTATGCCTCTGTTATGGAAAAAGGATACATTCATGATGGTGCGTATCGGTGTTTTGTCTCGCAGTTTGAGCCAAAATACGTCAGTGACGCACTGAATGATGAGGCGTGGGTGAGTTCCATGCAAGAAGAACTTCTTATGTTTAAGAAGTTAGGAGTATGGACTCTGGTAGATAGACCTAAAGGTGCTAAGGTCATTGGCACCAAATGGGTCTTGAAATGCAAGAAGGATGACCAAGGTGTCATTATCAGGAACAAGGCTCGACTGGTGGTTCAGGGATTTGCCAAGTCGAGGGGATTGATTACAATGAAGTGTTTGCACATGTGGCAAGGATGGAAGCCATCCGTATCTTCCTTGCCTATGCATCGTATATGAAGATTAAAGTCTATCAATTAGATGTGAAGAGTGCATTCCTTCATGAGAAATTTGAGAGACAGTTTATGTCAGTCAACCCGAGGGATTTAAAGATCCTTATCATCGGGATAGAGTTTACAAACTCGACAAGGCTTTATATGGGCTTCATCAAGCTCCAAGGGCCTGGTATGAGAAACTCTCGACTCATCTTGTGAAACACGGCTTTCGCAGGGGAGTCATTGACTGCACACTGTTTATCAAAGAAAAAGATGGAGACCTACTGCTAGTACAGATCTATGTCGATGACATAATCTTCGATTCAAAGAATGAAGAATTATGCAAAGAGTTTGAAGCAGTTATGAAGAAAGAGCTTGAGATGAGTGCTATGGGGGAGATGAAATTCTTCCTCGGGTTACAGGTGGATCAGACCCCAAAAGGGATCTTTCCACATCAGACCAAGTATGTGGGAGACATTCTCAGTCGGTTTGACATGGAGAATGCTTCTGCAGCTGGGACTCCACTTGCTACAAATCATGATATAGCACCTGATGAAAATGGAGATCTGGTAGATGCCACAATGTACCGAGGAATGATTGGATCCCTCATGTACCTCACAGCCTCAAGACCTGATATCATGTATGCTACATGTCTATGTTCTAGATATCAGGCTAAGCCTAAGGTTAACCATCTGATCGGGGTCAAGAGGATATTTCGTTATCTGAAGGGTACACCCACACTTGGGCTATGGTATCCTCATGATGATGACTTTGAGCTCACGGTGTATAGTGAATCGGATTACGGGGGCTGCAAGATGAACTACAAGTCTACATCAGCAGGGTGTCAATTCTTTGGGAGGAGATTAGTTACCTGGCAGTGTAAGAAGCAGACCTCGGTTGCATTGTCAATCTGTGAAGCCGAATACGTTGCTGCTGCAAGTTGCTGTTCACAAATCATTTGGATTCAACAGCAAATGCGGGATTACGGTTTAAATTTCTCTTCTACTCCTATCTTTGTTGATAACTCTGCTGCAATTGCAGTAACTAAAAATCCAGTCCAACATCCAAAGACCAAACACATCGGTATTAAATACCATTTTATAAGAGACTGTTATGAAAAGAACTTTATTGATGTGGTAAAGATTAATACTGATTTTCAACGCGCTGACCTCTATACAAAAGCTTTTGACAAACCACGTTTTCTATATCTGTTAGAGGTCAACGGCGTTGAAAAGAAAAGTGATGTTATTCATGATGATGATCATGTGTAGTCCGATGCAGTGTCGTTAATTTTCTCTCTTTTTCATTTTCTTTATTTATTTTATTTTCTGTTTAACTTAAACTCATGTTATTTAGCCGTCTATTAAAATCCTAAAATAATTAAGTTCGTTATGATTTTAGAATTTTAGGGGGAGAATAGGTCAGCTAGTAACATTAAAAAAAAAAAAAAAAAAGAAAAAAAACGAGGGAGAAGGAGAGGCTAGCTGATATAAGGTAGACAGTACCTGTGATACCGATTCAAACCCTGTGGAAAATGATAGTACACAGGAACAAATCAAAAGGGACTTTAAAATTTAATTTAGAAAAGATGCAAAATTCAAAGTATAAGTCTGTGTAGCCTGAGCAATATAAAAGGAAAGATGATAGAAAAACTGGTAACTACTAAGGTAACACAACGAAAGTAAACCTAGAGGTTTCTATACCACAAATGATATGTCGGTAGATTCAACACAATAGATGATTAGACCTGACTGGTGATCTCAAGATCAAACTAAGTTGTTCAACTGACTGTGGGCTCCCATCTTGTCACTGGTTAACACAATCAACAATATTCCAATAAGGGGTAATGAGCATGTAAACGCCACAAATGTGTGCGGATGACCATAAATAGAGCAAAGCACGAAAAAAATGAAAGGCAAATGCTATCAAGCTAATAACTTATGTTATTAGTGCATTATGTGCAAAAGAAAATTAAGATGCTCTAACAAGAAGATAGGTTATGTGCCTCTCTGCTGTGCGATGGCACTGACCTGAGGATAAGCATAACCTAGATATTCTAGAATTCATTGTTGTTTGCCTCCTCTCTGTTGTGCGATGGCACTGACCTGAGGATTGGCTTCTCTTTGAAAGCTCTAAGAATAGTCTCTTCTTGTAAAAATACCCGTAGACCGCTCAAAGGCTCCTGAGGAATGTTGATTACCATATAAGTGTGGGATCCACAAATGTTGGTTGAAATAATTAAACCTTAAACAATCACCAATCTGTGTCAAAAGTCTGTGTATGGATTTAAGAAGACAAATATACTGACAATCACCGTGGCAGCAATTCTTGAAAGTTCAAATCAATATGGGAATCTAATAGTACCAGTATGATTTCTTAAACGTGCTAACGACACTGGATGAAAACCAAGAATTAAGCATCAAAAGGTTTTGATAACAAGTCCCAAATGATTTGACTTGCCTGTATGATTCCAAAATTGAATTGGTCCAGGTGTGGACAAACTAAATAGAAGCTGCCTATTCCGGAACCGAATCCAGTAGATTTCTATCTTAGGATTTATCTCTCACAAAAAGTCAAAAACAGTTTAATTTTTGTACTTTAGTTTGATTTTCAAGTTATTTAGTTATTTTAGATTGTTTGGTTGTCGGACTACATCATGAAATTCAGTATGGGATTAACTCACAAAAAAAGGGTCATGTCTGAGATGACCACATGTGTTTTCAAAGGATAAATGAGTCACGTCTGAGGTGACAAATTGTTTAAAAGGATCACGTATGAGGTGATCAAAGGTTTTCAAGTTAAAATGATCATGTCTGAGATGGTCAAATGCTCATAATGTTATTTCAATAGTTAAAAGGGGTTTAAAATGTTAAATGGTCAAAAATAGCAGAAAAATTTCATAAGTATGACCCATTCGCACGAATGGACCATTAGTATGGACTTATCATACGAATGGGATCCATTCGTACGAATGGACCATAAGTATGGACCATTCAACCGAATGGCCCATACGACTGGCCCAGTCGGATGCTTAAGAGGGAACGAATGAGTAATTCGTATGACTGAGCTCCAGTCGGACGACTGAAGGGGGGCGACTGAAACAATCGCACGACTGAGGCCCATTCGCCCGAATGAAAGGTGCGTATGAGCCCAGTCGTACGATTGAATTTAGGGTTAGTATAAATAGAGGGAGAGTCGGTCGCAGAGACTCACCACCTTCAAATTAACCCTAAATCGCACGACTAAAGTTACTCTGCCAAATTTCGTTTGATCTCTATAAACCCTCGATTCTCACATACTGACCATTTGCATTGACTCTACAGGTAATTTGAGGTGCAGAAACACTACAACATCGTTCAATTTGACACCAAATCTGGACATCGGACCTGTTCCAAAAAACCATGACTTATTTGGCAAAATAACCTAACTAAACGACTTAAACTAATGAAATTAAAGTTGTTAGGTGTTAAACGAATGGATTGCGTGTCAAATGAACCAGAACACGAAGTCTAAAACTTAAAATTGGTGAAAAATTGAATTTGAATTGAACAGACAGAACAACATGCGAATGGATAGGTTGATGAACCTCAGTCGCACGATTGAAGGGTGCGAATAGCTTAACCGCACGACTGAACCATACGTATGAGTTCAGTCGCACGACTAGGGTAACCGCATGAGGTTACATACGCATGTGTCTAGTCGCACACTCAGTCGTACGCATGGGGTCATTCGCACGACTGAATCCCATTCGCACTGCTCAGTCGCACAACTGATCTCAGTCGCACAACCTCATTCGCATGACAGAAAGAATTTTCTTCAAGCCCAAGTGTTTCATGACATTCTTAGCCAATGGGTACTAATGTTTACTTTGTTTGTGTAACAGATGGCGAGTTGATGGACTATGAGTATGAAGCATAATATTTGTGCTCATCTAGATCTGACATCCAGAAATGCTACAGATTTCTCTGGCATTATCACCTTCCTAAGGAGATCGAGGATTGCACACGCCATATCTGCTCCCTGTACTCCTTATCGTTCCATTCAGCAGTCCTTCTGGGAAGGTGCGACTGTTGATCGATCCTCTGAGCCCCACTGCATCAGAAGTACCATCTTTGGAGAGGCTATAGCTATCACAGAGGAGGATCTAAGGATCGTATTACAGTTGGGGGACGATGCTGACTGTCCGACTAGACTACACCCCCTCACTGTCAGAGGATGTTTTCTGCGAGCCAAGTACTCTGGGGACATCAATGCTGGGGTGCTCAACTAGAGCAACCTCTGTCCCCAGTTTAAGTACCTTGCTCACGTGCTGCTCAAGTGCATAGCTTCCAGGAAGGGAGGTTTTGATGAGTTATCCGACCAGATCCAGAACGCCTATGTTGCGTTGGTACTGAACCACCCGTTCAGCTTCTCCAGGATGATCTTCACCTACTTGGTGGAGAACATTAAGGGGAAAGGGAAGGAGGGCTTCTGTATGTATCCCCGATTCATGCAGATGATTATAGACAAGAAGCTCCCCTCCCTGCCAAAGGAGAAGGATGATGCTGTAGTGCTTGAGGTGATGGATGATACCACCTTGGGCAGGATGAAGGTATACAGGGGGAAGCAGGTGAAACTCCCTGTCAGGAGATTGTTTGGGCATCTGGCCCGGGAGGACTATGTGGTGCCAGCTAGGAGGAAGTGGCGCCACGACGACAGTGATTCTGATGTGGAGCAGATTGCTATACCCATAGATGATTCAGATGATGATGACAGTGGGGATGCTGGAGATGACATGCCTATTCCACCGAGGGGCACAGCTACAGACGTTATACCTCCAGTATCTGCCCCCACAGGAGATATAGCAAAGTCAACCGGGTTCCACCAGGACTTTATACCTGGTGAGGAGGAAGAGGAGTCAGATGAGGAGCCATTGACTAGGATTGTGGGAAGCAAAGTCGTTCCCACAGAGCATGGACTCCAGGCGGTTGGTGAACGCCCCAGGGATTCGGGAGAGACTGCTGCAAATCCTAGCTATGCCCCAGAGCCATCTAGCCGTGTTCTAGGGGGAGCATCCTCCTCGACTGGATCGAGGAAGAAAAGGATGGTTCAGCCCCACGGCATGAAGAAGAAGAAGAGAAGACTCACCTTCATCACCACTACAGCCAACACCATCCACCACCACAACTACAGCCCCACTACCACTACACACCCCTATCCACCACACCTCCCACCACTATACATATGCCAACCACCACCATATCATTCACTCCTACATCACCTCCACTATCATCTAGACCAAACCCCATCTTCACCACAGCCACCACCACCACCACTAGCCACCAAGCAGGACCCTCATCACATCCCTCACATATATACGGATCACCTCTACCACCAATGGGGTAGAGGAACAGCTTTCAGCGCTAACCGTATGGTGATGCGACTGTTAGCTGCTGATGAAGAGAAGACGGCGCAGATCCGTCAGCTGGCAGATCTCACTGCTGCGCAGTCCCAGCAGATCTCGCAGCAGGCTAGGCTGATCGAGGAGCAGGCCCAGCAAATGGCTGCTCAGAGCCACGAGATTGCCCAACTCCAAGAGCATAGAGTCACATCTGCTAAGAAGATTGAGGAGTTGGAGGATGCTAAGAAGACCATCATGCTCAAGCTTAAGGGATCTAAAGATGAGCCTCTGAAGATTGAGGGTGATGATGATGATGAGGATAATGATGAGGACGATGATGATGAGACTGATGATGATGAAAGGATTGAGGAAGAGAGGACAGAGGATAGGCATGAGGAGGATGATGATGAAGAAGGAGGAGATGCAGTCGCATCTGCCTCTGCTCAAGGTCAAGAAAGGAGATCAAAGAAGAATCAAGACCAACGAGCTTCATCCTCTGCTCCACCAAGCGATGATCCAGCGATCCAAGACAAAAGTAATGATTAGATGTCTATGTATTTGATTACTTTTGTATTTGAATCATGTATTTAAACTTATGTATTCGATGTTTATATTAAGCTTAATGCATTTCTGTCTTGATTATTAACTAATGGATGATGTGTTACATGTCTAAATCAAACAGATTCAAACTATCAAAGGGATGAATTTGATGTTGCTCCCCTTCAGCAGGTCAAGACTCAATTAACTATGATTCTTGATCTGCAAGGGATCGTCAGGAGATCTGTGAGTTATACCCCTGAAGAAGGGGAAATAATTCACGATCTTTCAAATGAGCAGCTAGTTCAGATGTTCAAGCTAAATCCCGATGAGATCGTTAAGATGCTCCAACATGTGACTCTACCAGTGACGAAGAGCTAAACGACGTCGATGAGATAGAGATAGAAGACGTCACTGCAGAGCACTATCCTCAGTATGCTGACAACGAGGGAAATGTGGTCCCCAATCTGGGTGAATCCCTTGTCAGTGATACATTTGAGGTGTTAGATAAGATGGAGCAGGAGTCTGAGAAGACAGAAGGAACGGCCCAAGCCTCAAACGATGATGTGGATATCCAGGCTGAATGGGCTGCTTGTTTTGAGGAAGTTCGAGCCCAACGCGCTGCTCCTAAACAGAACGTCTACACCAAACTCTACAGAGTAAAGAAACATCATAAGGTGTTGGGCAGGATTATAGCGTGGGCACATTTTAAGGATCTAAAAGTTTATGCCATTAAGAGAGAGAAGGGCATAGAGTACTTTAGATTTCCACATGATCTAAAGATTCTACCAGGTTTTGAGCTCAACCATTTGGCCAAACTAAAGCTGTTGTATGCTGACCCAAGAAAAATGTCAGGCTGGTTTGAGACTGCCCTGAGGAAAGAGTACCACACCAGGTGGGTTAACTTCAGACCCCAACAACCTACAAGGTACATCAGAAGGTCTGAAGTTGATGCCATTACTGGAAAGCCAAAGATAGTGCTGAAGTGGAGTCCTCCGCGCACGATGTCAAGAATCCCTCTCAGGGAAATGCCACAGGACTTCACTTCACATTTTAAGTGGTGGTACTATGATTGGAGAACCGGAGAAGCGGTCATAGTTCTAATTAAAAAAGGGTCAAATGGATACCATCAGGGTGTTTGACCCAATGTGGCTTACCAACTTGTCAGCTAATGATGTCTACACTCTATACAAGTGGCCACTGTTCTATGAGACGCAGGATATAGTACAAGCCCTCCAGTTCCAGAACGTCATAAGACTCTACTTTGCGTTTGAGATTCACGCAGGAGTCACAAGATAGGATAAGTACAAGAAGTATGAGGAGGTGATGCAGAAAACAAGACATTAGTGAGATATAGGTCCAAGGGGGAGTTTGTTGA
>CM046043.1:20559909-20862409 GCA_025215565.1 Flaveria ramosissima | reverse complement strand
GCGCTCTTAATTTACGAAAGGTGAAAGGTTGGACAAGAGAAGCAGCCTCCAGGTCAGAAAGGTGGGAAAGATTAGGGCATTTCGGGCGAGGTCTTGAAGACACAAGTTCCTTGAACTTGTTTGAGAAATACTTATAAGCCTCCTCCTTAATTACAGGGGGAGAAGTGACCCAGACATCACCAATTAGAAGCCCGTTTATTCGGTTGTTGCTTAAATTAGCATTCATTTTACCATGAAAGTAGCTAGAGTTCTCGTCACCAAATTTTGCCCATTTCACCCTTGATTTCTATTGAATATCAAGATGATTTAAGCGATCAGTTTCCATGATGAATTTTTTGTATTCCATTCTCTGATCTAGTTCAGTTTGGTTTAAAGGTCTTGATTCAGCAATCAACTCAAGTAGATTAACCTTTGCCTTCAGGTCATTGTAAAGATCATTCTTCTTTTTTTTCTCTGCATTTGTCCAAGTCTTTATGCCATGTTTAATCCATTTTAGTTTTGTTGCAAGGGCCAGATCACTAGGACCAGTGAATAAAAAGGATTTGCATAATTGTTCCACATGGTCCAAATATCTGGGGAATTCCATCCAGGAGTTAAAAACTCTAAAAGGGGCAGGGCCAAAATCAATTGGAATCGATGATAACACAATGGGACAACTATTTGATGCCTTAGGGGCCAAAGCAAGATAGGAGGCTGCTGGCCAAGCGTTCATGAAACCCTTACAAACGAGAAATCTATCAAGCTTACTCAGTTTATCACCTTTATCTGATAAGTATGTAAACCTCCTGCTACCCATATGGTATTCCATAAAGCCAACAGAGAAAAAAAAAAGATTAAAAGCAGCTGAAAAAGTAGGATTGAATTCCGAGTTAAATCTTTCCTCAGGGACCCGAACATCATCAAAATCACCAATTAAAATTATACCTGGCAAAATGGACGGGTCAGGTTGGGTCGGGTATCAGGTCAAGATGGGTTTGGGTTAGAACGGGTTTGTGTCAGAACGGTTTGTGTTAAAACAGGTCAGGATGGGTTCGGGTCAAGATGGGTTCGGGTCAAGATAGGTTGGGTCAGGATGGGTTGGATCAAAAAATTACAAAATTTTCAATTTTGCAACAAACACCATAATAATATATAAACTACAAATAAAAGTTATTTCAAGTATTGATAAAACTCCCATTTAAAGTAGTAAACTAAGAGCGTTTTAACATACAAAAGAAGATGCATATCATTGAAGTTTCTACCAAAAAGATGAAAATATGAACAATATAATAAAAACCAATGAAACTCTACCGTAACACTTCTTTACCAACAACAACACTTCATCACCTACAACAACACTCATCACCTACCACAATTCAAAATTATAATCAAGAAAATTAATCAAACCTCAATATACAAAATTAACAATATTTGAATTGTGTAAAGAATGGATAATTGATATTATCTAAAAGTTGCAACTATCATAAGTCGAAATCAACAGTTCAATATTTTCTACAATTTCTTCCTCCATCTCGTTTTCGTTCTCGTTCTCATCTGAATATACAAAAAATAAAAGATGTATGATTTACTATTAACATTACATATAAACATGAAAACACATACATATTTAAAGTTATAAAGATTAAAAAAACCTTAATTAATACCTTCTAAATCAAACAACCAATCATGAGTGCATAACAAGGCTTCGACATTTGAAGATACAAGTGAACTTCGAAATTTACTTATAACTTGGCCACCAATACTGAAAGATGATTCTGAAGCAACGTGTCAGGATCAGTGATCTCAAGTTTGATGTATTAGAGAGTAATGCAGCGGAATGAGATGTTCACAACTACTGAAGAAGTCCTCTTTAGCTGTTATGACAACATCTGATATTTGGTCTTCAGCACTTGTGTCTTCAGACTTTGTCTTCAGCACTTGTCTTCAGACTTTGTCTTCAGTACTTGTCTTCAGACTTTGTCTTCAGTACTTGTCTTCAGACTTTGTCTTCAGCACTTGTGTCTTCAGACTTTGTCTTCAGGTGTTATCTTCAGCTGTTGTGGACTTCAGTAGTTGTTGTGACGTCTGTGGGACTTAAAAGGTTTTTCTGACCCGGCTCATTGGTTCTTTTGGTCCAACAAACTCCCCCTGAACCAATGCAGCCAAAACCTTTAACTTTATTAAGGTCCCACTTATTGTTGGCAAAATGGTTGGTCTTTTTCCTTCTTGATCAGTTGAGAAGATGACCCATATAAACACCGGCCTGGAAATAAGTCTCTGATGATTTGGTTGGCAAAGAATGGATGGGAGCTCTGTATTAGGGAATTGGACACTGAGCTGTTCCCCCATCCATGAGACTCACTTCCCATGTATAAGCCTGTAGGATTCTCTGGTGTATGCTCTGAGAAACATGATTTGTTCTTCCATGGTAAGATTCTCTGGTTCACCATCAAATAATCCTTCACGCCCATACAGCTCTGAGATGTACTTGGCCTGTTTGCCATTTTTGAGCTCAACTGTTGTGATCTGTCTGTATGCAAACTCATCTGGGTTATTACCATCAAGTAACAGACTGAGCTCATTTTGTTTGAAGTTTTCCAGCTTCTTGTAGACCAACCCCTTTTTAATAACTCTGTTTTCTAACATCTTTTGGGGTGGCTGTTTAGTCTCATAAGCCTTCTTGAAGTCTTCTACAATTTCCCAGGGTGATACTACAAGGACCACAGTAATCTCTTCATCTACGATCCTTTTTACATGGCCCTTGTATCTCGCAGGAATGTCTTTCTTTACAATTCTGTGAGCCACCCTAGGATCAGGCCATATCCTCACCTTTTCCTTTTGATATTGAAATGTGTTGGCAAGGGTGTACAATCTCAAAGCCTCTTTCTTCATACTTATTATTGATGAAGAAGCAGCATAAGTTTTGTCTATGCTTTTCAGCATTTCCTCATCATGAAGCCTTTGCTGCTGTTCTTCTTCAATCTTTACTCTCACTGTTTCCATCTGTGAGGTGGGAGTGATGGGCATAGATTTTGCTTTAGGCAAAGTTAGGACTGCGGAAAGAGGCAGCCTATCTTCTTCCTTATCATCCTCTTCTTCTTCTTCTTCTTCTAGCCTCAACATCCTTCTCTTCTTCTTCTTGGATGCATCATCGGCTGTTGGTTTTGAGGGTAAAGGAGTTGGTTTAATGGGTTGTGGTAGTGGGATTTTGAAGTGGTAGGTTTTGCAGGTTGTTCTAGCATTTTTGTAGTGAGTGAGGCTTTGGAGTGTTTTGCTAGTTCATTTCTGTTCCCAGCACCTGCTTCATTTAGTGCTTCAATCACTAATCCCTTTGTGTATGCTTCAGACGTACAGATCTTGGTGGTTATTGCCAAGATACTGTCCCTGTCCCTGGTCCATGACTTAATCTCTATCAATGATCTCCCAAGATACTTTGCAATGAATCTGATCATGATCTCCAATCTTTCTCTTTCTACACATCATAACTTGCCCATCTTGAGTTAATTTCTTCAACTTCAAGTCTTCTAATCTCTGAGTCAAGCTGTGCAGTATCGAACCCTTGCCTATACAGTTGATCAATAATGGAGTCCATAGATTTACTATGTGTAGCATCCGCCATTTTGATCATCTCATCAAGTTTGAGCTCTTTTTGAAGTTCTTTTTCTTTCTTTTCAATCTTCCTCTTCTTATATGTGATATGAAAGTCTTTGTGACTTTCACTCACTTGATCAGTGTCAGCTCCCTTCACATACTCTTCTTCCTTCTCAGTCTCCTTCACAACCTCCTCTTCCTTCTCAATCTCCTGTTCTTTCAATATGCTCTTCCCTTTTGCTTTCACTAACTGACTCTCCCCCTTTTTGGTTGCATTGGTTGCAAGGGTTAGTAGAAAGCCTTGTGCTCACAATCTCCTCCACCAGGGGCTGTATGATTGAGGGAAGCCTCTCATCCAAGGTTTTGATCATATGTCTGTGATTATTGGGGTGATGAGAGGTAGGGATTTCTGGAAGATAGCAGCTGTTTGCTCAGAGGGGTTCTGTCCCTGAGAAGCAGTGCCAGAGGTAGAGGCTGATGGGTTGTAAGTTTTGATTGGCTGAGTGTTTAGGAGACCTTCAGGTGAAGGTGCCATCTGTGGGTGTATGGTGGTGTCAGATGGACTTGCTTCTTTAGAGAATTGGTCAAGTAGTCTTTGTAGTCTACTGACTTCCTCCTCAAGAATTGTGTTATGGGCTAGAACATCATAAAAGAAGCCCAGGTCATCATCAGCAGATGCTGAATCACCTGACCTCCTGCTTGTAGCAGGATGTACATGCCCTGGGTGTAGACCAGTTGTAGCATGTGCCCCTTTTTCTTGGAACTGGGGACTTCCAGCCTCAGGACGATGTCCTTCATCAGCTGTTGCCTCTGATGAGGTCTTAGCAATGTTACCAGCCTCAGTCTGATCATGTGCTGACACAGAAGAGGTGGCAGCCTCACCAGATATTCTAATCTCCTTATCTACACTAGGAGACAGAACATTTAAACCCCTGTGCTGTGGGTTGTCAGAAGCATGTTGATCCTCTTCCCTATATCTGTGGTTTTCCCCTTTGGTGGTTGTTGGGGAGGAGGAGAGGCATGCAGCTGAGTCAGCACGTTTGCAATTATAAGTGTTGGACTTTGGGGGGCATTTTCATGGGGAGATAGGGTAAAATCAGTGTGCACCTGGGGAGAATGGTGCGTTTCAATGGCAATCTCCTCAAATGAGGAAGATTCCAGATTTGTGGGTACCCCTTCTTTGGTTGCTTCAGGCTCCTTTTGAGAGGAATCCTGAGCGGCTTGTGGCTGGTTGAGTCTCTGATACTACTTACTGGGGGGTTTACCCAGCAAGTATATCCTGTCTTGGTGGTACAGGAGCATCTTCAGGGGACTCATCTCCCTGAATAGCTGTTTTGGATCGTTTTGTTTTGGTTTGGTGGGGACTTTGGATTTTGTGGTGGTGGCTGTGGGTTCCAGCTGCATGGGTTTGCGCAGCTTGGCAGCCATTTTGAGTGATTGGTCAGAGTTGTGCTGGGAGTATACTTCAGGCAATACAGCCATAGCAGGGACTCCCAGGCCAACAAGTCCCTCAGCTTGAAGCTGGTTTTCAATTATGGCCATTATGAACCGAGGATATAATATCCAACGGTTAGCAAGCTGTTTTTGGGCCATGTCCTTGAGCTCTAAAAATAGTATTTCAGAAAAATTTAAAGGTTGTTGCTCAAGGATGGAGTACAATACCTGTTGCCACCTTGTGGACATTTGATCCCATGATGAAGTCTTGGGGGCCAGGCAGACATTGACCATATGAAAGATGAGCCGTTCAGCATCCTGGAAATGTTTCTTCAATATGGTAGAGGCACTAAGGTTACCTTCGTATCCATGATGGGCAAATGATAGATCTGTTGTGCCCTTTGGATAACTAGTCGGGAAAGTGGCATCATCCAGATTGAGGGTTTGGCGAAGAATGTCTGGAGTGATGACCACCTTTTGACTATTGACAAACTCTTGAAGGGACTCTGTGTCATTCTCCTCAGAGACAAGAGTAACGTTTGTCCAGAATTGCCCAAGAGATTCGGCATATATGGTGGGGGTTAACAGAAAAGCTGTTTGGTAAGGTGACTGGACCATTAAATCAATGGCGTTGTGAAACTTGGTCCAGTATGGCGATTTGGTAAGGTGAGCGACACAGTTGTGTCGTGGTTTTAGTTGCATGGACGCCATGGAAGAAGAGAGGTTACAGAGTTTTTGAACGTTACTTTGAGAGGAGAGGTGAGAAAAACTCTGGTGGGATAAGGTATTTATAGGGTAGGGTTATGAAACGACTGAAGGTTTTGGTGTTTGTCATCATTCGTTGAAACTACTGATGACGTGGCATTAACTTTCAGAGGTTTCAAATGACTGACCGTATTGGTGTGATCATCAGTTATTATAAAACAACTGAAGACTTGGTTTTAACCGTCAGACGTTGAAACAACTGAAGTCTTGATTTAGTCGTCAGTAGTTATAAAACTACTGAAGACAACTTTGACTTCAAGTAGTGAAACAACTGAGGACATGATGTTTGTCATCAGTAGTTGTGAAACTACTGAAGACAGTGGTTTTGTCATCAGTTGTTGTAAACAGCTGAAGACTTGGTGTTAGTCTTCAGTAGTTGTTAACTACTGAAGACAAAGGTTTGGCTTCAGTTGTTTTGGAAACAGCAGTTGTAGAAACAACTGAAGAGAAATTACTCATCAGCTGTTTTCGTCAATTCATAGCTTTTCAGCTGTTTCATCTGACCTCCACACTTACTCATCAGACTTACATCTAAGTTTCAGAGGTTTCATTGGTCATCAGTACTTATCTGTATTTCTGACATCAGTAGTTGTAGCTACATCAGCTGTTGTGATTTCATCAGCTGTTGTAACTACATCAGCTATTTTAACAAATAAAGTACTTCAGTACTTGTGAGGAATGTAGCCTTCAGTAGTTACAAAAACTACTAAGGGGAAAGGAACTCATCAGTACTTATATATGACATGGTTACCAATGATCATCAGTATTTATTACTGAGATCATCAGTAGTTGTCACTTATTCTAGCTGCAGCATACCAAGCCTTAACACCAGGTTGTGGAAAGTTGAACTATCCAAAGGCTTAGTAAAAATGTCTGCAAGCTCATCAGCACTAGGAACAAACTTTGGATCAATCAGACCTTTTTCAAAACAATCTCTAATAAAATGATGTCTAATTTCAATATGTTTAGTCCTAGAGTGCTGGACAGGATTCTTGACAATACAGAGAGCTGAAGAGCTGTCCATTAACAATGGAGTCTTAGTCTCAGTTATGCCATAATCCAATAATTGGTTTTGAAGCCATAATACCTGAGATGTACAACTTGCAGCAGCAATGTACTCGGCTTCAGCAGTTGATGTAGCAACTGAGGTTTGTTTCTTACTCTGCCAAGAAATCAAACAGTTGCCTAGGAATTGACATCCACCAGAAGTTGATTTCCTGGTCAACTTACACCCTGCATAGTCATTGTCAGAAAAAGCAACTAATTTACCAGAATGTCTAGTAGAATACCATAAACCTAGAGATGGAGTGCCTTGCAGATATCTAAAGATCCTTTTGACTGCAATCAAATGAGACTCCTTAGGTGCAGCCTGAAATCTAGCACAAACACATGTAGCAAACATAATATCTGGTCTAGAAGCTGTTAAGTACATCAAGGACCCAATCATACATCTGTAAAGTGTTTCATCATCACCACTTTACCTTTCTGATCTGTATCTAGTTGTGTGGTGTTGCACATGGGAGTAGAACAGGGTTTACAATTTTGTAAATCAAATTTTTTCAAAAGATTTTTTGTGTATTTGGACTGATGAATGAAAATTCCATCAGCCTTTTGTTTGATTTGCAAACCCAGAAAGAATTGTAATTCCCCCATGGCACTCATTTCAAACTTTTGTTGCATCAACTTTGTAAAGTCATCACACAACTGTGGATCAGAAGATGCAAAAATAATATCATCTACATAAATTTGAACAAGTAGATTATGCTGCCCAGCTTTCTTAATGAATAAAGTTTTATCTATGGAACCTCTAGTAAAATTATTTTCAAGAAGAAAGTTTGATAATGTCTCATACCAGGCTCTAGGAGCTTGTTTCAACCCATAAAGAGCCTTATCAAGCTTATACACCCAATTAGGATGCTTGTTGTCCTCAAAACCCGGTGGTTGACATACATAAACCTCTTCTTTAATTTTCCCATACAAAAAAGCACTTTTGACATCCATTTGAAAAACTTTAAGATTTTGATAAGCAGCATAAGCTAAAAACAGTCGAATTGCTTCCAGTCTGGCTACAGGAGCAAAGGTTTCATCATAATCAATACCTTCTTCTTGTGCAAACCCCTGAACAACCAGTCTGGCCTTGTTCTTAACAATAAGCCCATTTTCATCAGTTTTGTTCCTAAACACCCATTTAGTGCCTATTGCACACTTACCTGGAGGTAGAGGAACCAGTTCCCACACTTGCTGTTTCTTGAACTGAAGAAGCTCAAGCTGCATGGCATCAACCCATCCATTATCCTTTAAAGCAATGTGATAATTCTTTGGCTCTTGCTGACTGATGAAGAGAGCATAGAAGCAGAAATTTGACAATTGACTTCTTGTTGATACTCCAGCAGTGATATCACCAATGATTTGAGACATAGGGTGATTCTTCAGATCTTGGTACACAATGAGATCAGTGCAAGTGTTTGTAGCAGGCTCAGCAGCAATAGATGGTGATGGTGAAGTATTTCATTGAAACCAATCAGTAGATGGTAATTCAAAGGAAGTTGAAGTTGTAGAAATCTCATCAGCATTTGTTGTGGATTGTGCTGCTGGAGCTACAGGAACATCAGGTCTAGCTGAATCAGGCAGTTGATCACTAAACTTGAAGAGGTGAATACTACTATCATCATCATCAGCACCAGCAGTACCACCAGGTGGTGAACTGTTGACAGGAGCAACAGCAGGAGTTTGATGAGGAACATATTGCAGTATGTCCAAATCAAATATCTCCACAGGGTTTTGTGGAATCTTGTCCTTTGGAGATTCATTAAACTTAACATGTAGAGTCTCTTCAACCATCTTTGTTCTACAGTTGAAGACTCTGTATGCTTTGCAAGTTGATGAATAACCAACAAAGTACCCTGCATCCACCTTAGAATCAAATTTTTGGAGTTGATCTCGTGTGTTGAGAATGAAACAAGGACATCCAAAAGCTCTGAAGAATGAAATTAGAGGGGCCAAATGATGAAGAACTTCATATGGAGTTTTCATCAACCTCTTATTTACTAGAGCTCTATTTTGTACATAGCAAGCTGTATTGATAGCTTCAGCCCAAAAAGTCATTGGCAATCCAGAGTCAGCCAACATGGACCTTGCAGCTTCAATAAGGGTCCTGTTCTTTCTCTCCACTACTCCATTTTGTTCAGGAGTTCTTGGAATGCTAAAATGCCTCTTAATTCCCTTTGAGAGGTAGAACTCATCAAGTGTATTGTTTCTAAATTCTGTTCCATTATCACTTCTAATACACTTGACTGAGAGGGAATACTGCTTCTCAACATACAACACAAAGTTGATAATCTTCTGAGCTGCTTCATCCTTTGAATGCAAGAAGAAAGTCCATACAAATCTGGAGTAATCATCCACAATTACCAGACAGTATTTCTTCTTAGCCATACTCATCACTCTCACAGGACCAAAGAGATCCATGTGAAGAAGCTGTAAGCAGGCTGTGGACTTAGGTTCTTCTATGGAGGCAAATGAAGCTTTGTGCTGTTTTCCTTTTAAACAAGCAGTGCAGTCATCTTCACATTTGAACTCCTTCATAGGCAATCCCCTTACTAAACCATGGTTTATCAGCTGATTTATGTTTTTGAGATTAACATGACCCAGCCTTCTATGCCATAGTGTAGATTCTTAAGGGAAAGCCTTGGAAAATAGGAAAGGATGGCCTTTGAGATCTATTTTCTTAGAAAGATTTAAGGCATACACTCTTCCTGTCCTGTTGGCCTTAAGGAGAGTGTATTTATCCAACACCTTATCAATCAAACTTAGAACTTTGGATGACAGAATCCGGCAGTTCTGACTTGTGAAAAGAGCAACATGGCCTTTGTCACACATTTGACTGACACTCAAGAGGTTGTACTTGAGATTTTCCACATGGTTAACATCATCAAACTTTATTTCCCCATTGGAAACAAAGCCTTTGCCGATGATGTAACCCTTTGCATCATTTCCAAAAGATACAAACCCCTTCCTTCCTTGAGAGTAGTCATTAAGAAGTGATCTGTTTCCTGTCATATGCATGGATCCTCCACTGTCTACATACCAGATGCCTCTGTGGCATGTTGAAGAACCCTGCAGAACAAAACAAATTAGTTAGATTTTGAGACCCAAACCCTTTTGGTTTTGGGTCTGTTCACATCAACAGATGGTACACTAACAGGTTTGTTGGAAATAACAGCCTGAGAGGAAGAAGATGGTGAGTAAAAGGAATCCTTTGGCTTGGAACTCCTTTTCTGTGGATTCAACATAGGAACATCTAATTGGTTGACTCTTCCCAATAGATGTTGAACCATCATAACCAGCTGTGTCTGATTTTGTGATAAAGCTTTCAGCTCTTCAGACACATTAGCACTGGAGTTTGATAAGTTCTTATGTTGCACCTTCTTCTTTTGAGCAATCTCAGCTGTTACCTGTTTAACCCCTTCCTTTTTGGATTTCTTTTTGGACTTAAGGTTACAGGATTTGATGTTGCTGGTACAAATGTGGCTTCAAACTCATTTTTCATTTTAACCATTTTCTCTTTAATTTCCTCTTTATGTTTGAGTTTGAATCCTCTTTTGTACCAACAATCATCTGTAAGATGATTAAACAAACCACATACTTCACATGGTTTCTTTTTCATCTTATGTTGATCATCAACTAAAGATGAAACTACTGAAGACTTGCTCTTCAGTACTTTGGAAGCATTATTTGCTTTCTTGACTTCCTCTTTAGTAGTCTTCAAACTCTTTCTATTGACAGTTTTCTTCTTTTCAGTGCTGACAGTAGTTGGAGTTTGAACTTCAGGTGTTAAATCTTGCTCTCCAGTCCTTTCAGGACTTTCAGAAACAACTCCTGAGTTGATCAATTCTTTGATCATGTGAGTGTCAGCAATTGAACCATCAACATCAGCTGATAGGTTCTGAGAGGGCTTAGTGCTGACTTCTACTTTTGATGATGCTCTATCAAGAAGTGAATCACATGATGAGGTGGATTGGTTATTGCTTTCTCCATCAGATTTCACTTCTACTCTTGGAGCAAAATCTGTAGGAGGAGCTGTGTGATTATAACCAATGCCAAACTTCACATTGGAAGCTGATTGCTTACTAAGAAGCATTTCAAAACCTTTGCATGATTGTACCCATCGATCACACTCTACTTGGGTGACTGCAAGGGTTTCTTTGAGAATTCTCTGGTCTTCCAGAATAACTTCTAGCTTAGCCTTTTCATCATTTAATTGGCATTTAAGCTTATAAATCTCATCATTTTTACTATTAAGAGCAGACTCATACTCAGCTTGTCTTTTGGAAATGGTTTTCTCAAACTCAAGTTTTTGATTTATTAATGCCACATTTGCCTCTCTAATAGAGACAAAGGCAGCTATGCATGATTCAGAACATAACTTGGCTTTAGCCTCTGAAGATACCAGAGTTACCTGTGAAGATGATGCAGTTGAGTAGGAACCCTCAGTTGACTCCAGAGCCATAAGTGCTAGATTCCCAAAAGGACTATCACCACCATGTTGATCAGCACTTGTGAACAATTGTTCATGACCAGACATGTCATCTAGCAAGCTGCTCCAGTCAACAACTTCAGGAGTGAAGAAGCTATGTTGTTGAGGTTGAGGAGGTTGATGAGATGGTTGAGGTTCTGGAAGTGCATGAGGCTGTGGTACCATAGGAGCTTGAACTTGACTGGTTTGTGGCATGTATAACAGGTAAGGGTATGGCATTTGACCTGAGCAAATATCAGGAGATTGTAGTGGATGACTAGAATTGACAGGATGTTGCCCTTTGTTTTGTTGACTATTGTATGAGGAATGTATGGAGAGATGAGAAATGTAAGGTGAGTGAAGTTGATATGTCATGAGTATGATGAGTAGAATTGAGGAGTGACCTTTTGTTTAGTTGAGGGACAGGTCTAAAATGGTTGATGAAGAGATGTCACAAAAGGTGCAGAGGAATTAGATCTATCTACATTCTCTAGCAAAGTGTCCAAGCCTTTGGCATTTGTGACACCTCAACTTACTCTTGTCAAACCAACTTTGGTTTTGCCAGAGAGTCCTAGGAACTTCTCAGTTTCTTTTGTAGACCTTCTGAGATCTGATATTATCAGGCCATTTGGCTCAAAATATCCATCTCTTCTAAGTCATCATCACAATCCCTTGAGATCATCCATGATGAAGCATAATTGTGTCTTATTACATCCAGTCAACTGACTATCAAACTCACAAATGCTGAATCGAAATGTTTAAGAGAAATCAATATCTCATCATACTGGCATTCAGATGAAGCATATTCTGACTCAGGACAACCATGTTGCCTGACAAATCTTCATGAGCTTACCAGATGAAGACAGTTTTCATAATCTCTACTTATCATCAATGCTCATCATTCACTAGCTTTCATCAGAGATAAGATATTCCACATTTGCTGAGACTCACAATGCTGCTTGTTGCTTCATGCCATCTTGACATCATCAGAATCTTTTCAGTTCTTCTCTTACTATTCATGCATGTTTACTGATTAGTTTTCAATCTAATTCTCACACAATTCATATACTATTGTTTCCATCTATCTCTCCTCTCAAATGTGGCAATTTCCCATGAAGTTGGGTGAGAGATAGTTTGTCCAATTGCACTGGAGCATAGATATATATGTGCCCATCTCTCAGGCAGTGATCTGAGAAATCTGTTATTCATCTGGATATTAGTATACTCATGTTTGACCATTTTTAATTCAGAGATCAAACAAGAGAACCGCTCAAACTGTTGAGTCAGTGTCTCACCCTTCCTATGAGAGAATGTCTCATATTGTTGGGCAAGGATCTCTCTATTATTTGCCAAGACCTCATCTGTTCCTCCAAATTGTTCTTTCAAGGCATTCCAGAGGTCATGGGCAGATTCATAATGCATTAGCCCAGAATAGATTTCATTGGGTAGTGCCATGGCCAGAATTCCATGGGCTTTTGCATCAATCTCAAACAATTTCTTATCCTCATCTGAGTATTGATCCTTCCTCTTCGGAACCATTTGATTGGTTTCCGGGTTATTCACCATAGGCTTGTGTGGACCATGTACCACTGATGTCCAACAACCTGAGCTGTTAACAGACAGGTGATGGAGCATACGTCGTTGCCATATGTTATACTCATTCCTAACCAGCATTGGAGGCTTGGTTGAGGAACCAGTATTGTAAGGATCATTGGAAGGAGTAGTCATTTTGGGTCCAAAAACAATGTTATTCAAGCTTTTAAAAGATTTTAGACAGACCACAACACACTCAATGAAAACCAAGAATAAGTCTCAGGATGAATGATTAAAAACACAGAAAAATCAATCTCTATAACCGTTTCTTGCAAAAATGCTAATTCGATCAAACTTGGATCTTGAAGAGCAGTTTCAATGATCAATTATTAGATCGATCAATGATTAACCGGCTCTGATACCATTTGTCAGGATCAGCGATCTCAAGTTTGATCTATTAGAGAGTAATGCAGCGGAATGAGATCAAGAATTAGACAAACTATAGCAAGAGTTTGATATTTGTAAACAAATACGAGAGAATATATTTCTGTGATAAGGAATGTTTCAATAATGCCCAATATTATTGCTCAAATCATTCACAGTTACAATAAGGTTGACACTCCTTATATAGAGTGCAATCACTGCTGTAATCACGGGATGGTGATGACTAGCAGATCTAGTACAAAAATAACTAACACTTAACAAACTACTGAAATGTTCACAACTACTTAGAACATGTCAGAGTGCTAAGTATAAAACATGAAACTACTGAAAAGAAAACTACTGAAACTACAACGACTGAAGAACAAACTCTTCAGTCGTTTTACAAAACTACTGAAAAGATAAAACATAAAACTACTGAAAAGTAAACCGTCACAACTACTGAAGAAGTCCTCTTCAGCTGTTATGACAACATCTGATATTTGGTCTTCAGCACTTGTGTCTTCAGACTTTGTCTTCAGCACTTGTCTTTAGACTTTGTCTTCAGTACTTGTCTTCAGACTTTGTCTTCAGTACTTGTCTTCAGACTTTGTCTTCAGTACTTGTCTTCAGACTTTGTCTTCAGCACTTGTGTCTTCAGACTTTGTCTTTAGGTGTTATCAGGTTTTTCTGATCCGGCTCATTGGTTCTTTTGGTCCAACACAACGGTCATGATTGGAATGCTCAAAATATCACGAGCCATTAAAGCCAATTGTGGATACCTTCCTTGATTATCCTTCCAATATTGTAAAACATCAAGTAGTTGTTTTCTATCAAGTGAAGGTTCCTCAAGATACATTGTTAATTGTGATTTTTCTCTCTCAACACTTTTAAATTGGCTTTCAAATGACTCAAACCCATGCAACTCATCAAATACATCAACACCAAGATTTGAACATCCAGCCAACGAAGAATCATACGTCTCTAAACGAACATCGTACTCCTTCTCATATAATTTATGAATAATATCATATATACTCTTCAACTTCTCATCGCATACTTTATTTATCGTATTAAGTTTTGAGAAACAATACTCAACAATCTTAAACTTTTATCGTGGATCTAAAATAACAACAAAAGATAAGACCACGCTATAGCTTTCCCAATATTTTTAAAACTTGATTTTCATGTCGTTCGCCATATCACTTATAAGATGATCCGTTATGAATTTCCTCTTCAATAAATAATTGAATTCGCCACACATGATGAAAGTATAAGTTAGAAGTAGGATAGGAGCTTCTAGAAAATAAAATCGTGATGTCATAAAAAGGTTTCAAAAATCTTATGATTCTTTCCACTCTTGTCCACTCATCTTCCGATGGAAAAGACTTATAATTTGAATCAACTAGCGCTAAACGGGTGTAAGCCCGTTTATAAGTCAATGCGCTCTCAAGCATAAGATATGCGGAATTCCAACTTGTTATGACATCTTGACATACATGTTGCCCACATTGTAATGAAAGTTGTTGTATTCGTTCTGCGAACTTATACTTTCTGAAAGCACTTCCTCGAACATATTTTACCGATTCCCGAACCTTCTCGATGGCTTGTTCAATTACTTTCAACCCAGCTTGAACAATAAGATTTAACACATGTGCAGAACATCACACATGAGTAAAATCTCCATCACAAACCAATGTGTTACATAGATGCAAATGACTTTTTAGATATTCTACTAAAACATCATTATACTTGGCATTATCTAGTGTGATTGTAAAAATCTTTTTCTCAATGCCCCAATCTGCTAGAAAGTTGATCAAGTACTCTTTTCTAAAATGGAACTACTATGCGGAGGTGGTATAACTCGAAAGTTCAACACCTTTTTCCTCAAAACCCAATTCTCATCTACATAGTGGGCTGTCAGTGCCATAAAATCCATCCGTTATGATAGAACTCCATAATAGAAGTCAAACATATTCTACTATTTACCTTCTGTAACTCATCTTTGAGAATTGTTTTCTCTCTATCATAAAATTATAGGACATCCGACTTAGCAGTGTTTCTTGTTATGGATTCGCATCACGATGTAAAAACTTATGTAAATCTATTGTTGCCTCGTGTTCAACATAACTAAACGGGTAGTTATGTTTATTGATCGAATATGCTAGTTTCTCCCTATACATTGCTTGATCCAGAGGGGCATGTTTTTTGGTTGTCCGGGTTCATCAAGATCAAAACACTTCAAAATATGTCGCTTCATGTTAGATGTCCTCGATTTTAGATTGACACTACACACTTTTCGACAGGAAGTACAACTTGCCTTTTTATTCCCATCAGGTCCAACTGGTAGTTTTTCAAAATAATCTCAAACTTTAGAATGGGCCTTACTCGAACTAAAAGAACTTACTTCATCATCAAAATCAGTGTTATTCGACATATTTGATGAACTTCTTGGGTAATTTCACCTGCAAATAAATTGAAACATGAACCCTTTATTAAATATAAACTCTTAGTGAAATATTTAAACATGAACTCAATAAAAATGAATAAAAATACAGTAAATTTGATAGATTACTAAAGTGTATATTGTTAAAAACATGTATCAAACGAAATCAAACGCAATAACTTGAACAACTTACAGATTCAACACTGAATCTGTGGTTAATTTCTACTCCAAAACTTCACAAGATTACAAAGAACTAAAAATAAATCGAAGAGACTACAAACACTCAACCTAATACTCACAAATCAATGATTCAATGACAATCTGGAATGAAACAATACAAATGAAGAAATCAAAAACCTAACAGATTAGATGAAAAAGAGAGTCAAACATTCATTGCTTTCAAGATGTTTAATCCCAATCAAACAGATCACACCGTCGCTGTTAAAGAAGAAGCGTGTTCTTGATGACGAAGATCATATCAGATGACATGTAGAAGATGATCTTATGCTAGATCAAGAAGACAGGACCAAGATGGGTTTAAACCCCAAAAATGGGTAACTCTTTAACACATTAAGCAACTCATAGATATTCCTTTGCATACTAATCAGAGCCCTATTATCTCTTCTTCATGTATAAGGCAAAGCCCAATAAGACCTTTCCATAAGCCCATCTCCAAACTAATCAATCCAATAGCAAAGCTTCGAAAACCCAATCCTAACATGCAATACAAAATATAAAACAAAACATTAACAAAAAATAAACATAAAATAAGGTTTTATTTGATATTGAATTGGAATAATATATATTTCAACATATATAAACTATAAAATGTGATCAAGTTAAAAGACCCATAAATGAAACAGAGTTCATGACAACTTTAGCCACATCACATACATCATATAGCAATCAAGTAGTTCTAACCAAAGATCAGCAAACACTGTGAAATTGACTATCATAAATCACTAAAAGCATAAAACGATCGGATATCATATCCACTGTTTTTATCTACACAACAAGAGCAACTTGATACAGCTTGATGAAGACAAAATTGTATGTTTTACAAATTGCCATACCACTATACCAATCGCTACTGCAACAACATCAAAAACTCAAACAAACCACAAAAATGGTGGATTCAAAGGCCAATTGGAATACACATGATCTTAAGGCTAATTATTAACATATATAGATGTTCAAAGTGAATTTAACCTGAACGGAATACTTGACAATAAGGCTAGCAACAATATCACCAGAAGTATCCACAATTGAAAGTGAATCAAGGAAGGGTAAGTAAATTTCACGATGCGAAATTTGATCACGAGCCATTCAAAGTGAATCAACCGATGCGAAATCGCGAATCTCGTAAGACTATTATCTCTACAGAAGCTACTGGAGCTAGGATTCCCAATCAAATCCTTCAGCTTCCATGATGCCTTGAAAGCCTAACGTGAATCTTCCGATCAAAATGTGACTCGGTATTCATGGCCCATCCAGACTCATGATGTATTTACATTAGATTTTTGCAGGTCATTCTAACCCTATACATGCATTTTTAGGCCCAAACTGACCCATTTATTTTTTTAAAAATGCTTATAAGGGCCCAAAATGATAAATATAGGCTAGTTTTGCCAGGTATAATTAAAATCCAAAGGCCCTGGAGAGAATGAATATAATTTAACAGAACACTCCATAGGGATTTCTTGGCTTGATGGTCGTTGGGCGCATAAATATTAGCAATGTTTAGGAGTTCCCCCGAACCATTAATAGTTCTACAAATAATTAAGAAATGCTTACCCTTGATGAAAACATTGCTTAAGAAAATATAAGGGTTCCATAAACATATTAGCCCTGCCGATTGCCTAGAAGCATCAACTATCTCGAACTCAAATTTAGATTTCCCCTAGAGATTTTTGAACAATAAATTTGAAGTGTGCTTAATTTGCACTCCTGAATTGATATGAAATGAACAACATGGGTTGATTTTACCCCTCTAATCTAGTTGGTTTTCCGAGGATCCCCAACCCCCCTAGAATTTAACGACAGAAAATTCGTTGGGGTGTCTGATTTTCATCATCATCAATTATTAAAGCACTAATATGAGGTTCAAAACCTTTCAAGTCAAACCCCAGCCGAGATCCAACACTTATTGTGCTTTAAGCTCGTGATCGACGTCCGGGTCCTTAGATTGGGGCTGCAGATCTGTTAACTGGTAAAGATTCAATATGCTGGGCAGGAGATTCCACCCTCACAAGATCGACATCTTGAGGAGTCAGAGAGGGTTCACTTGGGGCTTCAACATTCATTGTCTTAATCGAGTGTATGGAATCAGATGTAAGGGGGTTGTTCAGATCTAGAAAGGAGACACGAGAGTACCCAAGTAATAGGGCGGTCGAACAAGAAAAACACATATCATTTAGGCCAATTGTTGGGCCTGCAAATGATGGGCTCTGCAAGCATCTGGGTCGTTTCCTAGACTTGGGCAAATGGGCTTGGGGATGATTAGACGCAATCATAAAAGAAGAGCTCCTGCTATCAAAATTGAAAGTCCCGCAAACACTTTTGGATTTTTAGAGAGTTGGAATTAATGTTATCCTTCTGCCCTTGCAATTGACGATCTGATTCCCCATGCATCTGAACGTTATGGGATGGTTCACATTCCACCGGTTGCTAGCTCACCTACGAATTCCTTCTATTGTCATCCAAAACTTCTACGGGCCAGAATTCTCTATCTTCTAAATCCACAGCGTTCATGGCAGATCCCTCCGATTGAGGTATTTCACAAGAGCGACACACATTCGAATTGATTGGAAAGATGGAGACCAAGTGTTATAATCCTCTAAGACCCAAACTTTGTAGGATCTGTTAACCCAGATTACATTGATTTGTTCTTCAATTCTTTTACTGGATGAGGTGAGCAAAAACATCGACCGAACGAGTTATCCACGACTTCCCATGAGTAATCTGAGGGCCATGCTATTTTTCCGAATAAATTACCAACTTTGTCAAAGCTAGCACAATCTCTTAATTGGAATGGAATTCCAAAAACTTTGAGACAAGCGATTCGATCCAGTGGGTTAAATTGCCCCTCCAGTGGTTTAGCCTTTTCATAGAATTCTATCCGGATAGCAGATTTTGGTTTTTAAGAAATCAATTGCTTGTTTATGGTCCTTGAAAATGAGCATCACTTTTAATCCACCAACATATGAAATGGCAGCTTGATTGTAGCCCATTAAATTCAATAGCTTTTTGCATGAACATAATGATCCCAAGTCTTTTGCCTCACATAGGATGGACCTTTTCATGTAGTGTTTCCCATATGAAGAGGGATTGCTATCAATATTAATTGATTTCACGTATGCTAAATTTGGACAACTTTTTTTAATCGCATTCGCGTAGGACATCCCGGTTTTAACATCGTTAAACTCGGTGGGCCTCGCCATATTTGCAGGAGGCTTTTGATTCACATGTAAATTTCGATCAGTCACCCTTGATTTTCTATTCTCTGGTGATTCATGTCGTACCTTGCAAGTGCAGCACCGACTTTCGCCTCGTAGATCTTCATGGTATTCATCCCAGCAAGAACATCTTTCAGATTGGTTACGCCTTCATACCTTACATAACCAAAGTGATTCCCACTTGAATCTTTTTTCCTAGCAACATACGCATCTTTAATCTCGCCAAAAGGATGAAAAGCTTTCCACAAAAGAGAGCTTGAGACCCCACCAGGAAGGTTGGAAATATAGAAGGTTGTGATTCTTCTTTGAGTTGCAACGCCATTGTACCTTTTCCTGTGCCGGACTTCCGTCCATTCACTTGTGTTTCTTCTGTCCATCTAGCTAATATATGGATATTAGACCATAGTGTTGGTAATCAGAGTACTAGAAACAGAGATAAATCAAGATAGATTGCAAAGAATACTTCAAGATGTTTATTAAATAAAGCGGTGCATCGATTACATGGAAACAAGGACTATAAAAACTATGAAATAGACATTTGAACTTCAACAACCGTACGAAATCTACTGATCACAATAGCATAACCGTTGGACTTTTATTCAAATGAAAAAGACTTATTCAAACTTAATAATCCACGTGCATACGACTTAAATAATATTTCCATGCATAATTAGTTAGGATCACATTTCTTCATCCTCCCTTAATCCTAACTCTTGAACTCCCAAATGATGCCTGAAGTATGCAAACTTCTCATAAGTAACTGTCTTGGTTAAAATATCAGCCACCTGCTCATGTGTACTGCAGTGCTCTAAATGAACCAAACCTTGAGCCAAGACATTCTTTATAAGTGATACTTCAGTTCTATATGCTTCGACCTACTGTGCAGAACTAGATTCTTGGACAGATTGATTGTAGTTCGATTATCACAGTAAATCATAGTTGCTTTGTGTTGTTCCTAGTTTAGGTCTTCAAGAATTCTTCGAAGCCAAATAGCTTGGCATGTGGCTGCTGTAGCTAAAATATACTCAGCCTCAGTACTTGATAAGGCTGCTGAATGTTGCTTCTTTGAGCTCCAAGAAACTACAGCACTTCCGAATAAAAATTCATATGCAGAAAGGCTCTTGCGATCATCAATACAACTAGCCCAATCGCTATCACTATAACCAAACAAATTAACATCATTTGTATGTTTAAACCATAATCCAAACGAGAATAGAATGCAGGATCGAGTTTGGTCACTCAACACAGTTGTAGTCTCTCAAACTCACTAAGTCACACTCAAATTGATGATGCAAAATCCTCTAAGAGTTGATAATAATATTTTGAGTAAACAAACACAAGAGAAATGTTTTCAAGATACTTGTATATATTACTTCTCAACTCAAAGTATTACAATACTCTTACAAGCATGACTAATGAGTTACAATGAGAAACTATATATACTACTATCTACAGCCGGTTATACTTTGATACCAGCTGGAAACTTACGACTAAACATATACACATTGCTAAAGGTAAGGTATCTTAGATAAAATACTATCTAAGATTTGGTAGTCATGACATGTCCATGACTTACCTTTTGTCACCAACTAAATTTGGTAACTTTACTAACTGATAAGGGATGAATAGTTGAATAAAGTATGGTCAACTACATGAGCGTGGGAAAGCACCATGCAGTATCTCAGAGGTTGTAGTGGTGTGTCAGAGGGATCATACTTATGTCCACTGGTTCATAGTAGGTTCTTCAGAAGGTTAACTGGCTTCGGAAGAACAAGTTCTTCCAAAGCCACTTATACTTCGGAAGAGGCTACTTCTTTCGACGCTTGAGTTGATCTTCAGGACTTCCATGCTTCGGAAGTTAATGTCTTGAATTCTTCTTAGTGTTGAACTTTGGAAGAAGGAAGACTTTGTCTTCAGAAGTTAAAGTTCCACTTCGGAAGCTCTTTCATTTTGATCCTTCAGAAGCTTAGCTTTTTCCTTTGAAAGCTTAGCTTTTTCCTTCGGAAGCTCTTCATTAGTTGTATCAAAATTGTCTAAGTGTTGGTTTTGGTTGCACCAGCCTTACTTGATCCAACAAACTCCTCCTAGGCTGATGCTACCAAAACCTCACTTGTTTCTACTTCTCAAAACCTTTAGCACCAAAGAGAGAAGATACTTATATGTCTCTTTGTTCTTTCCAGATGTGGTGCTGAGAAGTTTGTACAAGTCATTCGTAGACAGAAGATCCAGTCTATTGCTTTGAATGAAATGCACCCTTTGTTGTGTCCCTCTGAAGAGAGTTAGTTGACGGGAGTTATAGTCATACTCTCATCGGACTATAGGTTCCAATTCAGGGCCTTCAACCATTTGTAAGAAGGCTTTGCCTTTGGTGGTTGACCCTTTCTTTTCTTCCTTCTCTCTCAGCTTCAACCCTTCTTCAATCTTGGCCCTTGCAGTCAGTTCAGCCAGATGAAGACTGCTTAGATGAATTCTAATGTGAACAACTACCTCAGAGTTGGAGGGATTGGAGAATGGTTTCTCTGCTAACTCAATATAGTCAAATCTGCTTAAGTGTAGCAGAGAAGAGGCATTTAGCCTGTTGATTTCACCATTCTCTCTTTCCATAAAAAATTTGTGAGAAGAGTCTTCGAACCTCCACTGGACTATTTTCTTTCTAGGAACAAGGGTTTGAGATGGTAACTTGTCACCCTTCCTAGTGTTCTGTAGAGTCACTAGTTTTCTTCTCAACAACTTTTCTTCTTTCCCAAGAGAGTCCAAGTTGGTTGCCAGAAGTCTAAATGCCTGGTCCAGTGTTCCTCTAGGCAGATCAAGGAATTGTTCTCTTGTGAGGGAATATGAGGAGCCATCAATGAAGGTTAGTTTGATGGACCCCTCCTCACAAGAGATATCGCTTAGAGTGGTACAGTTAATGAGCTTCCTTTTGATCTCCTTAAATTCTTTTAAGGAAAGAGGTTTGAATGATTGAGAGGATAACTTGGGTGGTTGTTGGGTAGATGATGATTGGGTTCTGGCTAGTGTTTTGGGTCTAAGGATGGGTAGTTGTGGTGGTTGTTGTGATGGAATGGGTGAGAAAGAAGGTATGGTTGATGGTGTGGGATCAGGAGTGAGGGAAAGGTATTGGTTCAGGTTGAGGTTGGTGTTGTGGTGCAGGTTTAGAAGTCATCCCATGTACTCTTCTATACATCTCCTTCCTTTTTTCTGCGCGAATGTTAGCCTTGATGTCATTGACATGTCGTTGCAGGGTCTTCTCAAACATGGGGCCAACTTTCCTGCCAGAGAAGCCATGGGCCTTGAGATAATCTTTCATCCAGGCTTTGTCTCCTATCTTCTTGACAGCTGCAAGTTGAGCTTCTTCCTCTTTCTTCTTCTTCTCCTTCAGCTTTTCCCTGGAAGCTGTCTTTCTCTCTTTGTTCATTTGATCTTGTTCTTTGTTGAAGAGCCACAAGATCATGTCATTATCATGAGGAGCCAGTTCCTCAAGAGAGAATCTTATAGAGCTTAGAAATGCTACCCTTTCATTCCTTAGCTGTTGCTCAGCATCCTCTTTCTTTCTCTGTTCTTCCTCTTCTAAGGCTAACCTTGCTGCTTTTTCTTGTTCTTTCTGCAGCATGGTTGCATTTTCTAACTCCACCAACTCCTCAAGTGGTAGGAGGAGAGCATTGTTGCACTCAGATTGACAAGCCTGTCAATAATCGCCACCCTCCTTTGCTTGTTGACAGCTTCCTGGTTGACTACAACTACTTTGCTACTTGCAGTTAATAGCTTCCCAGTTGGGAGTCTACCTTTTCTTCTAACCTTTTCCAAACTTTCTTCCTCCAACAATTCTTCCACAATTAGCTTCCTTTTGCCTTTAATGTCTTCGAAAGATTGAGACTTTTGAGGTTCTTGTGCAGAGGTTTCATGTTGGTGGGTGGCGACTTGAGCTTGTGGTGATGATGGTGTTTGAGTGAGAGGGAGTCTGAGAAAGTCTTCACTGTTTACCTTAGATGCCATTTCAAGGATTGCATCTATGATAAATAGATCATCAGATAGAGAATATAGTCCTTCTGCAGATTGGATCTCAGTTTTGGAAGTTTGAAATACTTCTTCTGTAGCTTTGACTTCAGCTTCGTAAGTTTGTGGAATTGCACTACCTGTCCTAACTGTTTTAGTTGCTCGGCCATCAATCCCCATATCCCCTTCGAATTCAATCTC
This sequence comes from Flaveria ramosissima, assembly GCA_025215565.1. Lineage (NCBI taxonomy): Eukaryota > Viridiplantae > Streptophyta > Magnoliopsida > Asterales > Asteraceae > Flaveria > Flaveria ramosissima. Next base: position 20,839,077 of record CM046043.1, on the reverse strand, counting down.
AGGTTCAATGTGGACCTTAGGTTGACCAACTCCTTTAACAGTAGTAGATGGTGCATTCAACCTCTGTAACTCTTTAGCTCCAAAGTATGCCACAGCAACATCTGGACTCGGTGGTTCAAGGGATGAGCCCATCAGGAACCTGGTTAGGAGCCTATTCAGCTCTATGAGCATCCTTGGGTCCACTTGAAGGATGACAGTAGGAGGCTCAGGGAAAACATTTGATTGCTGAGCAGGATATCTTAAAGATAGTGTAGAAAGCGCCAAGCTTTGTTTCTCCATGTGTGTGTCACTCTGAACATTCTTCCCTTTTTTGGTAGCATCATCTAGAGAGATTGATGAACTAGAGAAAGAGATCAAAGAGACTTGTATTGGTACATGCCTAACAGATCTCTCAGTCTGTTTCTCAAATAGTTGAGCCTTGATTTTTAATCTCAAATTGCTGAGTGGCAGACCTATCCTCTAAAGTCTTAACCCTGGATTCAAGGTTTGAGACTTTAGAAAGTAGGTCTCTTATGGTGAGTTGCATACTTCCCTTATCTTCTTTAGAAGAATCACGGGGAGATGAGGTAACATACATAGTATGTTCATCCTCACCACCAGTTGTGGTTTCTTGGCACCCTGGTCTCCCTTGTTTAATGATGTCTCTTTTAGAGTCATCAAAAGGAAAGGTTGTCGTAGATTTAGTCTATGATATGTTACCACTATCCTGTGGGCTCATTGAGGCACCTTCAGTAGTGGCTGCTGAATCTACATGAGTCCCCTCCACACTAGTGGGACGCACCTCAGTTTGGGTTTGCTGATGGGGGCTAGAAATCAGAGATCTCTATAGGCTCAGTTGATCCTTAGATAGGTGTTGTGGATCAACATCATGGCCTTGAAGAGACATGATTTTTCATCAGTACCTATTAAAAGGTTAGTGAAAGATATGGAAGTTATGCCTAGTGACCCGGGACCTTGATCAATGTGTAAAGGCATTGAGCCTATCATTGGGCTGTCTCTTTTTGACTGCTCAGGAGAGTATAGAGACTCACCCTAAGGGTTTACAGCTTGGGTTTGGGGTCAATGGGATTGAGACTGAGGAGACTTAATACCCATATTGAGGTCAATTGTGAAGGAAGGTGGGACCTCAGACTGAGTGGGAGCCCTTGTTTCCACTCTAGCCTTTTTGGATTGAACAGGGGGAACTTGTTCAATAAGAGGAGATTGAACAAGGGTTCACTTGAAGTGTCTCTCGTATGTAATTTTGATGGGGTAGGAAGAAAGAGTTGGCATTAAGGTGGTTATTGCTGGTGTGGGTTCATCACCTGTGGGGTTAACAGGGATGTCACTAGGAGCCATTGGCTTAATCATACTTAGAAGGAGAGCAGTGTGTCTTCCAGAGAAGTTGGTGGACATCCTCTTCAACACTTTGAAGATGGTCGTCCTCATATGAGGGTTAGGCAGAGCAGCTGCATAGACATGTTTACTCTGATCCAGCTCACAGTTGATTATATGCTGAATAAACCTGGGATACATATAGAATCTTTCCCTTTGAAGGTTTGCCATGAGATTGGTCAGCACAAACCTTGCGTAGTTGAACCTAAGGCCTTTTACCAACCCGTGAACTAGGCATTCTAGTTCATAGGGAATTTGATCCCATCCCCCACTTGTTTGACAAGCAATAAAGGACTATGTGAAGCAGGAACTTCCAGTTGTAGGAGAAATTGAACTTGTATACGGTTGACATGCTCACATCTCCACCATATCCCATCTGGGTATATGTGTCATCTAAGTCTGATTTTGGGAAATCCGTTGGAGAGCCCTCATCATGGAGCTCTAGATGCTCCCTGATGATTTGTTCAGATATGATCAATTCCTTGCCACAAATGCTTGACCTAATAACCCTAACTCCATTCAAAGTTTCAATCTATCCATTCCCCTAAAATTTTAAGGCCCCGTTCCCGGGAAGCCTCACAGTTGGTTTATCATAGCATAAAATCAGTTTAATAATAAAACATTGCAGCGGAAATAATTAGACATTCATTTAAAACTTAGAAACCATATTGTACTCATACATTTGTCCTTTAATTTCAAACAAAACATGCTAATTGTTCTTAAATTACAATAAATATTTCTTAAATAGGAATGCCATCCATAGCTCCCCAAGTAGCTCCGTGCGCCATCCTCAGGATCAGCGTTTACCTGCCAACTATTATGCATAAAAGTCAGCTTCGCTGAGCGAGTTCTAGTTTTAAATATTATAAGAAAATATAAACTGTATCCTTCATATAATGACCATGCATACAACATAGAATATAACATTACTTGCATCATAATAAGCATGTTCATTATCTTTCATTCTTTCATTATCTTTCACTTTCATCATAAACGAGTTGGCACAAAGCAAGAGCTCCATGTTGATTGACAACAAATGCCAATCCCTGTCGGTACACATGAAAACGGTAGCTAACCCCCGACAGTTGATCCACACTGCAAGGCACATAGCCCGCTCATGAATACAGATCCATCATCATACATCAAACTCACATAAGTGAAGTCTATCATAGTCCTTGCAAGACATTTCATCATCAAACGGGCCCGGGGGTAACATTCATTAAGTTTCACTTTTCATTAATATCATCTTCCGCTTTAATATATAATACTTAACTTATTAAGTACACAACATGCCAAGTACTAATTATCATAAAACTTAACCGACCCGTCGCGGAATAGCGGGGGTTCGGGGGCGGCAGCCCCTGACAGCGGGGTCCTAGGGGCAGCAGCCCCTAGTGGGGTCTAAGGGGCAACGCCCCTGGCTAGGAATCGTTCTTCCTGTTAAAATCCCTTAAAATCTTGGTCATTTAAGAATGTAAATTTAGTATGCATAATAGCCCCAAAACATGGAAAACTTATAAATAGGGGATCTAGAACTCACTTGGATACCACGAGTAACCTCTAGACTAAGCTTTCTAGGCTAGGATCCGACTACACAACCTGCAGACAAGTTAACACTCTAAGGGGTTAATTTTCTGCCTAAATTCGCTGCTAATTTCACTGCAAGATCAGCAATTTCGCAGCTAGATTCACCAACACTTTCGCTGCTAGTTTCACCAGCAGTTTCGCTGCTAGTTTCGCTAGCACATTCGCTGGCAGTTTCGCTGGCATCTTCGCTGCCAGTTTTGCTGCCAGTTTCGCCCAACTTTCGTTGGAAAAACATGTCTGTGAAACTACCTGCGAAACTATAGTTTCACAGAAAGTCCTCATAGTTTCGCTGATTGAATATGCAGATTCGCTGGATGAACATACAGTTTCGCAGATCGCATAAAAATTACGAACCAGTCCGTTTTTAACCCAAAATCATAACTTTTTACGTCCAATCTCTTAGTTTATCATCCATGAGGCTAAATCTAAGCTTTATACATGTTTTCATACGTAAAAATGTGACCTTTATGCGATTCTTTGCAACTTTTCAAAACCCAATACCCTAGAATCTGGGTTTGATCTACAGAAGGGTTTAGAGGTCGATTCTTACCTGGATTTGTTGCTTCTTTCTTAGATCTTGATGCTCCAACACCCAGATCTTCAATCTCTTCACCTTAGAAGCTTCAAATCTTGAGTTTTCTTCACTTTCTCTCTTACTTTTCTCTCTATGAATTTTGGTGGCTAGGGTTGTAATGAGGAAGATGAAGCTGGTTTTGGGTGCTTAAGGGCTGATTATGGGCCTTTAATCCCATAGGCCACTACCCAATAAGCCTACTTTTAGCCCATGACCATTTCTTTACCTTATTAAAATACCCAATAATTATGCCCATCATCCTTAATGACTCGTTTCGACTTTTCGGGGTGTTACAAAAATTCAGCCATTTGGTTTGAGTAAACAGTGGGATTAACAATAAGGGTTGTGTAATAGGTGGTCTGGGTAAGAAAGTGGATGATTTTAGAGAAGTCAGCATCCTTGGAAGAGTTAAGGAGTGCAACCTGGTTGTGCTGAGGGTTTAGTGCCATTGTTGAGAAAGTTACAGAGGAAATGAGGTTGAATTTCGGTAAATTAAAGATGAAGGAAACTTAGGGCTGTGAAATTGGTAAAAACACTAAGAAGTGGGTCAAAAGTATTTAAATGGGTGAAAATGGTGGATGGATTAGGTAAAGTATTGGTTTGGGGTATGATGTGACAAGGGCGGTAAGGTTAAAACCATTTAAAATATTCCAACATCATTAGTAAAATCTTTACCTTTTTACAGTGTGGGCCCCAAAAGATTTCCGAGAGTAACCTTCTTCCGAAGCCAAACTTGCTTCCGAAGGTAAATTTATCATAAGAGAAATTTACTTCCGAGAGTAAGAAGGTCTTTCGAGTGAAGAAGTTTTGAAGCTTCGGAAGTAGATTTGATATAACATCAAATACTCTTCCGAGACTAAAAACTCTTCGGAAGATAAAAATTATCTTGGAGAAATTTTCCTTCGGAAGATACATAAGACATCTTTTGACGATTAATTTCTCTTCGGAAGAACTAGTACTTAACAAATTTTTGAAGAAAAACCTTTTGTAACAGGGCTTAGATTGTATTTGACAAAGACAAGACACATTTTGAAAAGGTTTTCAAGTGAGATAGACTGATCAATGTTTATCATCCCACTAACCATAATGAGATACTTAAATCTTTGTTCATTGAATGCTTTGGTGAACAAATCAGCATATTTTTCATTTGAGTCAACTTTGACTAGTTTGATCAGGTTTTTCTTATGAATATCTCTAATGAAATGATACCTAATGTCAATGTGATTTGTCTTGGAGTGCTTGATAGGATTTTCTGTAATGGAGATAGCACTCTTGTTGTCAATGTGGATAGGAGTCCTCATGAAGTTGAATCCATAGTCTATCATTTGGTTTTGAATCCACAACAGCTGAGCACAGCAACTAGCAACAACAATGTATTTAGCTTCAGCTGTTGATGTTGAGACACAGGATTGCTTCTTGTATTGCCATGAGATGATCCTTCCACCAAGAAATTGACATCCTCCTGATGTTGATTTCTTGTTAATATTGCAGCCACCATAGTCACTATCAATGTAGCCATAGAGATTGAAGTTGGTGTTCCTTGGATACCAGAGACCTAGGATAGGTGCTCCTTTGAGGTATCTAAGGATTCTCTTGGCAGCAACTAGGTGAGACACCATTGGAGCAGCCTAATATCTTGCACAAATGCAAGTTGCAAACATGATATCAGGTCTACTTGCTGTGAGATACATCAGAGATTCAATAATTTCCCTATACTGATGTTGAACCGTATTCTCCCCCTTAGAGTCAGGACAAAGATTATGATTTCTGGGTATCAGAGTCTTTGTTGGCTTACAATATTTCATATCAAATCTCTCTAAAATGTCTTTGACATATTTAGATTAATTGATAAAGAACCCTTCTTTCATATGTTTCACCTAAATTCCAAGGTAAATGTCCATTTTTCCCATGGAACTCATTTCAAATTTCTTCATTATGCTCTCAAAGTCTTTGCACATTTTGTCATTTGAAGAACCAAATATGATGTCATCAACATAGACTTGTACGAGCAAAATGTCTTTCCTAGACTTTCTTATGAATAAAGCCTTGTCAATGGTACCGCTTGGTAACCATTCTTTAGGAGAAACTGAGACAAAGTCTCATACCACATCCTAGGTGCTTGGTGCAGCCCATAGAGAGCTTTATCCGATTTGCACACATAGTTAGGGTGCTGTGGGTCTTCAAATCCTGGAGGCTGGCACACATAGACTTTCCTCTCTATATCCCCGTCTAGAAATGCACACTTGACATCAAGCTGGTAGACTGTAAAGTTCTGGGATGTAGCATAAGCAAGAAAGATCCACACTTCCTTAAGTCTTGCAACAGGTGCAAAGACATCAGTGGTATCAATTCCCTCCTCTTAAGTGTATCCTTGAACTACCAGTCTTGCCTTGTTCTTGATAATCAAGCCTTTATCATCTCTCTTGTTTCTAAATACCCATTTTATGCCTCTTGGTACTTGACCAGATGGTAGTGGACATAGGTTCCAAACCTTTTGTCTCTTGAATTAAAGCGATTCTTCTTGCATTGATTCAACCCAACTACTATCTTTCAAGGCTTCTTCTACCTTCTTTGGCTCCATCTGAGATAGGAAGCATGAGTACAAGCAGACATTCCTATTGTGAGTTTATCCCCTTGTTCTCACACCTTTAGAGACATCTCCAATGATGTTCTTAGTTGGGTGAGTGTTGTGAATCCTAAGCCTAGGGATCACATCCAGTTGCATAGATAGATCCAAATTGGAAAAGTTTTGCTCAGGGTTTTGAACACTTGGCCCAGCTGATGTTTCACATTCATTTAATGAGGACTGATTGAATGGGGGAGACAATATCATTATCATTGGTCTGTGAAGCAGCATTAATAGTTGCATGTTCCATCAAAATGCTACTTCTATCAGCCTGGTGTTGTGCATTGTCATCGGATGAGTTTTGAGGCTCACTTTGTTGACAACATGGTGAAGCTTCACTGGTTCTTGAGACAGTTATACTATCAGATTTGCTTGTTGTGAGAGCTTGATTTTCAGCAACCCTTGGACAACTTGGAAGAGGTCTGAGTAACTCAAACAGTTGGTCATCATCAGAATCACTTTGAGTACCTATTCCAGCTGAAACATTCTCATAGAGGGTTTAGAATAGTTTGGAAACAATTCTAAATCAAAAATATGATCAGGTCCATTCCCCCTAACACAAGGAGTGTCCTCATTAACAATAATGTTGAATGATTCCTTAAATTGTTGATTTTTAATGTTATACGCTCTATATGCTATAAAGGTAGAGGAATATCCAACAAAGATAGCATCATCCGACTTTTCAGCAAATTTTGCCAAATTGTCCTTTGTGTTAAGTATGATACACCTGCTGCCAAAAGACCTAAGAAAGCCAATGAACAATGGCCTCTTGTTCCATAGCTCATAAGGGGTTTTTCCATGTGGCATAACTATAAGAACCTTGTTCTGCACATAGCATGCAGTGCTGACTGCCTCTGCCCAAAATGTTAGAGGCAGCTTTGAATCAGCTAACATAGTTCGAGCAACCTCAATAAGTGTCATATTTCTACTCTCAGCAACACCATTTTGTTGTGAAGTTCTGGGAGCACTATATTGTCTGACAATCCCTTTTGAGTTACAAAATGAGTCAAGAACTTGATTCTTAAACTCAGTCCCTTGATCACTCCTAATTATCTTAACCTTGTGATTAATTTGATTTTCAATTTTAAGAATTAAAGATTTCAAAGTTTCAGTTGTTTCAGCTTTAGTTCTTAAAAAGAATACCCATATGAATCTAGTAAAATCATCAACTATCACAAGGCAGTATGATTTCCTTCCAATGCTCATTATACTTGTGGGACCAAATAGATCCATGTGCAATAAGTGTACTGGAGTGGTGATAGAGTTAACTTCTTTGGATTTGTGAGACACTCTATGTTGCTTTCCTTTCAGACATGCAACACAGTTGTCTTTACAAAAAATTCATTTTAGGCACACCATGTACCAAGTTATTTTTAACCAATTTTTTCATGGTTTTAAAATTGACATGACACATACGTTTAGGCCATAGAGTTGACTCATCACCATCAGCTTTGGAAAGAAGGCAAGATACTTCACCCAATGGGGAAGTATTGTTCATATCCAGCTTGTACATGTCCCCTTTTCTAGGATATCTCAGAAGCACCAATTCTTGAGGAATTGTAATCCTGGGTTTGGGATAATGCACTCATATTCTGTGAAAAGCATTTGGTGCTTTTGGTCACAAAATTAAGAAACACTTAAAAGATTGTGTTCAAGCTATTTGGCAAAGTTTACTTTGTCGACTGTTAACTTGCCATTAGATACACTTCCTCTGCCTGAAATGTATCCTTCGGTCTCACCTCCAAATTGAACAGGACCTCCATCAAAATATTGAAATTATAAAGAAGAGATCTGTTGCTAGTCATATGCCTGGAGCATCCACTGTCTACAATCAACACATTGTAATTCTTGTCATGTTGATTCCCTACACATAAGGTGAGAAAGTTAGTTATTATTGGTAAACCAAGCCTTGCTAGTCTGGGCTCTTCCAATGAGGATGATATAGAGGGTTTAATAGATGTCTGTGAAGAAGAGGTTTGGACTGCAACAACTTGTGTAATCTTGCATTCCATCCCTTGGCTGATCAGTGTAGATGAGCTTATTGAAGCTTGAGCAGCATGGCATACTTCCGAGGTTTCTTTCTTCTCGGAAGAAGCTTTCACCACCTTTTCTTCTGAAGCATCCTTCTTCTTGGAAGGTTTCAAAGGAACTCTTTTGTTCTTTTAATTTTTTTTGGCTTGTCTTCCGAAGCTATTTTCCCTTCGGAAAAATAACTTTCTTCCAAAAGCAACTTTGCTTAGGAAACAAGTTTTCCTTTCGTCATCACTTGAACCATGTGATAAGGTCCAAATGTGAAACCCCCTTGACTTCTCCTTTCTTAACATTATGTGTATAATGCGTGCTTGCAGGATTTAGTAACAATCTTTAGCCATATGGTTTTGCAGACCACACATTATGTATGCAACGGTCATCCCTTTTAACTTCTGATCCTTTAGCAGGATAGGAGTGCTGGTACTATACTACTTTCCTGGATCCGAGTTTCTAACCACCTGGAATCCGGCTGATATGAATACACCCTTTTGCTTTGGGTTTATCTTTAGCTTGGACCCAGCCACTTTCTTGGCAGTTTTTCTCGCTGCCTTGGCTTTGTTTCTTTTAGATTTAGTGGTAAGATGTTGATCATCATTGTTGGGAATGGGTTGTGTTACATGGTCCTTCCCTGTGATAGTCTCCATTGTTGCATCATTCTTCAACTCATGGGGTGGTGGGTCAGTAGTTGGAACCTTTTGCTCTACAGTTCCACATCTTGCTTGTCTGATAGACTCATAAGAGTGTGGTGAAAATATTTCATTGGTTCCCAACCCTCCTTTGTTTTGATAACAAATCTTTGAATGGGAGGATGATGCATTGATGGCTTGAAAGTTTTGCTCAGAAATAGCATGCTTCCTGGCTTGAGCCTTAGCTATTACTAGCTGGGCTTGAGCCTCAGAATATGGAGATTAAATCTTTGATTTAAGTCCTATAGTTGGTATGTTCATGTTTTAAAAAGGATACAATTTTCTCTAACTCTTAAATTTTCATTTTATAGTCAGATTCAGCCTTTTTAAAATCACTTTTAAGGATATTTAAAGATTTAATATCAGATTTAATTTCCATATTGTAGTCCTGATACATTTTAACTTTAGCAATGCAAGGTGGAGTACAGAGGTGTTCAAATACCTTGCTGTCATCAGTTCCAGCCATCAATGCTTGAGTAGGAGTCACACATCCTGCACTATGAAGCTCAAATCAATCTCTTGAGCAATAGCAACTGTGTGTTGTTCAGTTGGCTTTTAGGCAACTTTGTATGTTGTAGGATGTGTGGAAGCTTGAGTGGTTCCTGGATTGGATTTGGGAGCCTTGCATTCCCTGGCAAAGTGACCTAGCTGGTTACAGTTGTAACACTTGGCTTTTGTCTTGTCAAACCCAAACTTGCTGTCCGTTGGGTTTTGAGGAAATTTCCTTCCAGTTCTCTTAAAGAACTTCTTCACCATGTAAGTTAACAGAGCCATCTGTTGGACAGTGTCCATGTATTCAACATCATCTGGGCTAAAACATTCTAGATCATCAAAGCAGAACTAAAAATCACTAGAATGCCCATTTCCTGAGACAAAGGCACAACTGTCCTGAAAGGGACTTGACTGAGCCTGTTGAGACCTTAGAGTCTCAGGAAAGGTGATGTATGGCCCAGAAGAAATAGATGGTTGTTGGGAGTAAGTCAAGTACTACTGAGGTTGAGGGGGTCTTGAGCCTTCAGCAACCATTAAAGCGTTGCTAGCAGAAAGGCTTGAGGGTCTGCTCACCTGGTGGCCTTTCTTGTTCTCCATCTCTACACGCCCATCAAGGATGCCATATAATTCAATCATAATGAGAGAGTTCAAGTTCTCTGTCCTCTTGATAGAGACACAGTGGAAAGTCCACTCATTTAGAAGTGCACTCATGAACTTTCTTGAGAGATCTCTCATCTCAAGAGTTATTCCCACATATTGAAGGGATGAATAAGATCCATGTACCTGAAGTATTGTTGGCTAAGGGTCTCTCCAGCAATATAAGTGAAGTTTTCAAATTTTTGCTTCAGGGAATCTTAGTTGGAGTCATTTGAGCTTGAATACATCGGAGTCAAAGCATCAAAGAGTTCTTTGGCTGACTGGCAATGCTCAAAACCCACCATAATTGAGTTGGGTTGGCAGTCATCAAAACGGTCATAGCTTTGCTATCAATATCCAGCCGTTTGTAGTCTTCATCAGAATAATCTTCAACTTCCTTCTCTATCATAGGACTGTAACATCTTGTATTTTTGCGTTAATTGAAAGTTAGTTTTGTTAATTCTTGTAAGGACCATTGTTGCCATATGTGAAACTTATGGGCCATTTATGCTTATTGTTTTAATTGTTTTAATTCTTTAATTTGAAAGTTAATAATGTTTATTATTACTTAATAAATAAATAATGATAATAATAATAATAATAATAATAATAATAATAATAATAATAACAATAATAATAATAATAGTAATAATAGTAATAATAATAATAATAATAATAATAATAATAATAATAATAATAATAATAATAATAATAATAATAATAATAATTTGTAAATTTTATTAAACTTAAAAAGGTTTAAAAGAAGTCTAGGGGGTTATAATGCCAATTTTGAAACTTCAAAAGAAATTTTTTTAACATGAAATAACAACTTTTAAACCGCAGGGACTATTTATGTAAACTTTAAACATTAAACCCAACCTTTCCCCCCAATCCCCGTTTTCCGGACAAAATCCGGCCAAGCGCCGGCGAGGACCCAAAACTCACAAAAACATCATCGGTTTTTATGAAAAATCCTACCAAACGCTTCATGGACGCGATTCGAACGCCATTATGAACTTTGATTGCGTTTAAACGACGGTTATAAACTCGATCGAACGAATAACCGAAATCACTTAAACTCCATAGCCGGTCGCACATTAAGAAGAAATAATAACTCAATTAATTGAATCTAAGCAATCGTTTAACTACCTCTAATCGATTAACATTACCAATTTCACCTGATAACATACAAAACTCCTTATTCGATCTTCCCCTTTCGTCGCAACCTGCAACAAATCGAATACCATCATCTGCATTTCGAAATCTGAAATTAGTTGAGAGCTTTGATTCGGAATTGCCCTTTGGAGGTTCACACAAAGTTAATTTAATTATCGTCAATATTTCCCCATCAATTGAACGTGCGTTGGTCGCGCATTGTTCTTCGCAGTGTGCATCTTCAATAGTTTATCAAACGGGTAATCGTTTACATATACACACTCGTTTAATCATGGGGAACAAAAGCCCCATGGTTAACAATGTCCATGGAATCGATTAATGCTTCAATTTGGGATCGATTGAACCTAGGGTTCATGTGATTTGGGTGTGATTTGTATTAGATGTTTTTAAGTTTTGGAAACCAAGTTAAACCGCGGCCACGGCCTTTGGTTTACTGGTAATCCGAGTGCAGAATGGACTTGAAGTCCCGGGTTCGAACCCGGGGACCCTCAATCCATTATTTTGTTTTTCTTTTACATAATTTTAAATATATAAAAACTTCTGAAAATTATTAAAAATAATTTTATAGACTTTGTGTATTTTTAAAGTCACGTTAGTAATCTCTAAAAATTTATTTACTGAAAAACTTAAACCCTTTTATAAAACAAAAATTTTATTCAATTTATTTTAGACTATAAAAAAAAGAAGATGATGATTTAAAACTTTACATTATTATTGGTTCGAATGTTGTCTATATGCGATTAATTAATTCTTTAGTATTTAAAAAAAATAAATTATGAAATATTGTTTAAACTTATATTTAAACTTTATTTGCCATAAACCTTTTTTATTTTTTATAATAAAATGCTCGACAACTATATTTTGTTCTTCATTAAATAAAATTTCCTTTAACAATTTAGTTTTTGAAACTCCCTAAATATCAATTGAGACCCTAGCTTCCGTTGAATCGTTAAGCTCTTTAGTAAATATAAATTTGTAATTCATATATTGTTTTATTTATATTTCTTGTTAATCGCCAATTACATATTTATTGATCATGTGAGTATTTCTATACCCCTTTTTCATACTTTCATACTTTGGGGTGAAACATGTTACTTTATAATCATTGCACTTGTAAATTCGTTTGATTCTTGTAAACTCTTGGCAATTCACTCACATGTTGTGATTAGTTTATCTTTGTAATTACCATGTAATGACGATCATATGTGCAATCATTAACTATTGCTAGCCTAGCGACGTCATAGATCTATGGGCTTGACAAGCCTGCTTGGTTAATCCAAGTACACTTAGATAATCGTATAAACTTGTAAACGTGAGAACTTGTAAACCGTCAAGGTTTGATTGTGCATTCTGTCTTACATCCATAGTTACTTTGTTCATTAATTTATAACATGAATTGCCATCTTTTATATACTTATGTATTGAAAACTATAAAAATCTCACCAACTTTATGTTGACCTTTTATTTTAAACATATTTCAGGAAACGCGCTAGTTTGATTGCCACTTTTGGAGCTTATTCACATCTAGGAATGGACCTAGATAAATAAATAGATGGACTTGAAATATTTCTTTTATGCATGTTAATTTCTTTATTTGAGACTTATGTTTGTAATGTTACCTTTGGAACTTATAAATAATATATTTGAGTTTATTAATAGCATTATGTGGCTGTGAACAATCTTAACCCTCGCATCTCGACATTTCCGCCGCCAAGGTTGGGGTGTGACAAGGACCATTTCCAGCCGGTGCTGCAACCTTTGGTTTGTAAGGGCCATTGGTGATAGACTTTCATATATTGTTGTCTTGGTATCTGATGAAGCCTACAATACGTCTGTTCCAAGATCTGAAGTTATCAGGGGTGATGATGGGTGCTTTGGTCATCGTCCTCATTTCATATTCAGATTTTTGGTTGAGGGCCATATTGAGTGAGGTAAGTGTACGAGTGATGAAAAGGTTGATTTGGATGGTAAGTGTAAGGCCCCGTTCCCGGGACGCCTACAGTTGGTCATTCATCGCACATAAAACATACATTAACATTTGTCTCTTGAAAATATTGCAGCGGAAACATTCAAAAATGACATCTCATTTCATTATAAACACTTTTGCCAAATAATACATCATTATCCGATTACAAAATACATGTTTGCATTACATCACAAAAGCATTATAAATGGATGCCATCCCAAAAGAGCCGAGTAGCCTTGCAGTGCCATCCTCAGCAATCATTACCTGCCAACTGAAAAACATATAAAAAGCCAGCGTTGCTGAGTGAGTTCTAGTTTTATAATAAAACATACTTTACTTTCATTAAAAACTATTCCTTTTCTCATGCGATCATTCATCATACGTATACACAGATAATGTCATTATTATCTTTCATCACATTCCTTAACTTTCGTTCTTTTCATACGTTCATTCTTCCGAGTCTGTTGTGACGACAGAGTCGCTCACCTCTATAGCAATCTCAACGATTGCACGTTATCCGAGTCTGTTGCAACCATAGGGTTACTCACCTCATCGCCAATCTCAACGATAGCACACTATCCGAGTCTCTTGCAACATCAAGGTTGCTCACCTCATGGCAACATCACGATAGCACGCTATTCGAGTCTCTTGCAACAACAAGGTTGCTCACCTCATGGGCAATCTCAACGATTGCACGCTTTCCAAGTCTCTTGCAACACAGAGTTGCTCACCTCATATATGTGCTTACAAGCCTTTCCTTCATTCATTCATCATTCATTAATGCATGCATTCTTACTTCATGTTCCTCTTTTTTATTATCTTTCGCTTTACGTTACATAATACTTCATTCATTCATTAACATGACATGTAAAGCCACAAGAAAGATAAACATACATCATAACAAGGAACATATCATACACAGTCATCATCATCATACAGGGCAACATCATAATTACATAACATGCATAAACATGAAACCACATCATCATCATGCCCATCATGCTCTCTAAGGTCATAACAGTTATCTAACATGCTCTTACGGGGACCTTTACGTCAAAACTTACATCTACACTTTCCCCCGAAAGTCAGAAGTCGAACTACACTTTCCTTCGAGTGCAACAGCCCTATTCGGGCGTATGGACACCCTTCAGTCGCATGGCCTTCATGCGACTGAACATCAAGCGATTAGACTCATGCGGATGAACATCTATGCGAATGAACATCCAGTCGTGCGTATGGACCTCATGCGGATGGAACTAATGCGAATGAGCACCTATGCGACTGACTTCATGCGAATGGACTCATGCGACTAAACACCTATGCGACTGGACCCTCAGTCGTATGACTCCCCATGCGACTGGACTCCCAATCGTGCGAATTAACACTTAGTCATGCGAATGAACCCTCAATCGTGCAAATGAATCCCAATCGCCTCTCAATCGACCGTATGGCCTTCATTCGGTCGCATAGCCCTAGCTGATGCAGAATGGAGTTCATCTCGAACCCAATCTGCCATTTTCGGCCTCCAAGCTCATCCAAAACCATTCTAAGCCTAAATCAACCATCTTAGACCTTAGGAATGCATACCACGACACCATACAAGCACACACAAGCCCGGAATTCATACTCTAAACGCATCACACACAACCCACCCAAATGGGTCAAACATATACACATACAAAAATAGATTTTTGATGCTTTTCAGCCCCAAAATCGGTTGAAAACAAGTAAAAGTGGGGTCCTAGAACTCACACAAACGAGCACAACGACAAGGGCTTCGATTTGGCTTGCTACACGACGATTTTGGCCACCCGAATCAACCCGAACCGGCACTTTTTCCCTCTTTTCTTCCTTTCTCTTTTCTCCTCTCTTTAGTGGCTGATTTGTGAGTGTGGGGGAGAGGGTAAGGGCTGCCCTCTCCCTTATACTCCCACTCGCCCGACTTTCTTTCGTTGGCGAGTTTGGTCCTTTGACTTTGGACTTTATTTCTTTTTCTTCCTTCGTCGGCTTCAAAATAATAAATAACCGGGTGTTACAGTAAGATCTCATAATTAAGAGTCTAAGAAGCTGTGATACCAATTGCAGGATTGAGTTTGGTCACTCAACATAATTGTAGTCTCTCAAACTCGCTAAGTCACACTCAGATTGATGATGCAGAATCCTCTAAGAGTTGATAATAATATATTAAGTGAACAAACACAAGAGAAAGGTTTTCAAGATACTTGTATATATTACTTCTCAACTTAAAGTATTATAAGACTCTTACAAGCATGACTAATGAGTTACAATGAGAGACTTTATATACTACTATCTACAGCCGGTTATACTTTGATAACAGCTGGAAACTTACGACTAAAAAAATACTACATTGCTAGAGGTAAGGTATCCTAGATAAAATACTATCTAAGATTTGGTAGTCATGACATTCCATGAATTACCTTTTGTCACCAACTAAAGTTAGTAACTGTACTAACTGATAAGGGATGAACAGTGGAATAAAGAATGGTCAACTACATGAGCGTGGGAAAGCACCATGCAGTATCTCAGAGGTTACAGCGGTGTGTCAGAGGGATCATTCTTATGTCCACTGGTTCATAGTAGGTTCTTGCGAAGGTTAACTGGCTTCGGAAGAACAACTTCTTCCAAAGCCTCTTATACTTCGGAAGAGGCTACTTCTTTCGAGGCTTGAGTTGATCTTTAGGACTTCCATGCTTCGAAAGTTAGTGTCTTGAATTCTTCTTAGTGTTGAACTTCAGAAGAAGGAAGACTTTGTCTTCGGAAGTTAGAGTTCCTCTTTGGAAGCTCTTTCATACTTATCCTTCGGAAGCTTTTCCTTTGCCTTCGGAAGCTCTTCATCAGTTGTACCAAAATTGTCTAAGTGTTGATTATGGTAGCACCAGCCTTACTTGATCCAACAATGTACCTGCAACATACCTCAAGATCCTTCTTGCTGCTCCAAAGTGAATCTTTGATGGATGTTACATGAACCGAGACACCATACTAACATCTTTGATGGATGTTACATGAACCGAGACACAATATTATTGCCTATAGGTAAAGGAACCAATTCCCAGGTTTAGTTCTTCTCAATAGAATTTAATTTTTTTATCATTGCATCTCACCATTTTTTATCTTTTGCAACCTGTTGGTACATAATTGGATCAGATATCAAGGGAAATTGACATGCTGAGATATCTCCTTCTTCATCTGACAGCCCTTGCCCACTGCAATAATCACTAAGCCATGAAGGTGGCTTCGAAATCCTTTTAGAAGGACTAGGAACATCTGGGTTTAAAGGTAAGGGAGGTGTAGGAGAAGTTGACATTTGGTTATGAGTAGGTAAGGTAGATGAGGTTGATAAGGTTCAGTAGTAGGTATAGGAGTAGTATGGGGTTCTTGAGTAGGTGAAGTAAAGGAGTTGTCTTCATCACTAACAAAAGGGAAGGGGTCCACAAATGTGTGGTCATTTTCAGAGGTTGCTTTAGAATATTTCCTATCCCATTTTGTATTTTCACAAAACACCAAATCTTTTTTGGTTGAAAAAGCTTTAGTACTAGGATTGTAAAGTCTATATCCATGGCCCTGATAAACCAATGAATATTTTTTTGTCTGACTTTGCATCAAGTTTCTTCCTTAGTTGCACAGGTACTAAAGCAAAGGCCACACATCCAAAATATTTTCATATTAGTAACATAAGGTTTAGTACTTGACCAGGCCTGTAAAGGTATAGTGTTCACGAGTGCTTTGGTGGGTGATCTTTTGATCACATAGACAACAGTAGATACAGCTTCAGCCTAGAACACAGGTGGCGTATCTCTTTCATGCAACATATTTTGGGCTAGGTTCATCACAGTTCTGTTTTTCCTTTCCACAACACCAATATGTTAAGGAGTGTAAGGCACAGTGAGCTCACGATTGATGCCAGATTGAGCACAGAAGTCATTGAATTCGTGTGAGCAGAATTCACCTCCTCGATTAGATCGCAAAACTTAAATTGGGTGACCACATTCCTTCTCCATCAATGCTTTAAACACTTTAAACTTAGCAAAAGCATCACTTTTGTTATGTATAAAATACACCCAACACATTCTTGTTAAATTATCAATGAA
Organism: Flaveria ramosissima; assembly: GCA_025215565.1. NCBI lineage: Eukaryota > Viridiplantae > Streptophyta > Magnoliopsida > Asterales > Asteraceae > Flaveria > Flaveria ramosissima. The sequence goes on along the minus strand of CM046043.1, from coordinate 20,821,820 downwards.
AAGAAGTTAATACAAGCTTTTTTCTAGGCTGTGAACTTGCATGGGTCCACACAAATCTGTGTGAATAAGTTCCAGCCTAGCTTTAGCTCGCCAAGAAGATGACTGGAAGGGAAGTCGAGATTGTTTACCGGTCAGACAAGCTTCACATGTGATGAAGGTATTGATGCTTGGAAGGCCTTTCACCATATCTTTGTCATGCAACTTCTTTAGCCCTTCAAAGTGTAAGTGATAGAGTCAACAGTGCCATCAAAGAACTTCTGCATCTTGCTTATTAAGTAGGTTTGTCACTGTAGTGACCAGACTAGTAGCATCAACAACAAACATATTGTTGCTTGCTACTAGAATTTCCATAAGTTTCATCCCTGATTCTTTATTCTTTATAATGCACTTGCCATCATCAAAGGTAATCAAATAACCCTTCTTCATGAGTTGTCCCACAGTGAGTAAATTGTACTCAAGTTTGGTAGTGTAGTAAACATTCTCCAAAAGTTTGTATGAGTTAGATCCGGTATGGATCTTAAATGTTCCTTTCCCTTCAACTTTAAGTTTCTTCTTATCTCCAAGTCTAACCTCCAATTACAATGATTCATCAAGGTCAACAAAGCTCGCCTTTGAACCTATCATGTGATTAGAGCAACTAGAGTCTACAAACCACAAGTGATTAGTATTACCTTGAGTATTGCTGCTCGTCATCAGTGTCATTGGGTCATCCAGTTGTGGTATAATTGCCATAAGTAGATGCTGGTTGTCTACAACCTCATCATTTTCTTCATTTTCAACCAAGTTCACTTGATTGTCTTCATTATACCAGCAATCCTTTTGCACTTGCCCAAACTTCTTGCATGTATAACATTGTGGAACCTTGTTTCTGTCAAAAGTTCCCCTTCCACGACCAACACCTCTGCCCCGGAAAGTTGTTCGTCCACGTGCTCTCCCTCTCGGAGATCTATTTTGTTCTTGATACACCGGTAGAGCATGATCTTCTTGACCTCTAGAACTTTTGTGGATTTGTCGAGTGTCATTCTCTCGGAAACCATCAACGTCAACCGCCACCTCCGGAAACCACCGCCATCCACCACTCTCGGGCCACCGCCGCTGGCCATTGCCGCCGCCGGCAACCGCCGCCTCCGGATACCGCCGCCGACCACCACCCTCAGGCCACCACCGCTGCCGGAAACCACCTCCGGCCACCACCCTCGGGCCACCACCGCCGCCGGAAACTACCGCCGGCCACCATCATCGCTTGCCATCACCATCATAACCACTTTTACATTTCATTGATTCGTTTTTTCATACTTAACAAACAACACAATGTAATGATTAATTTATTCCTAAAGGGTAACCAAACATGACAATGGAATGTAATGATTCATTTCATTCATTCATCCATTCTATTCCTTCATTCATTCCATTCCTTCGTCCATTCCATTACCTCATACTAAACAGACCCTAAATACTATGAAATAGACACGTGAACTTCAACAACCCTACAAAATCTACCGATCACAACAGCATAACCGTTGGACTTTTATTCAAATGAAAAAGACTTATTCAAACTTAATAATCCACGTTTATATGACTCAAATAATATTTCCATGCATAATTAGTTAGGATCACATTTCTTCTTATCCCAAACCAAACCTAGCTCTTAGAAAAAGTGAATTGAAAAACCCTCATATTAATGAGAATCCTCAAAACAATATCCAGCCAATTTACAACTGTGATTTCTTTCCCACGCCCCAACATTAACAACGATTGCAATTCTCAACGGCTATATTCCCAAACTTACTAGCCGTTTCATCGTCACCGCAGCAAACCCTAAATCCCCTTAAAACCCTAACTTCTCTTATACATATAAATCCACAAAATCTCTCTGCTTAATCACACAATCATCACGCTCTTCAATTCTTCCTTCATTCTTTGATTACTCTTTCATTATTCTCATTACTGTTCATATCTCGTTAACTAATCTCTCTTTTTGCAGATCTTGTTCATCATTCTTTGATTACTGTTCATATCTGTTAATTAACCTCTTTTTTGCAGGTTTTCTTTCTTGATCTTTTTACATTTGTTTATACATATATCTGTTTATCACTAACCCCATGGATGCAGGATCTGAATGTTCTTCAGCCACCAAATCACAATCACGAGCCCCCCTTCACCGAAAACCCTCTGGAGATAACGTAAATCCTCTTCTTATCATTCTTTATTCTTCTTATTTGATCAATCACTTACTGAATCGATTATTAATTTGCAGTTGGATCGATTCATACCGAACAGATCAGCGATGGATTTCGATTACGCCCATTACATGCTAACCGAACCCAAAAAAGGTAAAGAAAACCCCCTTTCGACGTCACCTTCAAGAGAAGCATATCGAAAGCGTTTAGCAGAGAGCCTCAACATGAACAGAACCCGAATTCTCGCTTTCCGAAACAAGCCCCCAACACCGAATGATTCGATTTCAAGTGATTCGACAGTCCGGCAATCAGAACCAGTGAAAGCCCGTAGATACATCCCTCAGGTGATCGATCAATCATCTATTCATTTACAACATCCATTTGCAAAACTAATTTACATTTGTGTAATTGAGTTGTTGTGGTTTGTTTTGATTGCAGACTTCTGAAAGGACACTGGATGCACCAGATCTTCAAGATGATTATTATTTGAATCTGTTAGATTGGGGAAGCAGTAATGTACTTGCGATTGCTTTAGCGAACACAGTCTATCTATGGGATGCTACAGATGGTAACACCTCAGAGCTCGTGACAGTAGACGATGATATCGGTCCGGTGACGAGCGTCAAATGGGCACCTGACGGCCGCCACATCTCAGTCGGGCTAAACAACTCTGATGTGCAGCTCTGGGACTCCACCTCTAACAAATTGGTACTAATCTGATCAATTTCTTCATGCCTTTGTGTTATACTGTTATGATCTTGTGTTTATGATGAATGTTGTTAAAGATAATGTATTTGTGTTAATGTTAATGAAACAGTTGAGAACATTGAGAGGATGCCATCAGTCTCGAGTCGGATCATTAGACTGGAACAACCACATTCTCACAACCGGAGGAATGGATGGTGGGATCGTGAACAACGACGTGCGAATTCGATCACACATCGTAGAGACGTACTTGGGCCATGGTCAAGAAGTATGTGGGTTGAAATGGTCAGCTTCAGGGCAGCAGTTAGCCAGTGGGGGCAATGACAACCTCCTCCACATATGGGACCGATCGATGGCGTCTGTTAACTCTCCGACTCGATGGCTCCACCGGCTTGAGGATCACACGGCTGCGGTGAAAGCACTCGCGTGGTGTCCGTTTCAAGGGAATCTACTTGCCTCTGGTGGTGGTGGTGGTGACAAGTGTATTAAGTTTTGGAATACGCACACGGGTGCTTGTTTGAACTCGGTTGACACAGGGTCGCAGGTGTGTGCGCTGTTGTGGAACAAGAACGAGCGCGAGCTGTTGAGCTCACATGGGTTCACTCAGAACCAGTTGACGTTGTGGAAGTATCCGTCGATGGTTAAAATGGCAGAGCTTACTGGTCATACGTCTAGAGTTCTTTTTATGGCACAGGTATAGTTAAAAAATTAAACTTTTTTAATAGTTTTGAAAGTTGGTTAAAATCGATCGGTTTTTAACTGTAGTTTGATATGTTTGCAGAGTCCTGATGGATGTACAGTTGCATCGGCTGCTGGAGACGAGACGTTGAGGTTTTGGAATGTGTTTGGGAGCCCTGAAGTGGCTGCTAAAGCTGCGACCCGAAAAGCTGTATCCGAGCCATTTGCTCACTTGAACCGAATTCGCTGATTCATATGAATGGAAGCATTCGCTGATTCATATGAATGGAACAAATGGGTACCTATCAAGGTGGAACTATTGCAAAGACACATTACAGTTGCTTCCTGCATATGGATGAAGATAGTAATCACCTGTTTGTTAAATGTTGTTTGGTGAAACCTTTGGCAGCAAGTTGGTTTATGGTTCATAAAAAGTCGCAATCTAGACTGGTGGATTCAATTTCTGGGACGACCCTTGGTGCATTTGGAGAACAAGAAATGACTTGGTATTCAACGATAAGATGTTACTCTCTCGCAAAATATCGAAAGAAGTCAAGGTCTTAAGCTTTTAATGGATGAAAAACTGGATGAGATTTAATTGGTTAAAATGTTCCTCATACTTTTTTTCTTAGTGTAATGTATAATTTGTAACTATTGTAATGCATAACTTGTAACTATTGATGAATGTTCTAGCTCCTTGCTAGTTTTGTTTTGTTTTAATACAAAGTAACATGATATATGTAATTTAATACAGTAGATTTGTCTTTCGAAAATTCACTTTAACAGATAACTTTAACAAAATAAAATAGTAAGACAGCAACTCAAGTGCAGAATAAAAGTATTAGTTTCTCACCAGTTTGACCTCCTTGAAGGCACTAGTATTTTGCAAAGGTGTTGATGCATCAACTTGATGGAAAACACACGATGCAGTGGATATTACTGACAGAAACATACCATGTTACATGGAACACACTCCATGTAGCAGTGATTACATGGGTGGAGTCGTCCTAGATTTTTTTTCCCTAGTTTTTTCTCTTTTTGTATGGTCTCGTCCCACTTTACCCGGTTTCCCAATTTAACACAAACAAGAAGAGAAAATGGGTGGTGATGCCCTGTGAAAATTCATCGGATCGGGACATTTTTCCTCTCCGGGTCCGTGTTAAATGGGTCAATCTTCTTTTGGTAGAATAGTTGTCGTACATGTGCATGTTATAGCTGCACAATCTAATTAGTATATATTTTGGCATTTTTTGCTTTATTTTAATTCTTGAAATTAGTTGGTAACTAGTATTAACCCCCTCATGTTGCGGCGGTGGGCGTAAAACCGTGGCAAGTATCGCCAATTTCATACCACCATTAGCGACCATCAACACCGGAAAAAACTTGTATTAAAAAAGAAAAAAAGGGGGGAAATAAAATTGAACTGAAATTAGACGTAAAAACGTTGAATACCGCACGTGAAACGTAAAACAGAAAAGATCAAAACTAAGTCGATATAAGAACCGCGCCTTATGACGGGGTCGTTCAACGGAAAAAAGATAGACGTAAAAAACATTGAACCACACGCGCACATAGCGGCGTGTGAACTCGTAAAATTTAAACCGAAACATAAAACGAAAAGGTTGTAAAAAATAAAAAGTATAGTCAACCAAAGTTAAAAGTTGAAAATTGTAAAGGTTAAATTGTAGAAAATATAAAAGTATTGGGGTTAAAAGTAATAAAATAAAATAAAAACAAAAAAAACAAAAATGAATACAACCCACTAAAAATTGGGTACAACTCATATTGCATAATTTACTTGGTAATTAGTATTATATATCATTGACTTTACCTAGTCAGATAGCGGGTAACTAAATACGAAGTGATGGATGAGTTCTTCTTGCTATATAGCAGTAGGTTCCTTTTGTACCATTTTCTACTTTTATTTCTCTACAATTATGCAAGAATAAATTTTTTCTTTTCATTGAATTGTCCTCTATTTTTTTTCTCTTTTTCACCTAGTTTGTATTTTCTTTGAGTTCCAGTTTAAGAGTGTTGTGTGATTGCGTATCACTTGTTATTCCTTACGTTAACAAGTGGTTTTAGAGCCCTTGATTAAGATGTCTGACTTCCAACTTATTGGTGGTGTGAAGAAAGTGAATAACCAGAACTACAAGACCTAGGCTACATATCTTTCTTCATATTTGCAAGGACAAGACCTGTGGTCGGTGGTGTGTAGGAGTTATCTTAGAGATTGATGCAAACCAAAATTCTCTCAGCAAACATTCAAAAGTACAAGGACCAATGATTTCGAGACCGGATCAGACCGGCCGGTCGAACCGGTCCGACTGGGAATCAGAGGGTAGGCCAAACCGGTTCAGGGCAGTTTGTTTTGAAGTGGTTGGACCGGCCGGTTCGTCCAGAACCGGTGGTCGGACCAGATCATAGTTATATGGTTCGCTAATTGTGCCACGATTTTCGATCGGGATCTCCCGTACCAAAATGTGGTACGAACGTGTTCCGGGAACACTCAGGTTCGTGATTCCAACCATGAAATTAACGTTCCAGAAATGAAAGAGATGAAGAACAGAGATTGATCATAGGGTATGTTTTGTACCAGAGACGAGAGAGATGAAGAAAAAGATTGAGATGAAACATTTGATTTTCACTTTTTGTTTGGTTTTAAAATCGACCAGCCTCAATTGAAACCTGAAAGCCTTCGATCTTCACTTTTCATGCTTGCAAGCCTTCAATCTTTCCTTGTTACTTGCTGCTCCAAAGTGTTGAGGAAAGACACATTTGAGTTGGAAGCGGCTCCATGTTGTGTTTTAAGAATAAAACCTAATTTTCGGAGAATAGGTCTTAAGTTGTGAGCCCAAGTTATGGTCCAGAGTTTTTTTTAGAATGGCCCTTTTAAGTTTATTAAGTTGGATAATGGACTTAATTACTTAAATAGTATTAATTGGGCCTAAGTTTAACATGAAGACTTGAAATTACTTATAAAATTTAATGTAGAAAAATAGTACTACTTCGTACCAGAACGATCCGAAATGATTTTTTTTGAATTTTAATGGGTAAAAACGAGGGGTTAAACAATAAATTAGTATGCTGGACATAAGATTATTGTTAAGTTTATATATAACTATAAAATACACACATAAAATTACTTATATTGAATTATATGTATAACTATATATATATATAATATACTATATGTATAATTATGACATCATCCGGTTTCTTAAATCTGGTCCGAACCCCAAACCAGTAAGGCGTCCGGTTCGACGTTCGATCCGGTTCTGAAAACATTGCCTAGGACACATTAATATTGGTTCCTCTGGATATTAGTCACCTGTTTGTAAAATGTTGTTTGGCCATAAAACGTTTATGGTGTAAGCTTCCATGCTTGTTATTGAACTCATTTGATGACATTTTTGACTTTCTTTCCTTGATGCTCAATAATAATTCGCAACCTAAAATGGTAAATGTAGATTCCCAAATGACCCTTTGGTGCATTTAGAGATCAAGATATGACTTAGTTTTTGATTGATCGGTAAGATTAAAGGGCGCCGAGTAGATGTTCTTCCTTTAATAGATTTGATCACTCAATAACAACTGATCGGTTAGAATGATTAGTTGTTCTTCACTTTAAGTTTAAGAGTGACAAATTAATCAACTGTAGTCTTCAGCAGTTGTTCTTCCTTTAATAGATGCAAATCAACCATTCTTATGATAATGGGATATGCAATCCATTGTTTTCTTTTGCTAATCCAGTGAATTCTTCATCGGTTGCAATTGATCACCAGTGCTTCACTAATGACCTAATGTTGCGTACCTTAGTTTGTATATAACATGTTTTTTTATCATGAGTTCTTTAACCGAAGTATGGTGACCCATTGATGTAGGCGGAATCAAAAAGATAATAAGTGAACCTGTCGATTCGCCGAGAATACCAAAAACAACTCTTCTAACTATCGTTGATTCACAAATAATGTCGATAATCAGGGTTTCACACACTAACACACACTGTGATAGAGAGAAAAAATATTTTTTTATAAACTTTACAACTAAACTTGTTCCATTGCTTACATGCATATAAAAAGAAAACCAAAAGTCGAATGGGCCATAAAACATAAACGGACCAAAATCTAGATAAAAAATAAAGTCTAACAAAATCTAGAAATAAAACAAAAAGTAAAATAACTCATAAAATAAGCCGTTTTTGGACCGAAACGATTACCCAAACCGCCTACGACCGTTTGTAAAAAAAGTGCTTGAGAGTTGAGACCTACAAAAAGGAAATAACTCTCTTCTATACAATTGGGCCCACAACACCCATATCCTTTAAAGCTTTAGGATCAGCAAATGACAACATTCTGAATCACTAAAATCATAAAGTTTGATCGGAGATGCTTGTCCTTTTACTATCGCTTCGTCATTTTTAGGTGGATCATAGTATCACTTTGTAAATGGTTATTTTGGTATAGGAGATGAACCTATTGAAGAGAAATTTTAAGACGATGGAAAAGAGTTCTCTAACAATGTGGCTATCTATAGTCACTATTGATTTACTTTTTATAACATTTGGATTTTCATAATATTTTAATTTTATTTATATAATTTATAGTTGAACTGTCTAACCATGAGACGACGAAATGAGATAGCGAAATGTTAATTTTAAGAAATGACATATTGAAGCTTTCCTATTTGGATATGGATTGAACCCAATTAATTCAGATAATAGGTGAAGGGAAAATCATTTGGAGGTTGTGGAGGACTATAAACGGGTACGTAAAATAGGACTCCACTCTAATTTCTAACGAAGTGTCGAAAAGTTTCTGACATAGTCATGTTGATGAGTGACACGGCCGTGTTGATGAGCAGCTCTACAAGATATGTGTTTTAGCATCGCTAAACCCAAAATCTCGACATGAACATATGGATTTCCGTCTCTAAACCATCTAAACTTTGCAAATGGATAAACGAACTCCTCGTTCACCATTACACACACTCTCCCGATATTATCTCTCTTTGTCTCCCTCTCTCTCTCGCTCACACACACACACACTAAGAGGAAGGAGCCTAATTTGTGAGTAATAGAGAAATTTGAGGGATGTGTAGTATGGATTATAAGTTTTGCTTTAACCTACAATGTTTGGATGTTGAAATACACCTTTTTTTATAAGATATACTATAGAAAGGACAGGTCGTCCCTTTAGAGTTTTCTAAATGGCGGGAGTTTTTCCGTTTATCTTGGATATCCTGACAAAGAATTTAAAAGTTTTGGCGACGAGATGTTGTCCCTATAGGTGAACAATAATAATTTATTTTGTTCAAAAAAAGCAAAATTATTTAGTAATAAACTACAGCAACGACTTTAAAGGTTCTATTGCGACGATACCGGTCAGTTGCTGAAAGACTACCCTATAGCGACGACATGTCCACTCGTTAGTGAAAGTTAAAAAAAATTTGGGCTAACCCTATTAGCGACGTCATGTCGTTGCTATAGGTATCACATAGGGACTAAATTTTATTGTTGTTATAGGTCTTGTCTCAATAGGATCAAATTGGTGTAGTGAATTGAAATATTAGTTCATTATTATCATAATTGATGTGTAATGATTTGTGAGTTTTATGGGATTCATGTAAACTTGAATTGCGATAATCATGCTAGACAAGTTTGATGCCCACTAGATGGTTGATCAAAAAAGCTTTAAAGAAGAAAATTTAACTAAATTTGGAGTTTGGAGGGCACACTACAAAATTCTTTATCATTAGCGGCGACATACGTCGCCGCTATTACCCCTGAATGTCGCTGCTATAGCCTTTGGCAGCGACCTGTCGCCGCTAATGGGTCGCCGCTAATAGTTTGTCGCTAATGATACAAATATCACCGCTAAAGGGTCGCCGCTAATGTTGTCGCCGCTAATAAGAAAAATGTCGTCGATAATAATTCACCGCTAAAGTTTTTTTAATAATTAAATGACTATTAGCGGCGACCTGTCGCCGCTAATAATCAATTTTTTTAAATATTTTTTTTATTTTTTAATATTTCCAGCTTTTTCGGATGACAAAAATAAACCTAGATTTCCCAATAACATTCAACTTCATACAAAATAAATTTAGATTTCATAATATCATACAATCATACTACATAAAGTACAAACATAAATAATTTAGTCATAATTAAAGTTAAACATAAGTATTCTAAAACAAACGTGACCCATTAAAAAAATTCGTCAGCATTTCCTCTTAGCTCCCAAGTATATAGAAATATATACTCGAGGAGCAAAGAGAAAATGACAACCAAATTTTTCTTACACAAACAATCAAGTAATACACATTCATATCCTAAATTAGATAAAATATTCAAAAAGCAGTTCCAAAACGGGGACAACCCGAAATTGATTACTAAATCAATTTCGGGCGGGTATTTCTAAGCTCGTGATGATTAGAATAAAGTTGCGAAACCTAAAAGCTAATAATACATAACAATTAATAACATATAAATAAGTTTTAATCAACCAAGTAAAAATCAAAATCTAAACATCTTTCAACCATTTAACAAAAAATGTAAATGAAATGCGTAAATATATCTAAACCATTTTCAACTAAATTTTAAGTAACTAAATACCAAATCCATCTACTTCAAACCTACAACATACATAAATATATTTCTAAACTAAGCAAAAAATACATATACTAATATTATCTTAATATTCACCATCTTGAACTACATATAGTACCCAACTACATATGTTTTATTTAACCAACTAAACATCAACATCTAAACATCTTTCAATCAAGTAAACAAAAAGTCTAGATCAAATATCCAAATACACCTAAACTCAACTAAATTTAAGCACCAAATTCTCTTTATCAAATTCATAACAAGTACTCTACATCAAATGTCCAAAATACCTAAATCCATCTCACTAGTTCATCATATTCAACACTTTTCAACCATACATTAACATAAACAACCACACCTAAAATTACACAAATCCTACTAAAAATTGAGTTCAACTAATAAATACATAAATCTAAACATGTTTCAACCATACATTAACATAAACAAACATAAATTTGTGTTTAAACCAAAAAATTTACCTTCTAATTTGTGTTGAAAACTAAAGGTATTAGAGGCGACGGTGGCCGAGATCCATGGCAACAACGGCGACGGTGGTGACTGGACTTTGAGGATGACGTTGATAGGGTGGTGGTGGTCAGACTTTGAGAGTGGTAACCGGAGGTTGAGGAAGATGATGACCGGAGGTTGAGGAAAATGATGATGGAGGTTGAGGAAGATGATGACCGGAGGTTGAGGAGTGGTGGTCGCGGACCGGTGGTCGTGAAATGGTGGTCGCCGGAGTTTCAATAGCGATTGTCGCAGGAATGGAGGTGTGGTGTGGAGGGAAATAGGGGAAAAAGGAGGGCAATCCCGATTTTATTGGGTCTGCACCCTTTAGCAGCGACTGTCGCCGCTAATGCTTATTGTACGATTAAACACTGACCTTTAGATCTACCGCACGTTCAACAGCCAGATCTAAGTTTAGAAACCCCAGACGGATCGTTGACCAATAGCGGCGACTGTCGCCGATATTGATGTCGCCGCTAATGGTTCTTGTCGCCGCTAAAAGTGTCGCTGTTAATGGAGACATTTCTTGTAGTGCCATTAGATGTTTATAAACATTAACACATAAATGAATGGCATGTATGTATTCTTGTAAATGATTGTCGTCATTTCGACAAGGGAGAAGGTGGCACTTGGATCATGAAGACTTGATCGGAAGAGTTGGGATTTATGATGTAACAAGCCATAAGGTAAGTAGTTCTTAATTGCAACTACTATTAGGTATATATATATATAGAAATGATAAGTATTCTATATCCTTTATACATAATGTGATTGTTTGTGTGATATATATGCTAGTAATGAGATGTTCTAACGAACTAAAAAAATACCTGATGTTTGATGGTATTATATGATTAAACATTTACATAGTTTGTTTATTACTTGTATTAAATTAATTATATTATATTGATGTTGTTGGTTTCGGGCCCAAGATCATACTCAACTCTTGCGTTTCATTAATACTTCAAAACTTACATTATATATAAATAACCATGCACTCCTAAATAAGTGGCACTACTCCACTATCCTTAATACATACCCACTACTTGTTAACTAATAATAATTCAAATTAAAAACTTGTTACATACTCTAAACAAAACATGACTCAAATACTAGACCCATGACCTGTAACTTGACCCGACTTGACCCGATCAAGATTAACCCAACATTCAGCCCTTTAATCTTGATTGGGTTCTCGGTTCTCTTGCTTATTTCTTTCTTTCTTTCTTTCTTTCTTTCTTTCTTTCTTTCTTGCCTATCTTGCTCTTTCTTTCAATACTCGGTATCGGTTTTCTTGTTAATCTTGCGACTTTCTTGCTTGATTCAAATCTTTCTTGCTTGCTTACCTCGAATCATCTTCTTTGCTAACTTTCTTACTTTCTTGCAATCCGAATCATAAAGATTTGGTCTTGCTCTTGCTCTTGCTTCTTACTTCTTGCTATACGAACTGTATAGGTCCGACTTCTTGCTACTTGCTATGCGAACCACCAAGGTTCGGTACTTGTTACTTGCTTCAATTCTTTCTATTTTCTGTTCTTGCTTCTTGTTATGGCGGTTTCTTAAATTATTGGAGGTGTATGCTTGGCTTCTTATTTCTTCAATGAAATCCATTTAGGCGCATCCAAGAGGTGTCTACTTGGCTGCTTTGATAATTAGTTTACCTCCTAGGCTTCTTTCTTTAATTTTTTTTCTTCAACAGAAACCAAGAAGTATTTTCTAACACCCAAATTGCTTGCTTACTTGTACTTTCTTCAAGGCAACAATCACCGCCCCTTTAGTCGTTCCATTTCCTTTTAATTCTTCCATCAATGGTAGCCGTCTCTTGCTTCTATATCCTTTGCTGCTGCTATATTCTTGCTCCGCTTACGTTCTCGTTCTTCAGCCCTGCTAAATAGCAAGACTGCTGCGTTTTTCTTTATCTTTTTTTTACTGCACGTACGTTGCTTTCTCATCGCACCAACAACCTTGGCGGCCGACTTTCTTCTTCATTTTCAGCCCAACAGCCAGGTGCTGTTCTTCCTACCGAAACTGACTTTCAAACCGGCTTTCTCTTCTAACCTTGTGCTCTGATACCAAATGTTGGTTTTAGGCCCAAGATCATACTCAACTCTTGCGTTTCATTAATACTTCAAAACTTACATTATTTAGAAAATAACCATGCACTCCTAAATAAGTGGCACTACTCCACTATCCCTAATACATACCCACTACTTGCTAACTAATAAGACTAATTCAAATTAAAAATTTGTTGCATACTCTAAACAAAACATGACTCAAATACTAGACCCATGACCCGTAACTTAACCCGACTTGACCCGATTAAGATTAACCCAACAAATAGAAGATTGTATTGCATGATTAAAGGTTTACATAGATTGTATGTTCATCTTGATTTAAACTAATAAGATTGTTGAAGGCTTTAAATTTGGAGTTGTAAACAGGATTCTCTAGATGAATAAGTTTCCAAGATGCCGAGATCGAACAATGTTGTACATTTCCATTACAGTTGATGCAATGTTAGTTTTTGGTTGCCAAGATGATATGAGTTGTTTAAATCATCCTTATAACAATTAGTTAATTGTTAAACAATGAGTTATGATTTAATGCTAGAGATTTAAAAAGTTTAGTCGATATTCACTAGATTTAAATTATGCATTATGGTTCAAAAGTGTCCATTTCAAGGTGATGCTACATCATGTGTGAGTTAATCTCCAATACTTCAAAATTAATGCTGCAAGTTTTCTAATCTTCTATGTAAAAATTAGTTTGTTATGTGTAGGGCCGGCTCAATTGTTTTGGGGCCCGAAGCGAAGTGTAAACCTGGGGCCATTTCAGACGGTTATTGTTATCAACCATCCTCTTTTGTTATACCTTAGGAACAACAATTAACTAGAAAATTAATAGTTTGTGGAGTTAACTATGGTGTCTAGTCTATTTTTTTCTTTTCAAGACACTTAATTCGTAATTTTTTTAATTATGATTTGACCCCTGATAGCAACTAATAACTAAAAGTAACAACTATAATCCAAATAACGAACTAATACCTAAATATAACAACTATAATCAAAGAATCCAGTGTTTCAAGCATGCAATAGCTTGTTGATAACCTTAATCCAATTATGCAATAATCCAGAATTTTTTTTATTAGTAGGATAATTTTATAAATTTGTTTGATTTTTGGGGTTAAAAAATAAAAATAAAAACAATAGGGGTACTCGCCGGTGCCACCGGCGAGTTCTGGCATGTGGTCAAAGCATTTAGTGTTTGAAAAGACAACCAAGAACCCGCCAATGGGACCGGCGAGTTCTTGGGTAATTTAGGGTTTCCGGCAAATTTTTTTTTCCTTTCCTACTATATAATCCACCCATTTCTTTCACAACATACAACTTCATTTCACAAAACAAACATTTTCACCATAATTTCTTTATTTTGCAACAAACCCACAAATTTGATTCAATGGCTAATTGGGGTGTTACATTGGGTCCTTTGAATACGGAATTGTTATTTTTGGTTGGTGAGCATAGAGCTGCTCATTATTTTCAGAATCCAACGAGCGATGCCGGTGTCTTGCGTCCTAGACGGGGGGATACCAATTTTTGGAGACTCATCAAACACAAGCCTATACCTAGTAATGTTATGCCTTATATAAGGATGGTGGGTTTTGGTGGTATTATTGATTGCGGTTACCGTAAGCTTGATGGTGGTTTGATTACGGCTTTGGTGGAGAGATGGCGGCCTGAAACCCACACGTTTCATTTACCTGTGGGAGAATGCACGGTAACCCTTCAAGATGTTCAAGTCTTATGGGGTTTGCAAGTTGATGGTGATGCAATTACTGGCACTGATGTGGCGATGAACAAAACTGAAATAATAGATTTGTTCGGGCGTTTGACAGGTTGTTTTCTTGATCCCCATCATATAGAAGGCTTAAAAATAAACTTGGTTGCTATTTTAAAAGAAATAGAAAAAGATTTCCCTACAAATGCCTCTATTGAGCAATGCCAGCATCGTGCTCGATTAATAATATTATACATGATTGGGGCGACTTTATTCCATGATTCATCTTCCAACTGACTCCATGTTGATTTTTTAACACATGTAGAAGATTTAGAAGAGTGTGACCGACTAAGTTGGGGGAGTGCCACTTTAGCATGGTTGTACAGACAGCTATGCAAGACAACAAAAATATCAGCTACTGATGTTAGTGGACCGTTAATTTTGTTACAATTATAGGCTTGGGAAATGCTACCTACCCTTTTGTAACTCCAGGATAAAAAAACTTGAATCAAATCATGGAGAATTAGATCAAAATATGATAATCACAATCAAAACCCCTTTGATCTCTATTGATTGCTAATAATATTGTTTACAAGTAAAACCCTCAATCAATTGGTCATACAACCATCAACCAAAACCTAATGACAATTAACCTATTTATAGTCTAGACTAAGATTTACTAATTGCACTTAACCCCCTAGACTTAGGCTAATTAATACAAAATTACATATTAAGCATAAAAATGACTAAAAACAAGATAAAATATATTTTGTTCACACAAAATATATTTATTATAATAAAACTCCTAGTCATTTAAATCTTCAACGTCTTGTCTCGGTTCCTTGTCTCGAACGTGTCAGGTTTGACTTTTGTTGACTTTGACCATGACGTTGACTTTTGTTGACTTTCATTGTGTTGATAATATAGACTATCTTTTCCAGCTCCAACAATACTCCCCCTTAGTCTATCACTATCAACGTCTTCATACGAATTCAGCCCCGAGAAATTAACAGAAGAAAGATCTTCAAATTAAAGCTTTTTAAATTTGATGAGAAAAGTTATTCATCTCATAAGCTCCCCCTATTTATATGCTCCCCCTTTTTGAGTGCATCCTTTGTGAGGATATTGGAACAACTTTCCCAAATCTCTAATCTCGAGTGCTTCAAAAGATGTAGGAGAAGGATTCCTAGCTCGGTATCTTCTGCAAACTTGAGGAACAGGTTCTCTATCAGGTACACTGCTCAACTGATAATCGGCCATCACTTACAGCAAAAATCTGAAACACATTCTCAAACACAATCTCGACATTTCTAATTAGATCATTTCATTTTAACAAAATAAACCCGTGTTTATCTGTGTGTGAAAAACAAGCGAATCCGTGTTCGTTTGTACGCAATTTCTATGAAATGCTTGAAAAATGATAAAATTGTAACAACATAATATGGAAGACCTAAAAGAAATTTTGAACTAAAAATTTATTATATTTTTTATTTTTATTATATACATTTATTATAACATTTCTTTTTTTATCTATATTTTTTTATAACCGAGAACTGAATCGATCATGAGATCACATCCTCAAGATATACTTTAGCACAAAGATGAATTTAATCATCGACAAGCAATGAGATCATACTGATAACTGAATCTAATATCAGTCTTTGAATGATTTTTGAAATTGTCAAACAGATCAATAACGATTGCTGGTATGTTTGTCCCCTTAAACTCATGCCCTATCTTTTTCAACAAGCAGTAGATGATTCGTTAAGGTTCGATTAAATACTTTAGAATGCTAGGACCCCACAATCATTTGGCAAAAACCCTCACCCAACCTCAGGATTTCTTGAATTTTGTTACGATCTTTATAGAGCAAGGCGTGTGCATTAGTGTGCAAGTGATTATCAACAGAAATAGCATTCTGTGAATTAGATGATTTGACACTACTTAGACCAAAATGGTGAGAGCTCCAGGTCTATACTCACGTATAACAAAGGAGATGACCATTTAATCATGTGCCGATGAGAGCTCCAGCTCAGTACTATCGTACAACAGAGGAGATCATCACTCCAGGTCAGTACTTCCGTACAGCAGAGGAGATTAGCACAAGCACAAGACACATAAATACACCAATCACGGCTCAAAGATATGGCTTATATGATTTGTATCATGGTGGGAGAAAGATCAATTCTCAATCTAATTTTTGTCAGGACTCAGTTTTTGTGCAGGCCAAAATGATTGCGTAAATCCAGACATTCTTAAGCATATATTTTAATTTAAATCATCATACTGTTGTCTACTTTATTCTTCAGGCTGAGTCTACCAAGCATATCATTAAAGAATCTGATTGTTTTTCTTTTATTTACAATTAAAAATAAGATGTAAATCAGATAACAGCATCAGTTACAATCATTTCTCATTTTAAAAATGAAAGTCATGCAAAAACAAGCATTGCAAGAAGATATACAATCATTTCTCAATCATCTCAAATCAAGTTCCCAGTTCTCTTTTCATTTTTATTTACTTATACTCTCCCCCTAAATTTTTATTTTCACAAACTTTTTTTATTTTATATTTATTTTTATTTTTTTATTTTTTTATTATTATTTTTTAATTTTTTTTATTTTTATTTTTTTAATTTTGTTTAACTGTACAAAAATAAAAATTTATCAAAGAAGGTCTTCCAATCTACACTGATATGAAGATAAGAAATGAATTCTCAAAAAATATGCAGTGATTGTGAAGTGAAAACGGTGATTGTGCATATAAATATCCAGATTGTGGATAAAATACCATGACCTTAACCTGTTTGTTCCGCCTCAAATTTGAATCAAGAACAATCTCTGTCAGTAAACCCGGATTACTAACAGTCCTCCTGAATTGATCCTGCACTCATTAACAAATTAGTTAGAAAGGAAAACCCAGGCCATCGTAGTCCTGGAAGTTCCTTTTTCATCAAGATAAGTAACAAGCTTCTGCACACAACCGTCTAAACAATCAGGGATTGTTGTATCCTTCTTTTTGATTTGCCAAATTTGTTTCGGTTCAATTAACTTGAATTTTAATGAATTAAATTTGGAAATCATTTTCTGTTTAAGACCGGAAGGAAAAGAATTTGGTTTTAAACCTTTGGTCATTTTCATCTTTGAATCATGTGAAACCGGCGTCACATGAAAAGGTTTGGATGGAGGGTTTTTCATCCAACCATTCAAAGATGTGTTTTTTACCTCTTGATCCCGAGAAGCAACCCGTGTTGCCTTTACCGTCTGGAACATACTTTTTATACTTACATTCGGAGAAGTACTTTGTTTTGCCTTTACCATTCGTAGCAAGCCTTTGAGGACATTTATTTACCACATACCCTTCTTTTCCACACTCAAAACAAGCCTTGAAAGGCTTTTGATGCTTTGTAGTCCTATGTGAAGCATTTGGAATTGGAGATTGCTTTGAGCTTGTAGCAGATTCTTGCTTGTTTTGGTGTTTGCTGTGTTGAACAGTGAATGAGATCTTCACTGATTCACTAGGTGGTTTTGGTGTTGGAGTAGAGATCCGTATTGGTCTTGATTCAGCTTTTGGAAGCTTTTGAGACTTGACAATATCAGGAGATATCTTGATCTATGAGGAACCAACACGCTCCTCTATGTTTGATTCATCATCTGAGCTTATCCAGTCTCGTATACACAAATCTGCTTCCAAAGGATCTTGATTGACACCTCCTATTGTGTCGGCTTCGGTTATAGGATTTTGATTGCCTGACGATTCAACAACTGTTCCTTCTTTGACAAACCTGACAGGAACAAACGAAGGAATGTTACCTGTTTTGAATTTGTTGAAGAAGGTTGGAGAAGTAACTAATATTGGTGATGAAGCATCAGAAGTGGAATCATCATTAATCTTCTTATCAGATCCTTTCCTGAGGAATCCCAAACCTACAGAAGAATCCTGCACATCTCTAACTTCTTTAAGATTAACACTGCTTAAACTTGCATTTAAATGATTAGTTTCTGCAGCTTCAATCAAATCATTTGTTGAATGAGGTCTGGGGATTGGTGAATAACATAAAGTAGAAGGAGGTGGAACTGAATTAAATACAGTTTCACCATCAGATATATATCCAATCCCATGTTTTACCCGCACCCCTTGTTGTTTAGCAATAAGTTCATCCTTTTTCATGTGTGAAAGGGTCCATTTATCAAGCTTTGTTTGAAGCTGAGTTGTTTCAAATTGAGCTAAAACAGCCCTCTCTCTCAAAATATTAATTTCAATGTTACGCTCCAAAATGGTTCTTCTTAAAAGATCATTTTCAGCCAATACTTCATTAAGTTTTCTTGAAAAAGCAATTTCATTTTTCTTTAATTCCTGATTGATTGTTTTTAATTATTTTTCATTTTCCAATAACAATCTGTTTGCCTTATAAATCCCAAATAACAGGATTTTGTATGACGAAGAACACATATCCTGAACAGTTTCATAAGGAAGACCCATGATAGTTCGTTCTGCAGCTAAGCTCTTTTCACAGTTGCAAACCCTTGTGATTTCTTGTTGTTCCTCTTCTTTGACCTTCAGCATCTCTTCAACCTCAAATTCTTTCTTTCTTTTATCAGCTTTTCCAAAATTATCATCATCGGTTCTCACAAACTCCGGTTTAGTGTCATTGTCGACTCTCAGAGCTTCATAGTTCTCTTCAACAGTTTCTCTGAATTCAAAATTTAAATCCGAATCAGTTCTCAATAACTTCAACTTTTCAATCATCTCTGTTTTATAATCAAGTATGCTTGTTACAGAAGAGACAAGATCAGTATTAAGCGCGTTAGTTTGATGTGGGAACACGGCTTGTTGAAATTCGTTTCTTTGAATATCCAGCTCGAGAGATTTTAGTCTGTTGATCATATCCATAAGTTTTGTGTCGACATAACCTCTTTCTTGCTTTAGCATTTTAACTTGATGATTCCATGCAGACGGAAGAGAGTCAAGAAGCTTATGAATTTGTTCATGATTACTGAGATCAGGAACATGCTTCTTTAAATTATTTGCCACCTTTAAGAATCGATCAATCAAATCTGTCAATTTTTCATTCTTCATTGCTGCAAAAGAGTCAAACCGGCTTTCTGCCGTTGTGAGATTATCTGATTTGAAATCTTCCGAAGATGACATTTATTAGAAATTGTAACGCCCCAAAAATATTTTTCCCAAAAAAATTTAGAATAATTCTCCCCCGGGAAAAATATATTCTTTTTAAATGTCACGCTAGACAATCTTAACAACTGGGGTCAAGCTGCCAGGTCAGCTTGTTTTTTTTTTCTTTTTTTTATATAAATCTTGCAATATCGATGAAAATTTCTTTATCGGGATGAACTCAATTAATCCCAACTAAAAGGAAAAAGTCATCTTTAACATTCAAATTTCGCGAAGAAATGATAGTTTCGCCGAAATTATAGTTTCGCAGAGCTAGTTTCGCTGAGAACTCTAGATTCGTTGAGCCGACAGTAGTTTCGCTGGCAATTTTGGCAGCAGTTTCGCTAGCCAAATGTTTTAGATTGCTTAGTTTCGCCGACAATTTCGCACAAAACAAGCTTGAACTTTCGTTCAAAGATACTTTCGGCAGCAATTTCGCTTGTAATATGCACACAAGCACTGTTGAACTTTCGTTCAAGATCACTACTTTCGCTGAGATGCTGAAATTAACTACAAAGTGTAAAACACTTGTAGTTTCGCTGAAAGAACAGACAGTTTCGCTGGATGAATTGGTAATTTCGCTGGACGAAGCTGAAAAGCTTTTTCAACACAAAATCAATCTGAAAACGCCCAAATCTTAATGGATTTGAAACCTGATGATTAACAGAGCTTTCCCAACCAATAACAAGCAAACTTCAATCAATTTCCATATCAGTAACACTCAAATTTGATCCGAAATTGATGAAAACATGATATGAACAAAAACAACCAAAACCTCAACTTTTCTCTCTAAAAATCTTCAAATCTTCAGTGAATTTGATCCAAAATGGCTCTGATACCAAATTGTAACTCCAGGATAAATAAATTTGAATCAAGTCATGAAGAATTAGATCAAAATATGATAATCACAATCAAAACCCCTTTGATCTCTATTGATTGCTAATAATATTGTTTACAAGTAAAACCCTCAATCAATTGGTCATACAACCATCAACCAAAACCTAATGACAATTAACCTATTTATAGTCTAGACTAAGATTTACTAATTGCACTTAACCCCCTAGACTTAGGCTAATTAATACAAAATTACATATTAAGCTTAAAAATGACTAAAAACAAGATAAAATATATTTTGTTCACACAAAATATATTTATTACAATAAAACTCCTAGTCATTTAAATCTTCAACGTCTTGTCTCGGTTCCTCGTCTCGAACGTGTCGGGTTTGACTTTTGTTGACTTTGGCCATGACGTTGACTTTTGTTGACTTTTATTGTGTTGATAATATAGACTATCTTTTCCAGCTCCAACACCTTTCTCCAATTAATGACCGTAGTCTTGACCCTAATACACCATACACATTGCCATATGGTGCAAGGTATGTTACAATCATGTTTATTCTATTTTTTGAATTTATATTTATTAATTTTGTTTAATCGATATTTGTTTTGAATTATATTTAAAGATGGCAGGGAGGAAAACTTAGCTATATTTCAACCACTCCGAGCTGCTTGAGCGCATATAGATCATCATTACATTCGATGAATAATAACATGGTATTAATTTTTTATTATTATTAATCACAAAATGTATATCATGAAAAGTTTAACAATTTAATTTTTGTTTTTGTATTAGTTTACTGGAGGCCTTATGATGAAATTATACACTGTCTACCTGAGATTTGTAGAAGTGGTAATTTATGTTAGAATAGTGATACATTTCTCATATTTTTGGAATATATTGAGCCACACAATGCTAGCAGGGTAATGAGGCAATTTGGGATGATTCAAATGATCCCTAGAAGGTTACCAATTTCACAGCAGGTACATGTTCGACTTCACAATATATCGCGTAAAGGAGGGAGAAATAGTAATTGGGCACAGAAACATATTGTGTATATCCAAGCGTGGCATAATCGACATGCTACTGTTGTGAATGGAACCTACACAAATTCTACTGTTGCTTCAGAAAAATACATGCGGTGGTATATGGATCGTACAATTAGATTTGTAACGAACCCGACCCATCAAGCCCCAAATCCGCATGGGTTCCAAAACGATGGACAAAATTTGGCAATGATGGTATTATTATTATTATTATTATTATTATTATTATTATTATTATTATTATATTATTATTATTATTATATTATTATTATTATTATTATTATTATTATTATTATTATTATTATTATTATTATTATTATTATTATTATTATTATTATTATTATTATTATTATTATTATTATTCTTATTATTCTTATTATTATTCTTATTATTATTCTTATTATTATTATTATTATTATTATTATTATTATTATTATTATTATTATTATTATTATTATTATTATTATTATTATTATTATTATTTATTATTATTATTATTATTATTTTATTATTATTATTATTATTATTATTTATTGTTATTATTGTTATTATTGTTATTATTGTTATTATTGTTATTATTGTTATTATTGTTATTATTGTTATTATTATTATTATTATTATTATTATTATATTATTATTATTATTATTATTATTTATTATTATTATTATTATTTTTATTATTTTATATTATTATTATTATTATTATTATTATTATTATTATTATTATTATTATTATTATTATTATTATTATTATTATTATTATTATTATTATTATTATTTGTGACATCTCTTAATTTCGTTAAATTAAAAGTAAACTTTGTTAAGTTTTAAAAGGACCTCTTATGTAAATTTTGAAACTTTGAGGGTTTGTTATACTTAATAATCAATTTGGTGATTTACAAATTAATATAATAATAAAAACATTATAAGTGTTATAATGTCTGCTTATTATTATAAAAATTTAAGGTGTTAATAATCTTAAATAAAACAATAACTATTATTATTATTATTATAATGATATTAATAATAATAATAATAATAATACTAATAATGATACTAATGTTACTAACTAAAATAATAATCATAACACTAATAATAATATTAACTTATAAAGTTATTAATCTTTGAAAAATGTTAAAACTTAAAGTTAATTAAGTTCAGGGGGTTGTTTTTGTCATTTTAAAAACTTTAAATAGAATTTTAGGACATGAAATAATAAGAACTAAAATTGCAGGGACCATTTGTGTAACAATTAGAAACCAATATCCTCTTCTCCCCTTTAACCCGCAAATCCGGCAGCCGGCTCGGATGTCCTCCGGCCGAGCTCCGGCGAGGGCAAAACGCCCAACAAACGGTCGTTTCGACCGAATTAAGTCAAATATTTCGAATGTGGACATGAAACGAACACATAACCGAGGTTAATTCGAGTGAAATGATGGATTCATTAAGAAACAACTTGAAACCGAAACCGCAATCAAGATTCATACGTTCAACCTTCAAATCCTTTTAAAAATCAAATTAATAAACAAGAAACGTTCGTATGATTACTGCAAATCTTAATGTGCTGTTTATTTCGAGTTAATCCATCAATTAATCATTCGATTATAACCGAAACACTCGAACCTTAATCGGAACCCATCCGGCATGGAAACGTGCAAATTGCAACTATTTAACATAGGGTTATTGTTCATTCGATCTCTTTTCAACCCTCTGAAATCACAATTTCTGGAAAATCTTATTTGATCATCGATTCTAAGTGTTTGTCCTTCGCGAAGTGGTCCGAGACAAAACCGAGTGTGATAGCTTCGATTCGTTTATAATCAAGTAAGTAAAACACATGATTATGTTCGTCTAGGCATGGGGAATCAAAGCCCTATCATTAATTTGGTTAACAACATCGTTTGTGATATCAATTTGAGCGATGAACAATCTAGGGTTCTTAGGAATTGGGGGGATCTGTGTGGTTTACTCTAAAAGAAATGGGAATGGGGTTATGACAGGCCTAGGCGACCCAGCCTAATGGTAAACTTACCCCATGAAAACCTGGAGGTCCCGGGTTCGACCCCGGGCCACTCCACATTTCCTTTTTGGGGCTTTTTAGCCTTTTACAACCTTTTTAAATATTTTTAAAAATTATAAAAAGACATTTTATAAAAACTGAAATTTTATATGTTTCTAAATATTGTCTGAAAATTTATATTCTTATTTTTTTTACAAAACAAATGATATAATTAGTTAAATTTTTATAAAAAAAAAGGGAATTTTAATGTTGACTAACTATTTAAATTATTATTTGCTCAAATGATATATTTAGATTATTTCATATAAGTTAAACTTAAAAATATAGATTTAATCTACTAACTAGTTGTTTGTTCAAATAATATATTTAAACTATTTCTCTTATAAAATAGACTTTAAATATTGTTTAATTACTAAATCATTATTGGTTTAAATAATACATTTTTATTATTTTCTTATAAGTTAGACTAAAAATATTATTTTAACTTACTAATCATTAATCGTTCAAATAATATATTTTAAATTATTTTACTTATAAAATAGACATTGGATATCGTTATAATTCACTAAATCATTATTTGTTCAAGTAACAAGTATAAATTATTGTTTGAAACGTGTTTATTTTATTTAGCTATGAGACTTCATTACAAACTTTATTATAAATGTTAATCTTATTTCACGTCTTTATATAAAATACAAATATAATTGTTACCAAGAAAATATAATTACTTATTGAACATCAACTTTGTTATATATTGATTCATTTCTAAAATATTTACATATATAATTCTTCTAATGAATTAAAAGTGTAAAATAACTACTTTGTAAATTGTTACTTATCAAAAACCCCTTAAAACTATTGAAACCCTAATCATTATTTGAACGTTAATCATATTATTAATCTACATCTTGTATGACATATTTAGGTGCCTTGTAATGAATACTTGGGATTACTTTGGACCATCCTTTAAATATTTATTTATCATCTTGTAATGCTTATATCAATGTGAGTATTTCCATACCCCTTTTTATTTTATTTCACACTTTGGGGTGAAACATGTTAACTTATACTTCGCACTTGTAAACTTATTTGAGACTTGTAAACTTTATGGCAATTCATCATGTTAAGTTGTGGTTAGTTGAACTTATGTGGTTACCATGTTATGGCGTTATATGTACAATCATTAACTATTGCTAGCCCAGCGAAGTCATAGATCTATGGGTAAGACAAGCCTGCTTGGTTGATCCAAGTACACTTAGCTGATCGTATATACTTTTAACGTTTGAGACTTGTAAAACTATTGTCAAGGTTTGATTGTTGCATTGTTCATAACATCCCTAATCACTTTATTCACTAACTTATGACTTGAATTGCCATCTTTTATATACTTATGTATTGAAAACTATGGATTGCTCACCAACATTTTTATGTTGACCTTTTATTTTTAACATGTTTCAGGAATACCCCAAGTTTGTGATCTACTCTTTGAAGCTTGCACATCTAGGAATGGACCTAGATAAATAAATAAAATAAGAATCATTTGTACATTCTTTGCTTTGCTTTTATTCTTTATGAGACTTATGTATGTAATGTGACAATTGAAACTTATGTTTAAATTATATTTGAATCATTAATAGCGTTATGTGGCTGTGAACGATCTTAACTCTCACTCCTCGACGTTTCCGCCGTCAAGGTTGGGGTGTGACAGATTGGTATCAGAGCCCATAACTATAGGGATTTAGGTTATTAGAAATGGTGACCTAGACTATAGTTGCATGAACCTCATAGAAAGATCCTTATACCTTTGTGCTTACTTATTGTTTGCATGCTACATAATGCTATGCCTTTGTGCAACTTGATGCCTTAGCATAGGATTGCCTTATGTATGCTTAAACTTAGTTACTTGTCTCCCTAAACTTAACTTTTACTCCTTGACTCTCCCCGACAAATGAACTTCCTAAACTTATTCTCAACGGCATGTGGAATTTACACTTATCATCGCGGGTTCAATTCCTTAGACTCTATGTCTAATTCATGAAAATCTCATCAAGGTTTTGATTTCATAAACCAAAGAAATTTGTGTGACACATGGACACCTGTATTCTGGATTTCCTGGCACAAGGCCTTCGGGCTAAGGCAAGCATATCGTATAAATCTCATTGCGAGACCAGTTATGCTTACCTGGGGATTTCTGGGATGAGTGATAAACTATGGTCAATATACACAAGTCTCTAAGGCAAATGGGTCAATTTACCTTGACGTGTCAACGATTCCAAATAGTAATGCGTTACCAAATGGAATCATCCTTTTTGTGTCTTAAAAAGTCTTTGATTCCTTGAATTGGTATCTCTTCATTCTTATCATACATAATGTTCGTGTTAATATTGAACCTAACCGACATTTCAACTATTACGTTTAAACACCGTTACACGTTGAGCGTTTCATGTATCTATTTCTATACCTGACCAACGTGTGCATGACTCTTAATATACCCAAAGATATTGGGAATCTAAACCGAATGGTCATCAAAAACTTTAAACCGTTATTTATGGTTCTCAAAGTCTTCTTAAGGATGTGTCCCATAACTAGGAACATGCAATTCTATAGGTGGAATTCTTACATCTCGGGATACTTTGTTTAGGCAAAGTGTAAATGGTGATTTGACTCAATCATTGAATCCATTTACTTGACTCGAAACCCTTGAGATGAGTGATCACTTATAAGTACGCATGTCTTTAATAAGGTTATGGTTGACCTCATAACTTGAGGAGTTCATGTATTTCTTTCAATTGTGAATCGAATGTTCACATCTCGTCGTGGTGTTGAATCACTCTTGTCATTGATTTAGTCTTCCTGATTTAAACCATTCAAGATTTGAACACTATCATAACTAATTCTGTTACCTCGAACTTTGACCTTAACCTTTGTAAGCATGATTTTCTTTTTGTTACATTGATGTAACTTGAAATTTTCCGAATTTCTAATTGATATTATTTTTCTTTTCGTCGTTAAGTCAAACTCCGTACCGTCTGCACCATGAGAGATGTAAGTGTTTGAAAGTCAACCTATGACTAAGAACACCCGTATCTCCTAAATGATTCTAACTCATCAAAACATGGGTGATTTCCTTATTTTGATGATTCTCTATTCGTTTCGATAAATGGTTTCCAATTGTGATTTATAAAATTTCATCCTCTGGATCGGGGTGATTTCCTTATCCTGAGGATTGACTTCAATTATCTTCTTTGGAATGGCATTTCATAAATGACATGATCTCACCAAAATAGGATTGAAACCCGTACTTTGGTGACAAATGTCAATCTTCGATTGTTTTCTTGCTATGAAATTCAATCATCAAGATAGGCGTGAATTCCATACCTTGATGATAATATCAACTTTATGAATTGAATTTGTTTAAATGAGACGACTGCATCAAAGTAGGAGTGAATTCTGGATTTTGATGAAGAAGTTCATTTTGTTATATTCTGTTTTGTAAAACTTCACCGTTAAGATAGGAGTGATTTCCCTTACCTTAATGGTGAGTTACCTCGTTGCATTTCTGTGGATCCCCAACAATGAGTTGGGATTGAGCTTTTTGATTGGTAAGTTAGTGATCATATCTTGGGAATGCACCATCAAGTTAGGAGTGAAAACCACACCTTGATGACTATTCTCATTTCTTGATCTCCAACTTACCAAGGTTTTAAATCAAGTAACAAGAAACGTGTAGTAACTTGAAGGGTGAATCAATGTTAGTGTTTGGACCTATCGAGCCAAAGCATGATTTCTGAACTTGAAAAGAGACCCGATCACTCTAGGTTGATTTTGATTCCGAGCTTGGAGCATTTAAATTCTTAAATTGATTTCTTTTCCTTTATCCTTATGTTTTGATATGATCTAGCTATATCGAACCATTTATTCCTTACTTATCAACTTTCATTTTGAGATATCATCAACACATGTTTGTGTGATGGTAGTCTTCTTAAACGATCTTTCTACTAAATAAAGACATTATCAACTTGTGGAAATGTCTTTCTAGACATACGAATGTTCTCGACTGCACTTATGGGTTGATGAATTACGTATGCAAACTATACTTGGAAATTTGCTACCTTACAAAATATAAGTACATTTCCTACTGTTCACATCATTTCTTAAATCGTCTTTAATCCTTAACCATTGAAAATCATTAAAACACTACCTTGATTTCGATCAACAAGACTCGTTATTACTTACATTGTGACGCGGATATAAAGGTTCATAAACCTTCGTAACTTGTAGTCATGGGTTTGGCATAAAGGAAAAGACGTAACTTGGTATGTATCCAAGTGTCTTACCTTCACATATGACAAGACCTAACATTCGTGATCCTATGGATCTCTTGCTTAACTTTTCACTCACTAATTGTCTCTTACCTTAGCTGTCATGATGACAATTGGTGCATTATAGACCGGTTGGTTAATTTCATATCGACTTATGTGGGATAACGGGTCGAGAAATTGACTTGTACCTATCTCACATAGTCGTATACCGTGGTATGGCGTTAAAACATCGATCGTTATTTTAAATGACCGATTCATTTTCAGCTTTTAATAATGTTTCTAACCATTGTCGTGAACTTATTCCAAAATCTTCCGCATATCGTATTATTCTTAGACCGATGATTGGTCAAAGGAGAGATACATATTCTCAAGATATGCGTTAAGATCGTTTCATATGGTGACGCTTGGGATTCTTAAATCCTGACGGTTAACCTTTCTTATAAATTGTTGGTCTTTTATTGATTTCTAAACATCATTATATTCAAGAAGTTGTGACTTATAAATCTAAGGTACCACGGTAACTCGTCATCGTTTTCCAACGTTTCATCTCAAAACGTCTCGCGGTTATTATGTTAAGAATCTTGTAAGATTCCATAACGTGAAGCATTTCACCTGTAATTAAACGTCAAACACAGTTCGTTATACACTTACCTTTCATTATAATTCCTTTGTTCATCTAAGTTCATTTTTAATTTCGGGACGAAATTCTTTTAAGTTGGGGAGACTGTGACATCTCTTAATTTCGTTAAATTAAAAGTAAACTTTGTTAAGTTTTAAAAGGACCTCTTATGTAAATTTTGAAACTTTGAGGGTTTGTTATACTTAATAATCAATTTGGTGATTTACAAATTAATATAATAATAAAAACATTATAAGTGTTATAATGTCTGCTTATTATTATAAAAATTTAAGGTGTTAATAATCTTAAATAAAACAATAACTATTATTATTATTATTATAATGATATTAATAATAATAATAATAATAATACTAATAATGATACTAATGTTACTAACTAAAATAATAATCATAACACTAATAATAATATTAACTTATAAAGTTATTAATCTTTGAAAAATGTTAAAACTTAAAGTTAATTAAGTTCAGGGGGTTGTTTTTGTCATTTTAAAAACTTTAAATAGAATTTTAGGACATGAAATAATAAGAACTAAAATTGTAGGGACCATTTGTGTAACAATTAGAAACCAATATCCTCTTCTCCCCTTTAACCCGCAAATCCGGCAGCCGGCTCGGATGTCCTCCGGCCGAGCTCCGGCGAGGGCAAAACGCCCAACAAACGGTCGTTTCGACCAAATTAAGTCAAATATTTCGAATGTGGACATGAAACGAACACATAACCGAGGTTAATTCGAGTGAAATGATGGATTCATTAAGAAACAACTTGAAACCGAAACCGCAATCAAGATTCATACGTTCAACCTTCAAATCCTTTTAAAAATTCAAATTAATAAACAAGAAACGTTCGTATGATTACTGCAAATCTTAATGTGCTGTTTATTTCGAGTTAATCCATCAATTAATCATTCGATTATAACCGAAACACTCGAACCTTAATCGGAACCCATCCGGCATGGAAACGTGCAAATTGCAACTATTTAACATAGGGTTATTGTTCATTCGATCTCTTTTCAACCCTCTGAAATCACAATTTCTGGAAAATCTTATTTGATCATCGATTCTAAGTGTTTGTCCTTCGCGAAGTGGTCCGAGACAAAACCGAGTGTGATAGCTTCGATTCGTTTATAATCAAGTAAGTAAAACACATGATTATGTTCGTCTAGGCATGGGGAATCAAAGCCCTATCATTAATTTGGTTAACAACATCGTTTGTGATATCAATTTGAGCGATGAACAATCTAGGGTTCTTAGGAATTGGGGGGATCTGTGTGGTTTACTCTAAAAGAAATGGGAATGGGGTTATGACAGGCCTAGGCGACCCAGCCTAATGGTAAACTTACCCCATGAAAACCTGGAGGTCCCGGGTTCGACCCCGGGCCACTCCACATTTCCTTTTTGGGGCTTTTTAGCCTTTTACAACCTTTTTAAATATTTTTAAAAATTATAAAAAGACATTTTATAAAAACTGAAATTTTATATGTTTCTAAATATTGTCTGAAAATTTATATTCTTATTTTTTTTACAAAACAAATGATATAATTAGTTAAATTTTTATAAAAAAAAAGGGAATTTTAATGTTGACTAACTATTTAAATTATTATTTGCTCAAATGATATATTTAGATTATTTCATATAAGTTAAACTTAAAAATATAGATTTAATCTACTAACTAGTTGTTTGTTCAAATAATATATTTAAACTATTTCTCTTATAAAATAGACTTTAAATATTGTTTAATTACTAAATCATTATTGGTTTAAATAATACATTTTTATTATTTTCTTATAAGTTAGACTAAAAATATTATTTTAACTTACTAATCATTAATCGTTCAAATAATATATTTTAAATTATTTTACTTATAAAATAGACATTGGATATCGTTATAATTCACTAAATCATTATTTGTTCAAGTAACAAGTATAAATTATTGTTTGAAACGTGTTTATTTTATTTAGCTATGAGACTTCATTACAAACTTTATTATAAATGTTAATCTTATTTCACGTCTTTATATAAAATACAAATATAATTGTTACCAAGAAAATATAATTACTTATTGAACATCAACTTTGTTATATATTGATTCATTTCTAAAATATTTACATATATAATTCTTCTAATGAATTAAAAGTGTAAAATAACTACTTTGTAAATTGTTACTTATCAAAAACCCCTTAAAACTATTGAAACCCTAATCATTATTTGAACGTTAATCATATTATTAATCTACATCTTATATGACATATTTAGGTGCCTTGTAATGAATACTTGGGATTACTTTGGACCATCCTTTAAATATTTATTTATCATCTTGTAATGCTTATATCAATGTGAGTATTTCCATACCCCTTTTTATTTTATTTCACACTTTGGGGTGAAACATGTTAACTTATACTTCGCACTTGTAAACTTATTTGAGACTTGTAAACTTTATGGCAATTCATCATGTTAAGTTGTGGTTAGTTGAACTTATGTGGTTACCATGTTATGGCGTTATATGTACAATCATTAACTATTGCTAGCCCAGCGAAGTCATAGATCTATGGGTAAGACAAGCCTGCTTGGTTGATCCAAGTACACTTAGCTGATCGTATATACTTTTAACGTTTGAGACTTGTAAAACTATTGTCAAGGTTTGATTGTTGCATTGTTCATAACATCCCTAATCACTTTATTCACTAACTTATGACTTGAATTGCCATCTTTTATATACTTATGTATTGAAAACTATGGATTGCTCACCAACATTTTTATGTTGACCTTTTATTTTTAACATGTTTCAGGAATACCCCAAGTTTGTGATCTACTCTTTGAAGCTTGCACATCTAGGAATGGACCTAGATAAATAAATAAAATAAGAATCATTTGTACATTCTTTGCTTTGCTTTTATTCTTTATGAGACTTATGTATGTAATGTGACAATTGAAACTTATGTTAAATTATATTTGAATCATTAATAGCGTTATGTGGCTGTGAACGATCTTAACTCTCACTCCTCGACGTTTCCGCCGTCAAGGGGGGGGGGGGGATTATTAGGAGGAGGAGGAGGAGGGGAGGAGGAGGAGGAGGAGGAGGAGGAGGAGGAGGAGGAGGAGGAGGAGGAGGAGGAGGAGGAGGAGGAGGAGGAGGAGGAGGAGGAGGAGGAGGAGGAGGAGGAGGAGGAGGAGGAGGAGGAGGAGGAGAGGAGGAGGAGGAGGAGGAGGAGGAGGAGGAGGAGGAGGAGGAGGAGGAGGAGGAGGAGGAGGAGGAGGAGGAGGAGAGGAGGAGAGGAGGAGGAGGAGGAGGAGGAGGAGGAGGAGGAGGAGGAGGAGGAGGAGGAGGAGGAGAGGAGGAGGAGGAGGAGGAGGAGGAGGAGGAGGAGGAGGAGGAGGAGGAGGAGGAGGAGGAGGAGGAGGAGGAGGAGGAGGAGGAGGAGGAGGAGGAGGAGGAGGAGAGGAGGAGGAGGAGGAGGAGGAGGAGGAGGAGGAGGAGGAGGAGGAGGAGGAGGAGGAGGAGGAGGAGGAGGAGGAGGAGGAGGAGGAGGAGGAGGAGGAGGAGGAGGAGGAGGAGAGGAGGAGGAGGAGAGGAGGAGGAGGAGGAGGAGGAGGAGGAGGAGGAGGAGGAGGAGGAGGAGGAGGAGGAGGAGGAGGAGAGGATTAGGAGGAGGAGGAGGGAGGAGGAGGATTAGAGGAGGAGGAGGAGGTAGGAGGAGGATTAGGAGGATTATAGGAGGAGGAGGATTAGGATTATTAGGATGAGGGGATTATTCTTTATTAGTAGGATTATTAGGATTATTATATATTATTATTTATATTAGATTATTATATATATTATTATTATTAGGATTATTATTATTATTATTATTATTATTATTATTATTATTATTATTATTATTAGTATTATTATTATATTATTATTATTATATTATTATTATTATTATTATTATTATTATTATTATTATTTTTATTGTTATTATATTATTATTATTATTATTATTATTATTATTATGAGCCAGTTCATGTAGAGGAACAACAAAATATGAGCCCACAAAATATAGAGAACCAAAATTTTCACATGGGGCAAGACTTTGGATCACCATAATTTACCCTTCCCTCTCAACATAACTTTTTTGTATGAGGGTAATTCAAGCTGTCATTTTCAAATGGCCACCCAAAATTTTGGTGAGGCGGGTCCCTCATCTAATTACTCATCCCCGCAAACAAATATTTTAAACCTTTTTGACACTGCTAGTCCATCACCATATTACCCTCAGTTCCAAGAGACTGGTGATGTTGTTGATCGGTTTTCAAATAATCCGTCAAACCGATTCGACTTAAATGATGAAGCAACCGAGACAGATGAAGATTCCGATGCTCCTAATCCTACTCAGCCTTCACAAGGATTTTAATTATTGTATTAATGTTATAATTATTGTATGGATGCTATGCAAGTTTTATCTATCAAATATTTTATCCAATTACTCATATATTATATAACGACAAACACAATAAACACAATACACAATAACAAGTAGTTAATAAAAAAGATCAAAAAATAATAAGTACTTAATAAAAAAGATCAAACACAATAACAATAACATGTATCCTACGGTTGTGAGTTTCGACACGTACTCATGTTATGACCCGGTTGTCTACATATGGAACATTTACGTACAACGGGTTCATCTGGATGATGACGAACATCCATCTCATTATGTATCCTACGGGTGCGTCTCCTACCTCGTTTTGTTGTAACCTTTAATGGGTCAGCTCTAATCCTCCAACCTGGGTCTGTCCGGTAATCAGGATGACGAAGTGGGTAATAATGTCCACTATACTGTTTTTTATAAGCTGCAGTAGTGTATACATCATGCACAGTGTAAAAAGGTGACACACCCCTGTGTCGGCAAATAGCAATCGCATGTGAGCACGTGAATCTTAGCATTTGCCATTTACCACAAGTGCATGTTATATCATTGAACTCCACAGTATAAACATTTCCACCAGCTTGATTATTATTTATCTTTGACAACACCCTGTATCTTGCCTCGTGGTGATCAAAATCTGTTATGATATGTTGCTGCCCAATAAGATCACGGGATCCAAACAAACGCCATAAACGGGGGGTAAACCTGTGTTGCAAGTTGTTGCAATTTCCTGGTGTTTTCTATATTGCTCAACTGTTTTCTCAAACGTGCAATTAATAATGGCTTTAATTGGCATAAGCCTTACTCCCCGCAGTGTGTTGTTAAAACTTTCAGAAATGTTTGTCGTTAGGTAACCCCAACGACGTTGATTTTTATCATGTACAATCGTCCATTTTCTTTCTTTGATAGCTTTTAAATATTCCCAAGCTTCAGGCTTAAGACTTTGCATTTCAGCTACAAATAAATCATACTTCCTTTGTTGGGAGGTGCATCCAATCAACCAACAGATCTTTTTTAAACTAGACACCTTGAACTTGTGCATCATGTTACTACGCACGTGTCGAAGACAAAATCGATGAACCACATTGTTTACCATATCTTCAACATTGTGCATAGCGGTGATAATACCTTTATGGCTATCAGAAAAAACACACAATTTTTTCCCCCTTCCAACAAAATCATGATGAACTCCAACATGGGACCACAAGTGCTGCAAAAACCAACTCCAACTATTTGTCGTTTCTTCGTCAACGATGGCATAAGCTACAGGCACTACGTAGTTGTTTTCATTTTTAAAAACTGCAATTAACATCTTAGCTCGATACGATCCCTTCAAAAACGTACCATCAACAGATATCACAGGTTGACTATGCTTGAATGTGTTGATTACCGGACCAAATGCCCAAAACACATACTTAAACATATGATATTGAGATGAACTAATCGGACGATGTAACCATTCCACAATAACTTGGTTTGTTTCTTGTAGAGTATTGATGTACCTTGGAAGTTCTTCAAAATTACTGTCCCAAGTACCGTATATTATCTCAATGGCAGCCTTTCGAGCTCTCCACGCCTTATTATACGAAACATCAACATTCAACGTGTCTTTAATGTGTGCCTGAATTTGCTTGACTGGAAAAGTAAGGTCTTGGCGAATAAAGTGGATGATGCGATTTACAATAGATTTCAAACCTTTGTTGTTGTTGCCAACAACACTACCAAAGCAATTGTGTGCATTGACCCATCTAGATATTCTCCACATGTTGTGATGTGTAGGCTTGGTAGCGTACACAAACCAACTACATTGAGGACCAATGAGAAGATCATTGCTATAATTGGGGCTAGTTGTGTAGCATTTTGCTCTATATGCATCACTTTTACTTTCAACAACAAACATTTCCCGGTTACGTGCAACATTCCATAATGCACCGCATGCGCTAGATCATATTTTGATTTAAAGAACATGCCGACATGGATTTCTTTTGTTTCTTCATTCCATACATCCATGTAGTCTTCATCATCAAAATCAGTAGCTTTATAATCTTTTAATTCTCGAGGATCTTCAGAAAAGGTCATCTCCCCGTAAGAGATTCCTTGATTAACCACAAAATTATGGTGCTCACTAATTTCATACCCATCTTCATTATCGGTTGATTCATCACGTGACGGAACGGATTCGGAATCTTCACTTCTTTGTGAACCATCATCATCCGAGTTATCAAACCCTCCGTGTTCATCATCATTTAGATCAACATTTGATTGATGAGTTGAAATATACCCCATGTTAAAATTTCTTGACTGACCGGCTTGATGATCACGTGAACTTGCATTGCCTGGAAAGGTAGTAACTGTTTGTGTAGGTGATTCGGATACAGAAAACCCTCGTAGGAGATCCATACAATTTGATTGTTGGAGTGACATTATTGGATCCAAAATTACGTGAATATTTCCAATGAAATTTTCCACATAATCTGCCAATTGATACAATACTTCAAGACTCGAGTCATTAAAAATTTTCGATGTTTGAGAAAAACCACCGTACGTGTAAAATAGTTTGAACCTCGGATTATAATATTCTCGTGAAAGTTGAAGATGATCGTAAATAAAATCAACAAACGCTTCGTACGAAATTTTTTGAAGAACAATAGTGGTACTTCTGGTAGAAGCATCACACATAACATTTCCGTTCACAAAAGAAACATCACCACCCCAGTATATTTGGTTAAAATAAGGTCTAGACATGATGAAATTTGTTGGTATGAAGAGGTTTTCGTTTAAGTTGTTTGAGGATGGGTTTTTAAGTGAAGATAATGTGGTTTTAAAAGGGTTTGGTTTTTGGTTTAACGATTCAGGGGTTGATGGGTTTATATGGTAATCGAAACCCTAAATTACCCAAGAATTCGCCGGTCTCATTGGCGGGTTCTTTGGGCTGTCTTGTCACACAGACCAGACCAGAAGACCGGTCAAGTCAACATGCCAGAACTGCCGGTGCCACCGGCGGGTTCTGAGGAACAAGACAAAATCCTTGGAATCTTGCCAGGGCTCGGATTTTAAGAGGGGAGAATCCACCGGTGGCAACGGCGGGTACCCCTATTGTTTTTATTTTTATTTTTTAACCCTAAAAGTCAAACAAATTTATAAAATTACCCTACTAATAAAAAAAATTCAATAATCCAAGATTGTAATAACTATAAAACAACATATATGCTATGCTTGTTGGAAGAACTTAAATTGGCTAACTTGTAATTTCATATTTATAATTAAAATCTATGATTAAATAGTAACCTGAACACTAAAGTCACTAAACAACGTACTGCAACTCAAAAAACTTATTCAATGGTTACCTAAAGCTAAATACCTAAACCATAATAGTCAAATCAAATATCTAATTCACTAAATAAACTAAATTCCTAATTCAACGGATTGTAAATAAATGATTTAATGGTAATTTTTTTAGACTAAACACCTAAGTCACTTAACAACAGAATGAATAATGTAATTTGAATCATTGAATAGTCCTAAACAATAGTAAACAAATTGTAATTCAAAACTCAAATTAATAAAAAATAAGATTGAAATTTCTCACAAGTTGTAACTTAAATCATGAAATTAATCCATACCTGAATAGTTGCTCACAAAACCCATTGCTGACTTCTGATATTGATGAAAAGGAGGTGAATCGGTGATGAATTCAAGCGGCAATGATTCTCTAATCTGTGCTCACAAATGGAGATCATGAGAACTATAAAAGAAAATTATATTTTAAGCGGCACTTTGTAGAACACACAAACCCTAAAAAAATTGGGGGCCTCCTAAACATGGGGGCCTGAAGCAACCCGCTTCACATGGTTTATACTTGGGCCGGCCCTGGTTATGTGAATGATGGACATGATTTGCCTTGTTAGTATATGCATTGTTAGACATATATAGTATGAATTGTTATGGTTTGACCAAACTATGATACATATTAGAGCATGAGTTGCATATCATACCTTCACCCTAGCATAAAAATGTAAACCATTATTACACCTCGGTTTTAAGACACTTTTGATGTATGAACCGGATCGATAGGTATCATCTATAAAGGTCCCAAATTATTTGTTTGAAAATCAATCAGAGTTATATTCAGCGAAAGTATTTTATATTAACAACTAAATTACTTTAATTGTTGACTCAGACATTGAAAATAATTGATGTCTCAAATCGAGGTACTGGACTCTATTAGTTGATTACATAATCAACTCCTCACTGGAGGGGTATTTCAACACATGGAGTTATTTCAAACGTTTATATATATTCAAAACAAGGATCCAATAAAAATCCTAAACAAGTTACATTTGGTTTAAAACATAAAACTTTGTTAAAACACAAACAAATTGGAGCCAAAAAAGTTTATCTAAGGACTTTTCAAGTCATCTAGATGAATTCAAGCTATAAGATTTAGCCAACTTATAAACCTTGTTTAAATATAACTAACTCATTTACCTAAAAACAAATTTGAAAATAAAAAGTTATCATAAAGTTGATAAATCTTGTTACCAGAATTATAACAACATATTTAGTATTACAATCATCATCACAAGTTGTTTTATAGTTGTTTTATTTATTGATAAGCCTCATACTAGGTATCTTATATACATTAAAAGCATCATATGTTTGAAATGAGTTCAACTGTATTGTGGCATAATAGAAAGTTATGCACCAATACATGTTTGATCAATATATGTGCACTGTGTAATGATCACTTAAATTTATGTCTGACTAATTTAATACAAGTACATGTCGGTTTTATTTAAACATAAATAATTATAAATGAGCATTTCATATTCATACTTAAAAACATTAAATAACATTTATGTACATAAGACAATATCACGCAAATAAAGTTTCGTAAAATGTTCACCTTATTGATGGCCTCAGACAGTGTCTTAGATAAGGCTAAAGTCCAAAACACAACCACCACCGAATATCTTTACCATTTAAGGGGGACAACACTAACCTAAGTGGGCTATTAGAGGAGTATATTTCCAAAAAATTTAAAGGGAATTTAGAAAAGTAAACAAATTCATCCGATACAAGTTTTTATATCCTGCTCGGCCCCACCATCACGGACCACTAAGCAACATGCGGTTCGCGACCTTGACATCCAATCATGTGCCAACACGTGTTGACGCTAGATGCCTAGTCATCATACACGTGTCACCCCATGATGACATCTGTCATCCTTTCGGTCCTTGTCAGCGTGCCATGTGTCAATCCACAAGGGCTTTGCTTGTGGCCACGTAGTGGACTGCTAAGGGTTCACTATGGATGGCATAATGAACCACTATGCCATCTGGAAGAAAACTTATCCTCAAGTTTTAAGTAAATAATAACAGCTATTTCTTTATCATCTCAAATTCTAATTCTTACGTATATTCAGGACCTCATCTGCAATTTCGTTTAACATTAACCAATGTTAGTTTTTTACTTTTCAATTTTTTTAGTTTGACTATCTTCCATTTGCATTGGCCCGTGTTAGAGAGGAAGAAAAACGAAGAGAGAAATAACAGATGTATTCTATCCCTTGTATCGAACACTCATTCCTATCTATTGATAGAAAGATCTTCATCAAATACCGGACTTTTCCTTTCTTTTTCTTTTATTTTATTGTTCTTTTCTTTTTTGATAATTCCTCATATCCAAGGTGCGTGTGTGGACGACTTCTAGCCCGGATTCTAACTAAGAGGTGTGAGAGAAAGACAAGCAAGCCCTATCTCGTCCCCTCTAAATAAGAGAGTGACTTATCGTCTTTGCCCTCAGCGAGGGCCGCTGGTGAAAACAACCTCGACCGGATCGGAGTAAACAACAATGTCGAATTAGGTCGCCCCTTGCCTTCAAAGAATTCACACGCAGCCACCAACTTTCCCAAAATAAGGGGAGCATCTGAGCATGCACTGCCGCTCGAAGAGAGCCTATGAGATGCTCTCAAGTTCTTTCATTCGAAGGAGGGTGCAAGAAATCTGATCGAAGGGGCTAGTGCTTCTACTCTTCCACCGAGGAGCCGTTCACAGCGAGAAGCAAGGGATGTCATGAACAATGGGAGGTCACAGAGAATTTACCTATTCATAGAGTGATCCTATGATCGATACAGGATATAGATTATCTCTTTCTTTATTCGATTCTTTTTTTAAAATAAAAAATGCATTAGCATTACATCGTTTCGTCAGCCAAACACTTGCGTAGGTTTGACACCTAAAATATATCATGTATTCCACTCTTCTCTTTTGGTAACTGTAGTTGATAAGTTACACCTCTTATTCATTTAATGATTTCAAAAGGTCCAACAAAACAAAGACTTAACTTTCCTATCTTTCTGAAACGAACTATGCCTTTTCATAGTTAAACTTTTAACAATACTTTTCACTAAATATAAATCCCAAGGCTTCCCTTATTAAATCGGAATAACTCTTTGGTGTGCTCCTGCCGTTTTTAGCATGCTATTATTTATAAAATTTATCAATTGTTTTTTCCATAATCTCGGAACCTGATAATCGACTTTCTCCTACTTCAAACCAACGTATAAGTGTTTTGCACTTTTGCCATATGAAGCTTCAAATGATCCTACCTAAATATTGGTCTATTTTTGAAACATGAAAATTCCATGAGAGGTAGGTGCTTATTCCAATTACCTCTCAAATCTATCATGCAAGCTCTTAATATATCCTCTATAAGAGCTCAATAGTTCTTTCACTTTGTCCATTTGTCTGTGGATGATAAACCGTATTAAGAATCAATCATGTACCCATAATCAATACGTGAAGCGACTAGCTTTATCCGATACAATAGATACTATCATAGTAGCAACCCATGTAGTGATATAATTTCATTCATATGTAGTCGGGGCAATCAATCTATGCTAAAATTTTCTTTTATTGGTAGGAAATGGACGGACTTCGTTAAATATTTAAACAACAACCTAAAGTTTATCATTCCTTTTCTTTGTTTTAGGAATTTTGTAATGAAATCCATAGTTATCATTTTGGCTAGAGTTTGATTAACTGAATTGAAATGAATGATTCTCTGGAATGTTATGGTTGACATTCCTCCCCATTTATTGCTGAATAGGTTGATCATGTTGTGGATATGCACGGAGATGATCAATTAATTAAAATTATGGGTGTGGTTGAGGCACATGATTGTCGTGAGCTAGGTTAAACCGGGAACTTGTTGCTATTATAGTTGACCGTTCTACTGCGGGAATAGTGGGAGAGGGATATCCCCTAAAGGTTGTTCCTAATGTGGAGGAGGCTAGTTTGCTAGAACACCTTGATTTTCCAAGTTATTCATTCAGCTAATTCGATTGCTTTCTAGTGTTTTGTAAAGCCTTTGAAGGATTTAACTGCATTTAGCTGAAGAAGTTCCTTCTTCTGACCGAGTATCACCTCATGGAATAGAAGTTGTTGAAGTTGTCACCTTTTGAAAGACACGGTTGTCTCTAGTAGTGTTCTAGATCTCTAGATCAAATAACAATAGTGTATTTCTTCTGAAGTATTTAGTATGAATATAGTCTTTAAATAACTACATTCAAACAAGAAACAAAAACCACTCGTAATTCCGAATGACAAGAATTATAGTAACCTAAGAACAAGAAAAAGAAAATTTGTTTGGTTTTTTATGGGTTTTTAAGTAAACAGTTTAAACTATTACTAAGACAAGGACCGATTCCCTGACAATGGAGACATTTTGATCAATGTCATGTGTTCGGTCAAATATATGAGATATCCTAATCATCCTTAATAGTAAAGGTCAAGTAGGTGTTGAATCTATAGGAAATCAGTGGATAAATCCAATAACAACAAACTAAAACAATAAACATATAAAAGAAACTTGATGGATTGATTAATTTTTTGCAATCTAAAATTAACAAGCTTAAAACTT
The DNA here is from genome assembly GCA_025215565.1 of Flaveria ramosissima. Lineage (NCBI taxonomy): Eukaryota > Viridiplantae > Streptophyta > Magnoliopsida > Asterales > Asteraceae > Flaveria > Flaveria ramosissima. The sequence continues at coordinate 20,780,995 of CM046043.1, read as the reverse complement.
GATTTTTAAAAAATCTTGAGAAAAAGTAACCCACTTCAGGATTTCGATTATCTTAGCTTAACTTAGTGAGAAGTCATTAATGGTGACTCTATGTGTGATAAGATCCAACTAATGATTGTAGATCAAAGTTAAATGGGTTTATTCATAGAAACAACAGTTTAAAAATGTGATTATGATTTTAAGTATCAAACACACAATGATCAAAATAAATCAAAGTTATATGAGATTAAAATTTGGTTTAAACACAATTGAATCATTTACATAATAAAATCACAAGTTGAATCTAATAGAACTTAAAGGGTTCAAGTTTCAATCTCAAAACAAGGTTACAAACTAAGAAAAATGATTACTTGCACCAACCCATCACCCGAAGTAGATTATAAATGACTTAGCCTTGCATCCACGTTGATTCTTCAACACGAATGGAATTCAGCATTTGATTTAGAATGTTTTTAATGTTGCAAAGCCTTTGGAATGTAAGAAACTTGCCATTTTTTATCCTTGATTGTTGTTTTGGAAGGTGCAATTAACTCTAGGGTTAATCCTTTTTTAAACCCCTTAGAATTAGCTCAAAATTAATCAAAACATGGGGAATGGCATTAGTGGTGCCACTAGTGGTGTCGGTGGCACCGCTAACATCAACAATATTGAATTTCATTGATCAATGGTGCTTCTGATGGTGTTTCTGGCGCTAGTGGTTTTGGTGGAACCACCCACTACATCACCCCTGAATTTTCACTTGCAAATTTTCAATAGCTTTTTGTTGATAGGTTGTAGGTCTCGTAACTCTTTTTCTAGCTCAAGGTATACATATTTGAAGCTACCAAGGTCCCACAACATCTTTATTTGCGCTTCTTCATCTCTCATCTTCTAATTGGCACATTAATTCTTTCATATTTTCATGTTTACCTACAAGACAAAGTATATTCCATAAGTAACTCTATTTCTTGTGAACTATCAAGCGAAAACATAAAAATAAAGTATTTCAACATTGAACTTTCAACATTAAACTTTCACCATCTGATGAGGATCCCCACACTTATCTTTTGCTTATCCTCAAGAAAAGATGAATTGTAGTTTATTAACCTGTCATTACAAACATACATTACTAATAACCATTTGTAAGGCCCCGTTCCCGGGACGCTCACAGCTGGTCAATCATCGCTCATAAAACATAAAACATACATTAACTTGCTAAAATATTGCAGTGTAATCCCTTTTAAACAAACCATTCCATATATATAAATAATTGCTTTTGCAAAATAATAGAACACTGGTAACAATTACAAAATATCGTTTGTTCGCATTACAATGCAAAAACATCATCGCAACATAAAATGGATGCCATCCAAAAACAATTCAAGTAGCCGCCCCGTTCCATCCTCAACAACATCAAAACACACAACCGAACGCACATGAACACACAACCGAGGCATAGGCCGGTCAAGAACCTTTAAAAACCAAGAATTCTTACCTAAATTCGAACTTCTCCTTGTTCTTCTCTCTAAAACCCGAAACTTTAGCTCTTCTTCTTTCTCTCTCTAGAAGATCCGAATGAAAAGGTGAAAAGTAACATGGCATGGGCGGTCATGTTGCTTTTATACGAAATTATATAAAGTTTTGTACCTTTTACACATTTAACCCCTCTACTTGGGTTAAATTGTGTTTCTTTCTTTCTTGTCTTTAAAAAAATATCTGGGTGTTACAAATCCACCCCTTTATATAGGTTCCGTCCCCGAAACCTGTTATTCCTGAAACAAAAGTCGGTAATGTTGTCTCATCTCTTCTTCAGTCTCCCACGTAGACTCAGATCCCTTCCTGTGCTTCCACTGTACACGCACAAGGAGAACTACTTTAATCCTTAGCCTCTTCTCCTTGCGATCGATGATCGCCACTGGTTGCTCCACATAATTGAGACGTTCATCCACTTCAATATCCTCCAGTGGCACCACCATATCCTCGTCTGCCAAACACTTTCTCAGATGATATACATGAAATGTCAAGTGAATTCCACTTAACTCATCGAGTAACTCCAACCTATATGCCACCTCTCCTACTCGAGCAATGATTCGGAAAGGCCCTATATACCTCGGGCTCAACTTGCCCCGTTTTCTAAACCAAATGATACCTTTCCAAGGTGAGACTTTCAACATAACTCTATCACCCACCTGGAACTCAATAGGTCGACGTCTCTTATCGGCATACGACTTCTACCTGTCTTTGGCTGCCTTCATAAAGGCTTTGATCTTTTCAAATTTCTCAGTCGTAGCCTCAATCACCTCAATACTTCCCAATTCCTTCTGACCAATATCCCCCCAACACACGGGTGTTCTACATCTCCTACCGTATAGCATCTCATAAGGGGGTATACTAATATTAGCATGATAACTGTAGTTATATGAGGATCGGCTAATGGTAAGTTGTCATCCCAACTTCCTCCAAAATCGATGACGCATGCCCGAAGCATATCTTCTAGCGTCTGAATGGTTCTCTCCGACTGACCATCCGTCTGTGGATGATAAGCCGTGCTAATATGTAACCTCGTCCCCATAGCATCATGGAACTTCTTCCAAAACTTACTTGTAAACCGGGTGTCACGGTCAGACACAATAGACACTGGCACACCATGATGAGTTACAATCTCCTTGATTAACAGATCTGCTAATCTCTCAGAGGAATACGTCTCTTGGATCGGTAGGAAGTGAGCACTCTTCGTCAGACGATCAACTATCACCCATATAGCATCATACCCTCTCGCGGTACGCGGTAACTTCGTAATAAAGTCAATGGTGATATGCTCCCACTTCCACTCCGATATATCCAACGATTGGATCTTCCCGTACGGGTTTTGGTGCTTGGCCTTAACTTGTAAGCAAGTAAGGTACTTACTCACATACTTCGCTACATCGCGCTTCATACCCGGCCACCAATAATCCTTCTTCATATCTTAATACATCTTTGTAGCACCGGGATGAATGGAGTATCGAGTCTTATGAGCTTCGTCCCTGATCTTCCCACGTAGATCCTCATAACGACGAATCCACATTCGTCCGAATCGAGTTCTAACACCGAGTGTGTTTTCACCCAACTCCACGACTAGACTTCTCATCCTTTTAGAGTTAAGATGATCTTATTTCATTGCCTCGTCTTGAAACTCCTTGACATGCTTCATAACATCAGAGGTCATAATCAATTGGTAAGCCCTTACCCGAATTGGCTCGGGTTTCTCCTTTCGGCTAACGGAATCTGCCACCACGTTGGCCTTGCCCGGATGGTAATGGATCTCGCAATCGTAATCCTTTTGTGAGCTCCAACCATCGCCTCTATCTCATATTCAAATCTTTCTGCTCGAATAAATCAAGTATCATCGATAAACAATATTCCTGATTTATCTAACATCAGCCGACACACTCGATTGATCAAGTCCATAAAAGTAGCTGGCGCGTTGGTTAAACCAAAAGACATAACCAGAAACTCATAGTGTCCATAACGCGTACGAAAAGCTGTTTTAGGAACATCTTGCTCCTTCACCTTCAACTGATGGTAGCCAGATCAGAGATCTATTCTCGAAAACCAACTGGCACCTTGGAGCTGTTCAAACAAGTCATCAATCCTGAGCAATGTATACCGATTCTTCACCGGCAACTTGTTCAATTCAAGGTAGTCAATACATATCCTCATACTACCATCCTTCTTCTTCACAAACAAGACCGGATCACCCTAAGGAGAGATACTTGGTCTAATGAATCCTTTATCAATGTAAGGCCCTGTTCCCGGGACGCTTACAGTTGGTCATTCATCGCACATAAAACATATAATTACATTTGTCTTAGGAAAATATTGCAGCGGAAACATTCAAAAAAATGACATCTCATTTCATTATAAACACTTTTGCCAAAAAAATACATCATTATCCGATTACAAAATACATGTTTGCATTACATCACAAAAGCTTTATAAAAGGATGCCATCCCAAAAAGGGCCGAGTAGCCTTGCAGTGCCATCCTCAGCAATCATTACCTGCCAACTAGAAAACATATAAAAAGTCAGCGTTGCTGAGTGAGTTCTTGTTTTATGATAAAAACATACTTTACTTTCATTAAAACTATTCCTTTTCTCATGCGATCATTCATCATACGTATACACAGATAATGTCATTATTATCTTTCATCACATTCGTTATCTTTCGTTCTTTTCATACGCTCATTCTTCCGAGTCTGTTGCGACGACAGAGTCGCTCACCTCAATAGCAATCTCAACAATTGCACGCTATCCGAGTCTGTTGCAACCATAGGGTTGCTCACCTAATTGCCAATCTTAATGATAGCAAGCTATCCGAGTCTCTTGCAACAACAAGGTTGCTCACCTCATGGCAACATCACGATAGCATGTTACTCGAGTCTCTTGCAACAACAAGGTTGCTCACCCCATGGGCAATCTCAATGATTGCACGTCATCCGAGTCTCTTGCAACACAAAGTTGCTCACCCCATATTTGTGCTTGCAAGCCTTTCCTTCGTTCATTCATCATTCATTAATGCATGCATTCTTACTTCATGTTCCTCCTTCATTATCTTTCACTTTACATTACACAATACTTCATTCATTCATTAACATGACATGTAAAGCCACAAGAAAGATAAACATACATCATACTAAGGAACATATCACACATATTCATCATCATCATATAGGGCAACATCATACATACATAACATGCATAAACATGCAACATCATCATCATCATGCCCTACATGCTCTCTACGGTCATAACAGTCTTCTTACATGCTCTTACGGGAACCTTTACGTCAGAACTTACATCTGCACTTTCCCTCAAAAGTCAGAAGTCGAACTACACTTTCCTTCGAGTGCAACTGCCCTATTCGGGCATATGGACACTCTTCAGTCGCATGGCCTCCATGCGACTGAACATCATGCGATTGGACTCATGTGGATGAACATCTATGCGAATGAACATTCAGTCGTATGTATGGACCTCATGCGGATGGAACAAATGCGAATGAGCACCTATGCGACTGACCTCATGCGAGTGGACTCATGCAACTAAGCACTTATGTGACTGAACCCTCAGTCGTGTGACTCCCCATGCGACTGGACTCCCAGTCGTGCGAATGGGACCTTAGTCGTGCGATTAAACCCTCAATCGTGCGAATGAATCCCAATTGTGCGAATGACCCTCAATTGCCTCTCAATCGGCCGTATGGCCTTCATTCGGTCGCATAGCCCTAGCTGATGCAGAATGGAGTTCATCCCGAACCCAATCTGCCATTTTCGGCCTCCAAGCTCATCCAGACCCATTCTAAGCCTAAATCAACCATCCTAGACCTTAGGAATGCATACCACAACACCATACAAGCACACACAAGCCCGGAAACATACACGAAACGCATCACACACATCACACCCAAATGGGTCAAACACATACACACACAAAAACGGGTTTTTAATGTTCTCCAGCCCCAAAATCGGTTGAAAACAAGTAAAAGTGGGGTCCTAGAACTCACACAAACGAGCACAACCATAAGAGCTTCGATTTGTCTTGCTACACAACGAGTTTGGCCACCCGAACCACCCGAACCGACCCTTTTTCCTCCTTTCTTCTTCTTTCCCTCTTCTCCTCTCTAGATGGCTGATTTGTGAGTGTTGGGGAGAGGGTAAGGGCTGCCCTCTCCCTTATATACTCCCACTCGCCCGACTTTCTTTCGTTGGCGAGTTTGGTCCCTCGACTTTGGACTTTCTTTCTTTTTCTTCCTTCGTCGGCTTCAAAATAATAAATAAGCGGGTGTTACAATTAAGCAACTCCTGCAGTTGCTCCATCAATTCCTTCATCTTGGTCGAAGCCAACCGATACGGTGCCTTAGCAACAGGTTGGGCAACTGGTATCAGGTCTATCTGAAACTCGATCTCGCGGTCCGGTGGCACACCTGGTAATTCTTCTGGAAAAATGTCCGGAAAGTCACACACAACCGGTACCTCGGACAGTTATGGTGTTGACGTATCCACATCTTTTACGTAGGCCAAGTAGGCACTACATCCATGCCTCATGCACTTTCCCGCCACCGCCATCGAAATCACCTTCGGAATCATAGTGACTCGATCACCATAAATTGTCACCGAACTCCCGTCAGGCGCTGTCAACCGAATCATCTTCTTCCGTCATATGATATTCTCCTTGTAGTCCGCCAACCAATCCATTCCTAGGACTACGTCAAACCCGCCTAAGGTTATTACGAACGGTCTTACAGGAAACTTATGAACTTCTAGTTCTACGTCACAACCTTTTATCAGATCAACAATCCTGGTAGACTTACCCATGGCAGTTTCTACATCGAAGGGCTTATCTACACTCCTACTATTAATAGGCAATTTAGCACAGAAAGCAGCAGAAATAAAACTCTTACTAGCACCAGAATCAAATAACACAGAAGCAAGAGTTTGGTTTACTAGAAACATACTTGACACAACATCAGGGTCCGTCCTAGACTCCTCCTGAGTCATCGTGAACGCCCTAGCGCTCGCCCTCTGCCCCTAGGTTTCGGTCTTCTTCCCTGCCCCGGAACTCTCTACCCTCGGCTTCTTACAATCCTTGCTCAAATGGCCGTTTTCTCCACAGTTATAACACTTTATAACCCCACACTCCCTTGCCATATGACCAGGCTTTCCACATTTGAAGCAAATGTTTGATCCCCATTTGCATTCTCCCGAATGCTCTTTCCCACATTTACCACATCTCTTTGACCCTGCACCGGGTGTGATCACACGTCGGTCGCCCACCTTTGCAACCTTATTGTTTGGAGCGGCTCCACCACGTCCAAACCGTTTCCCGTTCTAGTTCTTGTCACCACCACCTCTCTTGTTCACCTCAACCACCACCACCTCTCTTGTTCATCTCAACCACCACCACCTCCCTTTCATGGTACAACCTTCCTGCCACATCAACCACCGACCTAAACGTGCTCGGTCGGGCGGCGATCATATGCCTGCAGATGTCCGCTGGCAAGCCCTAAATATACCTCTTGATCTTCCGTGACAAGGGCGTCACCTGATCCGGCACCAGCCGTGCCATATCATTGAACTTAGTGGTGTATTGCTAATGTGTTATGGTTCCCGCTTCCAGCTGCAGGAACTCCCTTTCCACCTTGTCCATCTCTCGATGAGGACAGAACTCCTAGATCACCAATTTCTTCAACTCCGGCCACCTCATTCTCCTAATTGCCTGACTACCCTTGGCTTGGATAATATTGTCCCACCAACACAAAGCCGAGTCCACAAAGGATTGAGTGGCAAACTTCACCTTCTGGCCCTCTCTGCACTCGCTGATGTCAAGCACAACTTCCATCTCTCTCACCCACTAGTGAGCAGCAACAACAGTGCCATTACCATCAATGGTCGGGGGCTTGCATCTTTGAAATGCCCCGTAGTTACAGCCTCGAGCTGTTTCTAGCACAACCACCTCCTTTTCCTCCTCATGCGAGACAACCGTCTCAGTCTTGGGTTGTCCCCTTTCGCCCGTAGGCCCATTCCTTTCCTTCCTTTCTCCTTCCCTGACAGCCTTGATCACTTCGGTCACCACAGACGGTAGGATCGTCTGCATGACCTGGTGCACCTCTTCCACTACCGCCTCCTTCACTGAGGCCCTTAAGTTAGCACTCTCGTCACCGCCCTCCGGATAAGGGGTCTTGGGCTCTTCATGAGCCACCTTTTTAGCTCTAGGCCTTCCCCTCGTGACCCGTGGTCCAACACCACGTCCACCACGACCTCCCCCTCGAGAAGCCTTCGAAGATCTACCACCGGCCATCCTCTAACACGCTATAAGATCCAAACACTAACAAGGTCATTCAAGGTAATAGCTCAGTTTATGTCAAGTATAGTAAGTCCCTAATTACAGTGGTCAGTTGTGATTAGCCACATACTTTACTCTTCATACCCCTATCATTTCCTATCCTGACTTCATTAGTATCTAAATCTACTAAAGGCACATACACCACATAACATGCGCACATAACACCGATTAACATTAAAGAAAATACCTAATGGCACGTAGCTACTCAAGCTAGCATCTCTCCCCTTTGTCCCAGTCTTAGTTTAAGTTTAAGTTTCTTTTGAAAATATTTACCCATTTCACTTAAACTTTGGCTCTGATACCAACTTGTAAGGCCCCGTTCCCGGGACGCTCACAACTGGTCAATCATCGCTCATAAAACATAAAACATACATTAACTTGCTAAAATTTTGTAGTGTAATCCCTTTTAAATAAACCATTTCATATATATAAATAATTGCTTTTGTAAAATAATACAACATTGGTAACAATTACAAAATATCGTTTGTTCGCATTACAATGCAAAAACATCATCGCAACATAAAATGGATGTCATCCAAAAACAAGTCAAATAGCCACCCTGTGCCATCCTCAGCAACATCTACCTGCCAACTGGAAACACATAAAAGTCAGCGTTGCTGAAATAGTTCTAGTTTTATAAAAACATATTATATTACCTTTCATTCGTTAAAAAATTTTCTTTACTATCGCACGTGATCACACATCATACATACATGAAGGTAATAATTATTATCTTTCATCATCGTTCATTTCGTACATATCGCACGTTCCGTACTTATCGCACTGTACATTTATTATCTTTTCACTTCTATCTAGGTCATGTCGTATGCTTAACCCCCCTCTTGAGCACAAAGCCATATCATCTAGGGTTAAGCGACAAGGACCCCATATCGCACATATCGCACGTATGGAGTAGTCACATAGACTGACTCCCCCTGTGTGTGAACCCTTAAGTGTTAGCCAAGATCACACGTTGTATACACTCAGTTGAGCTAACAACTCTCAATGAGTTGTGAACCTCCTTTCATTTGCTTGCAAGACTTTCATTCGTTCATTCTTTATGTTCCACTTTCATTATCTTAAATCTTTCGCTTCGTTAAGATAATACTTTACGTTCATTATCATAATCACACCACGTAATGCCACGCCATATTACGTAATAAGGAACATAAGAAAACACATCATACATAACATACATAGTCATCATACATCATCATCATGCATAAGCATAGCATCAATCACGCATCATCAAACATACCATATCATTAACATACATACATCATCATCTATGACCTCAAAAGTCAACTTACATTACCCCCGGGAACCTCCCAAGTCAAAGCCTACATTTTACATTTTCCCCAAAACCTCAAAAAATTTTCTAAGTCTTAGGCGCATGGGCACTATGCAGGCGCATGGCCTTCAGGGTGCATGGGGAACACTTAGGTGCATTCTAGGCGCATGGGCACTATTTGGGCGTATGGCCCATCACTTAGTCATTCTTGGCAAATTCTGGGCGCATGGGCATTATGCAGGCGCATGCGTGCCTAGGCGCATGGGCTTTCTGGGCGTCTGGACACTTAGTCAAATTCAGCCTATTTCTAGGCGCATGGACACTATTTGGGCGCATGAACTTTTAGGCGCTTGGGACACTTAGGCAGTTATTGACCGTTAGGCGCATGGGCCTTTTTCAGGCGCTTGGGCAACCAAACTATACTATAGTCATTCCAGTCCAGTCCCAATCATCAAACTAACATGTTCTAAGCTTATTTCTAGCATTCTAGGTAACAAATCATGAACATATCATCATCATACATCATAAATCACCTAAAATCAAAACCCACCCGCATACACACATACCCACACATACGGGTGTAACACCCGATTAAATAAAAACGTTCATACATGCATTTCCAGCCCCAAAATCATGTAAAATCAGTAAAAAACGGGTTCTAGAACTCACCTTAGCAGCCTTTGGGTATGCCTTCCTTCAAAACCCGCTTGCTAAAAGCTCAAACACCTAAAACCCACCAAAACACACAACCGAATGCACATGAACACACAACCGAGGCATAGGCTGGTCAAGAACCTCTAAAAACCAAGAATTCTTACCTGAATTCGAACTTCTTCTTTTTCTTCTCTCTAAAACCCGAAACTTCAGCTCTTCTTCTTTCTCTCTCTAGAAGATCCGAATGAAAAGGTGAAAAGTAACATGGCATGGGCGGCCATGTTGCTTTTATACAAAATTATATAAAGTTTTGTTCCTTTTACACATTTAACCCCTCTACTTGGGTTAAATTGTATTTCTTTCTTTCTTGTTTTTTAAAAAAAAATCTGGGTGTTACACTATTCATTCTTGAATAATGTCCAAAGTCATACCCATCTCAACATATTCTTTCATGATCAATATTCGTATTTTAAAAACAAACTATCTAACCAATGCTTACAAACATTAACACCCCCCATCCCCCCACCCCCGGCGATAAATACAATGCTATATTTTCACCATTTACCCAAAGTACACATGAATCAAAAGTACTTTATGGGTTTAATTCGACTTGGGTTTAGGTATGAAATCCACAAGGTAGTAAAATTCTCCCATTTTAATTCCTACATCCTTCACCATCCCCCAAGGTTGTTTATGGATTGCACTCACATGTTTTTGTATGCATAATTAATTTATTTTTTTACATTCAACAACTTGTGTAGGTGGAGTAACTTGACAATCATAAACATTACAACTTGGGATAGTACTAACTGTATTGATATGCACACTCCTTGTGCTCTTTAACTCGGGCTTTGATGTTATGGATTTACGATGGTATCAATAGGAAGTTTCCTAGGACCTTGTCTTAGTTGAGCCACTTCTTCCACCAATTGACCTACTTATTTGGAGAGTGCCTCCATCATTTAATCCATTATCTCATTATTTTTCCGTATTTATTAAGAAAGTCCATGATTTTAGATGAACTACTTGATCTTCCTTGATCAGATTTGGTTGATTGTTCCTTTGATATCGTTGTTGTAGCCTACTTGATTATAACTTTGATTGTTATAGGCTGGTTGTTGATTCTAGTATTGTTGTCCTCCTTAATGTGAAACCTAAAAATGAGGATTAGATTGGTCAGCGTGTTACCATACTTAAAATTCCGATGATTTCTCAAACCTAGATGATCTGTATTAGAATTCATATCATATTATTTTTTGTCACCATATACTTGGTTGACCTCTTCTTCAACTCGACCTATTTTAGATGGACAATCCACAACTAAATGTCCCAAATAACCACATGCTTCATAAACTGGAAACACTCGACCATATTTTTGGTGCTTTATTTTCTTCATTATAATTTAGACTTGCTAATTGTCATTCCAATAGTTTATAAGCTCTCTCTAATTGTTCTAATCTATCAATGGTACTAGTAATTCTTGTAGATCTAGCTATAGCATGTTTCTTCTTCCTATTGGATTGAGCTTGCCTCTTTGAGTTCACTACCATCTTTTTTAAAAAAAACCCAACCCACTTCCATATGATTAGATAGGAAAGTTCTACTTGTAGTGGAATTCACATCCTGAATGTCAATGGTAGATAAACCACCATAAAATGCATTGCTTGGTTCCAATTATGGAATGCCATGTTGTTGTTGTTGTTGGAAATATATAATGTTAACTCGTGCATCACTTGTTTGTTAAGGAGTGTAATACTCTTCTAAGAATTATTCTTGCATATCCTCCCAAGTATAGATGCTTACAAATGGAAAGGATAAGAACAATTATTTGCAATATCCTTCAATGTGAAGTGGAACAGAACTAGCTTGACCTGATCTGGTGTAAATCCTTGCCCTCCAATTGTTCCACATATAGCTTCAAATTCAAGAATATGAAGGTATGGCTCTTCGATTCCTTTAGCATAGAAATATGGAAACATATTTAGGCCTTGTGGCCTCACTTCAAAGGAATTGCCAGTTGCCACTAGACTTACTATGGGAGATGACTTTACAACAATTTGAGGTCTAAATTGACTCTCAACTCCTCAGAGTGTGCATGATAATGAACTTATGGAAGACCATCAATGTGTTGAGGATAACTGGATCGAGGATATTGATTCACTTGTTGATTCCTCATACCTTGAAGTGGGCCATGATTAACCATTTGAGGATCTGGGTTCATGTTTTGATTGTATACTCCTTAATGCAGTTGGTAGCCATAGTAATTCTAAACTAGTCTTCGTCTCCTCCTCTATACTCTTCATATTGATTTCTTTATTCTATTCCACCGTCCCAAATGAGAACCCTATCCCTTATGTTCTCTTTAGCGCAAACACTATTATTCCAACTAAAGTTTCATTGATTGAACTGAATGATTCTCTAGAACATCATGGTTGGTATTCAGCTCTGGTTCTTGCTGAATAGGTTGATGTTGTGGATATGCATGAAGACCATCAACCACTTGAAACATTGGGTGTGGATGAGGCACATAATTACCATGAGTTGGGTACTACCTTCATATGTTTGTCATAATCCTCTTTGTTTTTTTACAATCTATAAGTATATAGTCTATGATAATGATAATAAATTTATCTAAATATGGCTTACAAACTATGTTCTTCAAGTGGCATTAGCATGAACTTAAAATGTATGTATCTTGTTCAAAAGGTTGTCTCTTCGGAATATCTTTCTCATATATCTTCAATTGATGGTAACCAGGCCAAAGATCAATCTTGGAGAATAAACATGCTCCTTGTAATTTATCGAAGAGGTTATCAAGTATTAGAAGTATGTAACGCTTCTTGACTGTTGGATTGTTACCTTGGTCGGAGCTCGATAATCAATGCACATTCGTATTGTTCCTTCTTTCATTTTGAAAAATAAGATCCATCTTTCATTATCCATCGCAAACCGCTAAGATCACTAGTCATGCTCAACGACCAGTGTCAAAACCCTAATTCTTTAAAGTTTTAATTTCTAAACCTTAGCTTTCCCGATATATCATTTTATGTGAGAGGTTTTCCGAGCTGTTACAACTATGGTGCAATTGATAATAAAATAATTTTATGATATTATAACTTGTGTATGGGATTATGTAACATGTTATTAAATTTCGTATTGTTTCCTCAGCCAAGTCGATGTGCCCAGCTCAATTCCAGCCAGGAGATTTGGTCCTTAGACCCCACTAGGGGCTGCCACCTTCAACCCTACTCTCAAGGGGTGCCACCCCCCGAAGCATCCATTGTCCAGCGGATGGTTTGGGTCTGAATTTTATGAGTGTTACAATAAAAGTTATGTTTGTTCTTATAACTATTATAGACTTTATTTTTTCAGCATGTCTTGACTATAACACAAGTTATTATTTCCATGAGGGTCGTCCCCTTTACGAAAGAGTCACGAAACTTGCAGAATGGGTTTTATGCAATTGAATTTTCAAAATGTATTATTGCTAACAAATTTGATGAGTTAAAATAACTTTATTTTAGTAATTACGTTTAAAAAAATTGGTTCCTTTTTTTACATAAATAAAATAAATGTTTTAATTTTTTTCAAGATGTTATAATTTTCCTCCAGAAAGTCTTAGACTCCTGGTGATTCATCTTTCTTTTATCACTAGGCATGCGAGAAGGTTTGGGGTTTTTCCTTTTCCAAACTTCTTAAGATCTATAAAGCATTCTTTTTCTTATAGTTTCAAAAGTTTTTTAAAGTCATATCCTCTTTTATTGTTAAAAGGATTAGTCAAAGGATGAGTTTTTTCCTAAATGGGTGTTGGTGGAAAATTTATTTACCAAAATAGGTAATTTGAAACTTATTTACCAAAATAGGTATTTTAAACTTTTATTTCTCTTACTTCAAATCTAATTGAATAAAAAAGTTTGTATTTAAGAAATTACTCTTTAAAAAGGTGATGTAGAAGGTCTCTAAAATTAAAACATAATATACTTTGTTAGAGTATGATATTTTATGCAATGTTTTATAATTCTTTTATAAACCTTTTCTTTTAACGTTTTGTCAAAACTAAACAATATTATTTTGTTTTATAGAAAAAGTTGTTATTTTAGTGAAAAAATTAAAACGAAACTAATGGAATGTTTTATATTTAAATAATACTTTAGCATGGTTCTTTAACTTTTTAAAAGTATTGATATTATTTTGTTTCTGTATGATTTTATTTGTTCTATAGAATATGTAATTATTTTAGAAGACATCTATTTTATATTCTTTTATGCTTTTAATAAAAACGTGAATAATAAATATATATGCAACGTACTAACAAACATGTAAGTTGAACTCATGGTTTAAGTTAAACCATCAAATCAAATCCTGAAACACCCTCCAATATTTATTTTTTGAAATCAACTAACCTATTTTATATCTTTTAATAAACCATTCTCCAGATTAAATTTTTTTAAATGAAATAAAAAAAGGTATATGTGAAGGAAAAAAATGTTTAAAAAACTTCATTTGTATATTCTACTAAAATGTTTTCCTTATAATACCGTTTAAATTAAGTAAAAAAATTTCAAAAAACATATATGAAAAACTGTGTACAAAATTAAAAACAAAAACATTACAAAAAATGTTTTAAAATGAAAGGAAAAAAAATATATGAAGGAACAAAAACATTTTTAATTCTAGAAAAAACGTTCCAAAAATAAAACGTTAAAGAAAAAGGTTTAAAAAAGATATATAAAACATTTTGAAAACTTTTTATAAAATATCACACTCCAACAAAAAAATATTAGTTTTAATTTTAAAAACTTCTTCCTTCACCTTTATAAATAATAACTTATTAAAGACAAACTTATTTATTTAATAAAATGAGGAGTGAGAGAAAAAATGTTTAAAAATACCCATTTTGATAAATAATTTTCAAATCACCCATTTTGGTAAATAATTTTTTCTCCAACACCATTTTGGAAAAAAACCTCGTCAAAGGATATATGGTAAGTTGTTTGAGTAGCAGTTTGATAGTATGATGCTTATTATTAAATTATTGAGTAAGGCAACATATTTTTCTTATGAGAAAATCTATTGGTTTTTGTAACACCCATAATAATTTAATTATAAAGTATTAGAGTTTGTGCGTGGAAACCGGAATCTATAAACTTTTCTTATTAATTTATATATATATATATATGAATATATATATATATATATATATATATATATATATATATATATATATATATATACACACACAACATATAGAACATTCATCATGTTTATGTGTTTCGATCCATCATTCCCAAGACTTGAAATATATCTTTTCTCTTGCTTATATGCTTCACTTGAAAATATATGCATAACACAAATTAGTTTCGCTAAGTGAGTGTACATTCACAAACTGCATATCACATAGACACTCAATCACACATATGTCTCAGCATTGGCAAGAAAACTCTCATCTAAGCCTAATACTTAAACCAATTGTGAAAGTTACATGCAGCTGAGTGTTAGACCAGGTTACTCTCATCTAATCCTAACACCCAACTGATCATGAATCTCACATATGATCTTGCATTGAACCAGGAAACTCTCTTTTGAGTTTAATATTTCTCATACATATAACCAATTAGTTACTTGTAATATAGTGTAACATAATCATATGTCTTCATATTTCCTCGTGATTATCATTTCAAGTCTCATGCATAAATTGAACTTATTTCACATAATTCTATCTTTTAAGGGTTATGTAACACTTACTAGAAACTATGATTACTTAAGCCATTATCCAACTTTCCTCCTTTCTAGGATAGTGTATATATCCTATTTATATTACCATACTTTATATCAGGTGGATATTATCCTATCTCAGTCGTGGGTATTAGACTCATTCTTAAAAGGTTTTCACCCTATTTGGTGACTAATGCTTATTCACAAGGGTATTTCACCCATGTACTTTTATCTCACCTGTATATAACTTGGGTTCATTGCTCGAATGCCTCGGGTGATTAACCCGTATACCCTACAGTTACTTAACCTGTACCCTCATGTTTCTCACTCGACCCACATATTCTATTCTATAAGAACCCTTACCTGATATATTGTCCACTAGTCTATCTAATATCTTGCTAGGTTGATTTACCAATAGAATAATTAACTTCGGTCGTTTTTAACTTTCAATAGTGTGTTTAAAACACGTTTCAAGTTTTGAATGGTTTTCAGATGAGAAGCTATTCGGTATCAGGATGTGCTACTTATCACATAGTTTTTCGACCACTTTTTATTGACTTGTTATGGATCTTGTAACTTTATTCCTAGCTTGAGTTATGCTCGTTAGAAGTTTTAGACCTTTCTTTTGTTTGTAACTGATCAAACTTTCAGGTATTATAGTTTTGAACTAAACTCCCATATAAAAATGATCAAAATTGAACAACAAACTGAATTTAAATTCAATTCAGTGTTAGTTTCAAACAGAAATAAAAAAACTAATTTTGAAAAAAGTTATACCTAGGATCATCAGTTTTGGTTTCGGGTTCTTAGGTACGGATCCTCGATTTTATTTAAGTAAATATTAATTGGACTGTACAAATGGGAAAATCTATAGCTCACTATATATTTTATTTTCAGTTTTCCTTGGTTTGACCAAAATTAAATTTCTTAAAACCAAATAACAAATCTAGTACAATAGAAAACCAAACTGAAAATACGATACGTAAGTCGATTCAGGTTTAGACGAGTTTAATTCAGTTTAATTTTTCAAGTTATTGGTTTGTAGCTAAATACTTAACGGACCTACATATAAGGTACAAGAAAGGTTCCATTATCACTATGTAAAACCAATAACTTTGTGCTTGAATGCTAACCCTAAATGATTTTTCAACAAACGCATTGAAGGTTAACTCACTCTGCATATAACCATGTTCAAGTATTGGATTGTTTGTTCAGATCGACAAAAACATATATAATGAGACAAAAGCACGAAATCCTTGGATATCAGGGATGTGGATGATGAGGTGGATGTGTGGAGTACTCGACTAAATAACATATGAAGTTTTTCGAGAAAAGTTAGGAGTTGTTTGTATCTCATATATATAACATAAGAGATGGGGGATTGAGATGGTTGGACATGTGAAGAGGAGACATATGATAACGTAAATAACAACAATGAAAAACATCATAGTTAAAGGGGAGGGGGAGTAGAGATAGACCTAAAGTTAGAATGAACAGATTGAACAAAATTTATCAAACTTGCATCTCTTTGAAGACATGATCGTGAATAAAAGGTAAGGAAGTAGGATAAGAGTTATGGACATTTAAGAGTCTATATAGAGTCATCTTAGCTTCTCCTATGCGGACTTATATTTCCATAAACTTTTGGTTGCTGAAGCATATGTTTATGCAGTAGTGTGGCGTTAGCATATTTATTTCCTTAGGGTAGTGTTTAAGTACTTTTAAATTTGTACCACATTACTCATGTCTATTATGTGCCCTTTACTCATCAGCTACTATACTACTATAGTTTTTTCTCTCACTGCTTTGTGCTAAATGTTGGTCATGTTTATTCGTTAGTAAAGCTTGTCTGCAATATGTTTGAATTCATTATGGCACACTATATGTTCACTCTATCTAAATGCTAGACTTCACGTTTCAAGAGATGTTGTTTTTAAATAGAGAGTCTTAATGAAACAACATATTTATTTATATCTATACTACTATGTAATACATATCAGAAGGATAAGATGGTAATTTGATTTTAAGTGTAAGACACCTATACAACATTTTAAGCATAGAGTACAAGTGCTTTATGCAATACTTTCACTTTTGTTCCCATTTGATTAACTTATTATATTATTATATTATTTAATAAACATTATTAATACATTATTTAATAATATGATAGCATTTAATTCACTTCATTAAATTTTATTTTGTTCATAATACTATAAATTGACATTTAAATTTATATTTACTAATTATATTTTATAACTAAATACTATTTAAATTAATTATTATTTTATTTAAGTATTTATGTATATAACTTATATATATCTTTATATTTATAATAACTATAATACTAATATTTTTCTACAGACATATTGTGAGTTTAATAACTTTAATATTTATCTATATTTTTATAATAAAAATAAAAGGAGGATAGAATGATAATTTTACATATGGATTAAGACACACATATGAAAAGTTATGCTTAAACTTCATAAAAATAACTATTTTATTCCAGTTATACCCTTACAATAAAGTATAACATATAATACTCATAATAAAAATACTAAAGTATATACACATGGCAAATAAAACCGCTGTTTACTTTTAATATTGTTCATTGATTGCGATTAAGCACTAATCCCTCTTCCCATTTCTGCAGGACCGGTGAAGGGTGGTCACTTACAACACAATAACACAAAGAGGAGATTAACTAAACTTTAATCAAACAGTAAACTGGATTAACCACAAGAATGATACTATAAACACAAGTAATGAGTAAGAGACAGAACAAGAGAACACAAGAGATTGGGTTTCAAGGATGCAGTATATTGCTTTCTCAAGTTTTATTACAAGTGTTAAAAAGCATAAAGAAAGATACTAGAACATGGAATACTTATACTACAACCTACAGTCGGCTATACTTTGAAAGCCAGCTGGATACAATTGACTAGACACAAACAAAATCAATTATAGAATCAAAAGGCATATCTGCCTTTTGACTTGTGACTATGACATGCCATAGCTCACATCCTAATATATTACAAAAAGGATAAAAGTACATAAAGTAGAAAGTATGGACTCAAGACCTCAATGTACAGTTACCAAACGCATGGACCTTTCACCAACTCATGTAAATTGGTGACTTTACAGAGTTGCAGCGAAAAGGTGGTCCAACTTTATGGTAAAGTACATCAGATAAAGGCATATCCTTAAAAGTCTTCGGAAGAAATCTGTCTTCACTATTTGGCTTTGGAAGACTTTGTCTCTGAAGCTTCGGAAGACTTCATTTTTGGCTTCGGAAGATATTGGTCTTGGCTTCGGAAGATTTTACACTTAGAATATTTCTAGTGCATGGTGTAAAACTTCCGAAGCATTTCTACTTCAGTTCTTTAGTGCATGCTTGCAGAGAGACTTTAGATGTTTTGTATTGCATCAGACTTATAAGAATCCTTACAAACTCCCCCTAGGCTGATGCTACCAAAACATTTAGAAGATCTTCAGATGTTTGTAGTCTTCAGCATAATGATGACCATACCCTTCTTCATTAGATGGTCAGGATCATTCAGAGTCTCATAGTATCTTCTCATCTCAAAAAGATCATGTAGAGGTAAGTTGATTATGTCTTGCCATGTATAGACATTCTTAACACCTTGATCTCTGATCACATGCCATTTCTCTGGATTAGTAGTGAAGGTCCAGGATAAGATGGGTGTCTCGGCTGCAAGAGGAGCCACTTGAATTGGAGTTGATTGGGCTGCCTCTTCATGCACTTCCTCAGGTTGATCTGACTCAGCCTGAGGTGTAGAGGTAGATGATTTAGGCTTCTTCTTCTTAGACTTTGGTTTAGAAGTCATCCTCTTCTTCCTCTTAGAGGACTTTAACTGAGAAGACTGGTCTGCAGCACCTTGTTGATCATCCTTGTCTTTCTTAGTTGGGTGTTCCTCCCTCACAGGTTCAGAAGGAGAGGGAGTTTGACCCTACTGTGGATCAGAAGATGAAGCTTGCTGAGGTTCAGGTTGTTCAACCTTAACCTCCACTTCATGTGGGACTTGACTTGGAAGAGAGTGTAAGTCAATCAGCTCTCCACTCTTGATCTTCTACTTGATTACCCTGATATGCTCATCCATTGTGGATAGAGACATAGGGCCAAGTCTCCTTCCGGAGAATCCATACAGCTTCAAGAAGCTCATCATCCTTTTTCTGTCAGCAGACTTCTTCATACTCTTTTGGATGATGGCTCTTGACTTTGCAGCCTCTTCTCTTATCTTTCTCTTTGTAGCTTTTTGTTCTTTGAGCACTTGAAGTTCAAGCTGTTTGAGATACTCAAACTCAATGTACTCAAAGGACAAGGGAAGAAGTGCAGATGCCTGGTAGAGACCTGTGGCACTCAGGTAGTTGATCATGTTTTGTCTGTCTGTTTCTTTGTCTACCTAAGGTTCTTGTGTTGAAGCCATAGTCTCTTGCCATAGTCTCTTGCACAGGGCTTTCTTGAACTGGGGAGAGAGTAGGAGCATGCTTGTAGAGTCTTTTCTGTCTCTTCTCCTCTTTGAATTGGAGAAGTAACCTTACATCCTCTTTTTCTTTCATCTCTCTTGACACTTCCATGTCAGCCAGTTCATTTAGTTGCTCTAAGGGGAGAGAAATAATCTCATCTATGTCATAGTTCCTGGTCTGCAGGTAAGTAATCCTGACTGCCCTTAACTCATCATCTTGAGCGTTTGGTCTGGGGGCAGCCCTGATTGCAGCTTGCATAAAACCTGAAGACCTAGATGAACTTTCTCCCCTTAGCTTCCTCTTCCTCTCTCTCTCTCCTCCTCCTCAATTTCCTCGGGAGTCAAAATCCTTTTCCCTTTGTCACCCATAGATCTTTGTGACTCAGGGTGGATAGAGGTTTGGCCTTCATTGCTTGGTGTAGCATCCATGCTTTGGCCAGAGAGAGGTTGTGAGACACCTTCACCAGCAGGTGTTTCACCAAGGGAATGAATTTCTGAAGCAGTTGTTGGTGTGACAGGGCTCTCAGGATCTATCACTGGGCCTTCAGCCAAGGTTTTCCCTTTGAAGCTAATCTCAGGGTCTGCCTCAGCATCCAGTTGACCAATGACATTACCTGATTGCCTTTGTCTCCTTCTTAGTCTGAACTCTTCAGTAATTATGTCTTGAATTCTGAGTGCTAACCTGTCAGGTTGTCTTGATTTGCTTGGATTGAGAAGTGGCATGTTGACCAGATCAAGACCTTCATAGTAGTTCAAGGTTTGAAAATCAAATACTTCTTGCTGCACTTGAACTCTGTGAAGAATGAGGGTTGTTCTATCAGTATCATACCTCCATCCAATGATGTAGTTTGAAGTTCCTTGAGGTGGGGATGACATAGCCCTTGGTATACCTTCCTCAAAGAGACTCCTGATGATAGAGTCTATAGAGTCCACATTAATGTGAACTTGAGGAAGTTGCTGAGTATGCACAATTGCAAGTGAGGATGGTGAGTCCTCAATGTTCATACTCTCTGAAGAGCTCCCAGGTTCTGTGTTTGTAATGACTTTCTCCCCCTTTTTGGTAGCATCACCCTCTTGCATAGGTGAGCTAGAGGTTAGGTCAACCACATTCATAGGTTCTTGTGTTTCTGGTTAAACTCTTCTTAAAGTCTCCCAGCTAGTTTTTCCCTGAGATAAGATATCTCAAGTTGCTGATCATTGACCCTGTTGTGAAGGGTAGTCAAGTGAGATTCAAGGTGACTAACCTTAGAGACTAAATAGGAGCATGTTTTTGACACTTTTTGCACCTTTAGTCTCAGATTCCCCTCTTCTTCATAAGAAGAATCATTGGGGGATGAGATGATTGGACCAAAGTCCTCTCTCTCACCACCAGCTTCAGGTTCTTGGCTGTTGGATTTCATCTGCTCATTGACATTCTCAGTTGAGATATCAATGGGCTGAGTTGCCATGGTTGAGGTCTTAATAATGTAATCACTTGCAAAAGTGAGAGCCTCTTCCATATGGATATCCTGAACAGGTTCAGAAGTATCCACCTCAGTTAAGGTTGACTGATGTGGGCTAGACTGAGGAGACTCAGGAGTATTCATCTCTCTTTGAGTAGGGGAAGAGAAGAGAGACTCATGATACTCACTGAAACCTAAGTCTTCATCAGTATAGAATGAAAGGTTTGGAATGGGTTGATTTAGATCTAAAGGCTAGGGATGGTAACTGTCCACTGAAGCTTGTTCACTTAAGTGTTGAGACTCAGAGTGAAAGGCTTAAGGCAGTTGGGCTTGTGAGCTCATCAGGGTGAGCATGAGGAACCTCAGCCCTGATTGTTGAAGAGATGGGAGTGGTTTGCTCCTCAGGGGATGTGGGAGCTCTAGTGTCCACTTCCTCCTGTAAAGGTGAGTATATGGGGACCTGCACAGACTCAATAGCTTGAGCAGGGGTTTGTTTGGATTTTCTTTGGTAGGTGAGGGTTACTTGAGGTCTTTTTAGTGGTAGAGAAGTAGAAGGTGTGGGTTCAACACTAGCTTGTGTTGCTAGGTTGTCACCTTGAGCAATGAGCTCTAATATTTTGGGGACAAGGGCTGTTTCTACCCCTGAGAAGCCTACAGTTGGCTTCTTCATGATTTTAAAGATGTCGGGCTTCATCTGTCCCAATTTAAGAATATTATCTGTTTCCCTCAACTGTGAGCCTAGTTCACAGTTGAGAATGTGTTGAACATATCTAGGAAACATATAATACTCTAAGGATTCCAAGTTAGCAAGCAAGTTTGTATAGACAAATTGAGAGTACCTGAACTTGACCCCTTGAACCATTCCATGCACTATGAAGGAGAGATCCTCAGGAATCTGGTCCCATCCTCCTGCTTGTTTGACAAGCTGTGGATAACCACATGAAGTAGGTATTTCCACTGGGATGAGACCTTCCCTTTCCTGAAGGTCTTTACAGAGAAATCTCCCTCATAGCCCATCTGCTCAAAGGAATGATTGACAGCTTCCTTTGGGAAGGACAACTCACCTTCTTCATCATCCAGCTGCAAATGAGTGTTGATGATGGTCGGAGTGATGAAGATTGTCCTCCCTTGCACTGTGGCAGACAGTGCCTTCTCCCCATCCATGATGACCTCTTGGCAGGTCTTCCAAAATTCAAGCAGATGATCCTCATAAAGAGTAGGATCAATGGTTAGGGAGGTGAAGTAATTAGATAAAGCTAAGAAACGGCAAATCTTTGAGAAACTATCATCTTTCTTAGAGCTTAACAGAGCAACCTGATTGTGTTGCCTGTGAAGTTGCAAGGAGAAATCTGGGTTGTTTCTGCGGTGAAGGTTGGCCATTTTAGAAGCTTAAGGATGAAGAAAGGTGAAAAGAAAAGGCGGTTTGGGAATTAGGTTTGAGGAATAGTAGACTTGAAGAAGATAGTGAGGGAGAGGGGGAACCATTGGGTATTTATGTGAAAGGATTTAAACCAAAGTTAATAAAAGAGGATAAACTTTGAAATCCGAATGTCGGTCCCACCTCTCAAAAAGTAGTTTACTTTTGCTCAAAAAGTAGTTTTCTTGGAATTAGAAAAGCTTCCGAAGGTAAATTATCTTCGGAAGTTTTAATGAAAAAGCTTCCGAAGCTAAAATGACTTCGGAAGAATTTCCTGAGAATCTTGAAAATTTTGCTTCGGAAGAGAAATAAAAACTTGAGTGCTTTGTATATAAAACAACAAAGCTTCCGAGAGTTAATTTTGCTTCGGAAGGAAAAAGTCCTTAAAAACAAATAAGTGTCTGAGACAAGTATTTAAGCTTCGGAAGATAGATTGAAATCTCTTCCGCAGGTAAACTTTCTTAGACAGTTATTTATTTTGAAGACATGATTTGCTTCCGAAGGTAAAAATATATCTTTCGAAGGATCAGATAATTTTCAAGAATCTAAGGAAAATCTTCAAAAAGAATTTTATATCCAAAGAAAACATGAGCTTATGAAAGTGATGAACTAGACAACTTAGGACACACATATTTTAAGAAATAATTAGAATTAGTTTTAAGAAAAGATCTACTCAAAGTTAATCATCCCAATAGCTGATATTAGATATTTAAATCTCTGTTCATCAAAAGCTTTTGTTAAACAGATCAGCATATTGTTCATATGTATAAACTTTGACTAGTTTAATTAATCCTTTTCATAGTTATCTCTTATTAAATGATACCTGATATTGATGTGTTTGGTCCTTGAGTGCTGCACAGGGTTCTCAGTGATAGAGATAGCACTATTGTTATCTATGTGGATAGGAGTCTCCTTGAAGTTAAATCCATAGTCCAGCATCTGATTTTGAATCCAAAGCACTTGAGCACAGCAACTTGCAGCAGCAATGTATTCAGCCTCAGCAGTTGATGCAGACACACAGGATTGTTTCTTGCATTGCCATGAGACAACCCTTCCACCAAAGAATTGACATCCCCCAGATGTAGACTTTGCAGTCATGTTGCAACCACCATAATCACTATCTGTATAAGCATACAGATTGAAGTCAGGATTCTTTGGATACCATAAACCAAGTGTTGAAGCACCTTTGAGGTATCTTAGAATCCTTTTTGACAGTGATAAGGTGAGACATCTTAGGGTTGGCTTGATATCTTGCTCAAATACATGTAGCAAACATGATATCAGTGTAGGGGTTTTAACATGTTTATCAAAGCTCATATAACCTTGTTTATATGAAAACACAGCGGAAAATATATGTTTTAAAACATGTTAATAAGATGATTATTAAACCCATTTAATAAAGAACCCCAAGCCATGGATCATTATACAAATGCATACAATAAAGAACATAAGAAGGTGAAAATACAACCTTTGTAGCAGCTCAAAAAGCGAACTTCTTGAGGTGAAAGAAGATGAAAACGTGGCTGAATCTTCAAGGAAGAAGACCTCAAGAGGTGATACCCCAAGCTTGTACAAACACCTTTGATTGCTAGGAATCTTGACACCAAATTTTCAGCAACCAAAACCCTTTTGAAAGCTGAAAATTCTGCTCTTTTCTTCTTCCAAAAACCGTGAGATAGAGAGAGATTTGGAGAGAGCTTCTCAAGTGTGTGTGTGTGAGAAAGAGAGAGGATGCAAGAGTGTTCAAGTGGGAAAGTAATGCATGGCCTTGGAACTAAAAAAGGGGAGGAACCAAGACAAAGGGGCGGCCGATTTTGGCACCCTTTGTCTCCCTCTTGATTCAAATTTTTAATATAACTAAATACACTCTTGCACCCTTATGATGTAAAATTAAACCATTTTAATTTTATATCACTAACACACACACTATTATTTGTCATTGTCTAACTAATTTAAAAAATGAACAAATAATCCCATATGAACAAATATATATATATAAACTTGTTCATTTGCAAAAGCAATGATTTAGAAAACCCGGTTTCTAAATTGGTGTTTATATTTATTTGTTTGATCTATTCAACAAATAAATATTTGTCGGTGTTTGTTTGGCTTCTTATTGGATATGACCCGACTTGGATCATATCACACTAGCCACATCAATTTAATATATATCTTGGGCAGATTATTTCCTTCAATCTCCCACTTGCACAAGATTTATAGAAGATTGATGCAAGCAGCAAATAACGCCTAGCAACGGTTTGCTACCCCTAATGTATATGACTAAGTGCCATTCAATAACATCATCCTTTTCAAGTACCTTACTTGAATATGTTTTAGGTGAATTAATCATCTATCCTTTTGTTGCAGATGTCATGTTAAATCCAAGAGACACAGAATAGTCATTCTCCGATGATTTAACTTTAACAGGCCTTAGACATCTAACTCTCAACGAATAAGAGGAACAAATTCCATCTTGACTACATACGTCTCTCACAATCACCTCATGTCATACCTGAACTCAGCCTTATGTACTGCCTTTTCAGAACAGCAAAGGACTAAGTCAAAGTACAATACTTGGTGAATATCAAGACCCAATATGTATCTCAGGTTTGAGGATACAATGATATTCGCCTTTACTCAAAATTTCTTATGACTAATCAGAAAGATTCCATGCAGAAATAATTGAGAGCGGGTCAGTCCAATATCTATATCCCATAGATATCAATGAACCTTGGTAGCAACCTCTTGCTCTATATTCATACCTTATGAATATCAACCAATCCAAGTTCATTATAGTCTTACATTCATAGTTGTTCCCACAAGTATGATCGACTACGGACGTTGAGAATAATTCATTTATCACGGATTTAAACATGCTAAAATAGAAGAACAAATGAAATTATAACCATATAATTAAGTCAAATAACATTAGTTCCAATATCCAAATACAAAATACAACATCAAACCTAGTCACTTGAATATCTAAGTCCCATGGCACAAACATGACCTTCATGCTTTGCCTTTTCAAGGAGTTTTGTGAGTGGATCCGCAACTTTTTTATCAGTGTGGACTTTGCGAATACATATCTTTCCTTTTTCAACTTCATCCCTTATGTAGTTGAATCTCCGTTCAATGTGCCGAGTCTTTTGATGAGCACGAGGTTCCTTGATTTGAGCAATCGCACCCTCGTTGTCACAAAAGATCTCTAGGGGATCCTGAATGGAAGGGACTACCCCTAGATCGGCTATGAATTTCTTCAGCCATGCAGCTTCCTGTGCTGCCATTGAAGCGGCGACGTATTCTGACTCTGTAGTGGACAACGCTACGACTTCTTGCTTTGAGCTTTTCCAAGAAACAGCTCCCCCATTCAGAATAAAGATGTACCCCGATTGAGATCGTGAATCATCTCGATCGGTTTGGAAACTCGCATCCGTGTAACCTTTTACAACGAGTTCCTCTTCACCAGACCCGTAGATCAAGAACATGTCCTTAGTCCTCCTTAGGTACTTCAGAATGTTTTTGACAGCCATCCAATGACTATCACCAGGATTTTGCTGGTATCTACTTGTCATGCTTAAAGCGCATGACACGTCTGGTCTAGTGCATATCATTGCATACATGATGGATCCTATAGCATATGCATATGGGATTGCCTTCATTCTATTTTGCTCCTCCTTGGAGCTTGGACATTGAGTTGTACTCAATATTTTCCCTCTTTGAATAGGTACAGTACCTTTCTTAGAGTTTTCCATCTTGAACCTTTTCAAGATTTTGTCAATGTATGCACTTTGATTCAAACCAATTAGCCGTCTTGATCTATCCCTATAGATCTTTATTCCCAGAATATAGGCGGCTTCACCAAGATCCTTGATGGAAAAACAACTTCCAAGCCAGGTTTTTACACCTTCCATGGTTGGAATGTCGTTTCCAAACAGTAGTATGTCATCAACATACAATACTAGGAAGGTTATTGTGCTCCCACTAGCCTTCTTATACACGCAAGCCTCATCAGCGTTTTTGATGAAGCCAAATTTCTTTACTTCATCATCAAAACGGTGATTCCAACTTCTTGATGCTTGTTTCAATCCATAGATTGATTTCATTAACTTGCATACTTTATTAGGATATTTTGGATCGACAAAACCTTCAGGTTGAACCATATAGACATCTTCCTCAAGATATCCATTTAGGAAAGCGGTTTTGACATCCATTTGCCAAATCTCATAATCATAATGAGCTGCTATGGCAAACAATATCCTTATAGACTTAAGCATTGCAACAGGTGAGAAGGTTTCATCATAATCAACCCCTTGAGTTTGAGTGAAACCCTTTGCTACAAGTCTAGCTTTGTAAGTATCCAAGTTTCCATGCATATCGGTTTTCTTCTTGAAAACCCACTTACTTCCAACTACTTTGGAATTAAGAGGTGGGACACAAGTTCCCAAACTTGATTGTCATACATGGATTGCATCTCAACGTTCATGGCCTCAAGCCATTTGTCACAATCCAAATTGGACATTGCATCATGATATGTGGTTGGTTCATCTGAATCCACCACATAGCATCCATCCATGAAAAATCCGTATCTTTCAGGTGGATTACTAGTTCTACCACTTCTGCGAACGTTTTGCGTGTATTGATCAACCGCTTGATCATCCTCAACATCCTCACGTTGAGTGCTAGTTTCAACCAAACGTGCATCGGGCTGTGTTTCTTGATCCTCCTCAAGATCCACTGTTCTACTGCTAGTTCCTTCCATAAGGAACTTTGTTTCTAAGAACTCACCCTTTCTGGCAACAAACACTTTTTGTTCCAGTGGATCATAGAAATAATATCCCATAGAATCTCTAGGATATCCAACAAAGATACACTTGGTGGATCGGACATCTAATTTGTTCGGGGTGGGAGTCTTAACATAAGCCTCACAACCCCAGACCCTTAAGTACGATAGGGATGGAACTCTTCCATGCCATATCTCAAAAGGTGTCTTTTCCACCTTTTTGGTTGGGGCCATATTCAGAATACGGGCCGCGGAGAACAAAGCGAAACCCCAAAATGATAGAGGTAATGTGCTTCTAGGCATCATAGATCGAACCATATCCAATAAGGTTCGATTCCTCCTCTCAGACACACCATTATGTTGTGGTGTTCCAGGTGGAGTGAGTTGTGAGACAATCCCACAACTCCTAAGATGATCTTGAAAAACATCACTTAGGTATTCGCCACCTCTATCAGTGCGGAGAATTTTAATTGACTTGTTGAGTTGATTTTCTACTTCATTCTTGAAGATTTTGAACATTTCAAAAGCTTCATCTTTGTGCCTTAATAAGTACACATACCCATAGCGACTATAATCGTCGGTAAAGGTAATGAAGTATCTTTCACCATTCCTAGTCATTGGCTTAAAAGGACCACATACATCCGAATGTATGATACCTAATAAATCTTTTGCCCTTTTGTTAGTTCCACTAAAGGGTGCCTTAGTCATTTTACCTTGTAAACAAGATTCACATACATCAAATGAATCACATTCATTTGTTTTTAAAAGACCATTCTTTTGAAGTGTTTGTATACGTTTCTTGTTTATATGACCAAGACGGCAATGCCAAAGGTAGGTATCACTCAAATCTAATTTGAGTCTTTTGGTGGTTGCTTGGTATATTGAGCTATCATATGTTACGTTTTCATGAACCAATTCATAAATACCATTACAAGGTATAGCCTTAAAATAAAATACATGATTTAAAGAAACATGAATATCATTGTCAACAAACTTGAAATCATAATCACATTGTCTTAAACGGGAAACAGAAATTATGTTCCTAGTCAAACTAGGAGCATATAATACATTGTTTAAAATAACTTCCAAACCACCTGGAAGCTTCAAAATGTAGTCTCCTTGGGCTTCAACGTGAACCTTTGCACCATTGCCCATGAAGAGACTTATTTCCACTTTTGCATAATGCTCATTTCTTTTGAACCCCTGCAATAAATTGCAAATGTGAGTTCCACATCCGGTATCTAATACCCATGTGTTAGAAGAAATAACATTTAGCTCAACATGTATCATGTAAATTATACCTGAGGTTTGCCCTGCATCCCTCTTTTCTCTCAACTCTTTGAGATAGACTGGACAATTTCTCATCCAATGCCCTATCTCACCACATTTGAAGCATGGGTCGTTTACAGCAACCTTTTGCTTCTTCTCCTTGGGCTTCGGAGGTTCCGCCCTAACAACCATCTTCCCCTTTCCTCCAACGTGCCCCTTTCCTTTGGCAACATTTGCCTTGGGAGGGGGTAGAGACCTCTTCCTTCTCCCACCTTCATTAATGATGAGAACGGGTAAAACCCTTTTACCCATTCCCGCCTCAGCTGATTTGAGCATCGAATGAAGTTCATTTATGCTCTTGTCCCATCCGTTCATGTTGTAATTCATGACGAATGCCTCAAACCTTTTAGTTAGGCCATTAAGGATCAAATCCGTGGCCAACTCCTTTGAGACAGGACAATTTAGCCTTTGAAGGCGGTCGATGTGGCTTTTCATCTTGAGAACATAAGATGAAACTGATTGGGATTCCTCCATCCGACATGCATGAAGCGCTCGAACCATTTCGAAGCGCTCCACTCTAGCTTGTTGCTGGAACGTTTCCCGCAACTGAGTGATCATGTCATAGGCTCCATGGAGCTCATACTCCTTTTGGAGTTTGGGTGTCATACTTGCTAACATTAAGCAAGAGACTTGGATGGAGTCTTCCGTATATCTAACCCAATCATTATAGGCCTCCACATCCTCCTCGTTAGGTTCATCGGGGATGGAATCATCAAGAATGTAGGCCCGCTTTTCTTGCTTGAGAACAATTCTCAAGTTGCGGTACCAATCCATGAAGTTGTTAGGTGTTAGACGATCCCTTTGAAGGATCGCCCTAAGAGATTGGTTGTTTTGGTTTGGTACATCGTTATTAGCGTTGGTGTGGTCGGCCATCTACAAGATTTTACAAAGTTCCATTTTAGTAATCGTTGATATAATTATATATTTCATTTATTAATACCCTTTACGTCTCATAGACTATTAATAAAAAAAAATTTTAGAATCCAACGTTATATTTAAATATTGGTTAGGTGACCTTTATCCCATTATTTAAATAAACAAGGTAGTCATAAATGACAATTGCAACCCATTGCAACTTCTAGTGGTATGGGATCGTTTGAACATCTTATGTTTATAACGGCATGTTTACCCCATCAACACCTTTTATAAAACACATTTTAGGTGATCCATTCAATATATATTATAAATCAAGTCGTCCTACTTACACACACGTGTGAGTTTACTACATAAGTGGTTAGGTGACCTTTATCCCACAAACATGGTATTCTCACCTCAAGTTACAAGTTCCCTTAAAGTGGTTAGGTGACCTTTATCCCACTAAGAGTTTGCAAGTAACCTAAGTGTTGTGTAAAAGGGTAGTGTTTAACTTGTTTTCAAAAGGGATTTATAATTTCACAATTCTTGTTTTAGAAAAGACCATGTACCATATGATTGTATGCATTCAACCATATGGTACCCATTTGGTACTTTTAAATAAAACCTATTTTATTTTGCAAACCATTAACTCCTTTTATAGACCCATTCTATTTTGCTTAATGATTTGAGAACCAATTTCTTGTAATAGCTTGTTCTAGTTGATGGTTTGTTAATGACATCCAAATATCCAAACAAAACAACATCATAAGCATTCAACCAAGCATGACCAAACAATTCATATATGCATAACAAAGCATACTAAGTTGAGCACACTTGTTTAGCCAAAACAAGTGTGTCAAAAGGTCTTGTCCTAAGGGTTAAGAACATGACACATGGTTGACAAAAGGAACTCCCACTTGAATCCACATCTTCAAGCATCCTCTTTGTCCATCTTTTCTTCAAGTCTTGATCTTGAGCATCCTTACAAAATATGTATCCTAATACATTTTTCTAGTAAAGATAAACTCCTAATCTATTTATTACAAACCATATGAATGAATAGATTACAAAGCAAGACTTGAAACAAAATTAAATTATTACATGCCCAAATGAATATAACATGACAACCAATCATTCAATCCAAATGGTCTAGGCTTTGTTATGCATAATCAACAACAACATGATCAAACATACACAAGATAATCGATTTTGGCAGCCCCTTATAGCCCATGTTTTTGGCCAACATAAACCAAGAACAAATGGGTTAAGAACATATAAATAAACATCTAATAATCTAGAGTTTTAAAGATCCTTATATGCATAAAGAAACATCTTTAAAACACCAAAGGGGGTCAAAATCCAGCCCCTAACTCACGGATTTTTGGTGTCAAGCACCACAAAAACGTGAACTAGGGAGGAAATACATGTATGCATATGTATAAGTGGCTCTTGATGCCATTGTAGGGGTTTTAACATGTTTATCAAAGCTCATATAACCTTGTTTATATGAAAACGCAGCGGAAAATATACGTTTTAAAACATGTTAATAAGATGATTATTAAACCCATTTAATAAAGAACCCCAAGCCATGGATCATTATTCAAATGCATACAATAAAGAACATAAGAAGGTGAAAATACAACCTTTGTAACAGCTCAAAAAAACGAACTTCTTGAGGTGAAAGAAGATGAAAACGTGGCTGAATCTTCAAGGAAGAAGACCTCAAGAGGTGATACCCCAAGCTTGTACAAACACCTTTGATTGCTAGGAATCTTGACACCAAATTTTCAGCAACCAAAACCCTTTTGAAAGCTGAAAATTCTGCTCTTTTCTTCTTCCAAAAACCGTGAGATAGAGAGAGATTTGGAGAGAGCTTCTCAAGTGTGTGTGTGTGAGAAAGAGAGAGGATGCAAGAGTGTTCAAGTGGGAAAGTAATGCATGGCCTTGGAACTAAAAAAGGGGAGGAACCAAGACAAAGGGGCGGCCGATTTTGGCACCCTTTGTCTCCCTCTTGATTCAAATTTTTAATATAACTAAATACACTCTTGCACCTTTATGATGTAAAATTAAACCATTTTAATTTTATATCACTAACACACACACTATTATTTGTCATTGTCTAACTAATTTAAAAAATGAACAAATAATCCCATATGAACAAATATATATATATATAAACTTGTTCATTTGCAAAAGCAATGATTTAGAAAACCCGGTTTCTAAATTGGTGTTTATATTTATTTGTTTGATCTAATCAACAAATAAATAATTGTCGGTGTTTGTTTGGCTTGTTATTAGGTATGACCCGACTTGGATCATATCACACTAGCCACATCAATTTAATATATATCTTGGGCAGATCATTTCCTTCAATCAAGCCTGCTAGCTGTAAGATACATAAGAGACCCAATCTAGCCCTGTATAAGTGTTCATCTACACACTCCCCCTCAAGATCAGGTCCAAGGGAGTGGTTTCTGGCTATGGGTGTCTTAGCAATCTTACAATCAGTCATGTTGAACCTCTTGAGTATGTCTTGAACATACTTTGACTGACTTATGAAGATACTATCTTCAACTTGCTTCACTTGAATTCCTAGAAAGAAATTGAGTTCTCCCATTGCACTCATTTCAAATCTGTCTTACATCAGCTTCTCAAAGTCTTTGCAGAGCTTTGGATTAGTTGAACCAAAGATGATGTCATCTACATACACTTGAATTAGCAATATGTCATTTCCATGTCCTTTGATGAAGAGAGTTCCATCTATAGTACCTCTCCTGTATCCATGTTTGCAAAGATACTCAGACAATGTCTCATACCACTTCCTGGGTGCCTGATGCAGCCCATAAAGAGCT
This sequence comes from Flaveria ramosissima, assembly GCA_025215565.1. Classification (NCBI taxonomy): domain Eukaryota; kingdom Viridiplantae; phylum Streptophyta; class Magnoliopsida; order Asterales; family Asteraceae; genus Flaveria; species Flaveria ramosissima. The sequence goes on along the minus strand of CM046043.1, from coordinate 20,748,310 downwards.
TTGTCAAGCTTGCAGACATAATCAGGATGATCAGGATCTACGAAACCAGGTGGCTATTTGACATACACCTCTTCATCAATCACTCCATACAGAAAAGCACACTTCACATCAAGTTGAAAGACCTTGAAGTTCTTGGACGCAGCAAATGCCAGGAATATTCTAACAGCTTCTAGTCTTGCTACAGGAGCAAAAACATAAGTGTAGTCAATCCCTTCTTTTTGTATGTATCCTTGAACAACTAGTCTTGCCTTGTTCTTGATGATAATGCCTCTATTATCCTTCTTATTCCAAACACCCATTTGGTTCCAATAGTAGTCTTCCCATGAGGAAGAGGACAAAGGTTCCAAACTTTTTGCCTTTTGAATTGAAGCAACTCTTGTTGCATAGCTTCAACCCAACTTCCATCCTTTAGAGCCTCATCAACTTTCTTTGGCTCTATATGGGATAAGAAACAAGAGTGAAGACAGACATTTGCTTCATGGGTTTGTCCTCTTGTTCTTACCCCTGTGACAACATCTCCAATGATGTTTGTAGTGGGGTGAGATTTGTGGATCCTAAGCTGAGGGATCACAGCAAGTTGCCGAGAAAGATCTAAATTTGAGAAATTTAGATCTGGCATAGATGATTCACCCTCCACATCACCACACTTATCAAGATTGACTTGATCCAATGAGTGTGTGACATCATTGATGTTGTCATCTATTGTGTGGTTATTAGCATCAAGGAACTCTTGATCACTTTCACCATCACCATTGTTGTCTTCTACAATTGAGGTATCTTTATCTGGTTGTGGAGCCTCTGAGCTGGAATTTGAAGGCACCCCAGATGTATCAGCTGAATTTGTCATTGTAGTGCTGATAGAAACCTCATTTGCTGAAGTAGTTCCAACTAGAGCTGAAGATGTATGAGTTGAAGGTCTTCTTAGCTCAAATCTTGGATCAAGATCACTTGTATTTAAATTTTCTGCAGATCCTGAAACATTCTCACAAGATTTGTTAAAACAGTTGGTAACTAAATCAAGATCAAATAGCCAATCAGGACCACAACCAGCTACACAGGGTGTGTGTTCATTGAAAGTCACATTGGCTGACTCCTCAACAATTCTAGTTCTGAGATTGTATACTCTATAAGCCTTAGCCTGGAAAGAGTATCCAATGAAGTGTCCATCATCTGATTTTTCAGCAAATTTGGCAATTTGATCTTTGGTATTCAAGATAGTGCAAGGACATCCAAATGACCTGAGAAAACCAATGAAAGGTTTTCTCTTGTGCCAAAGTTCATAATGAGTCTTACCATGTGTCTTAACTACTAAAACTCTGTTTTGTACATAGCAAGCAGTGTTTACTGCATCTGCCCAGAAGGTGATGGGCAGTTTAGGGTCAGACAACATAGTTCTTGTAGCTTCAATTAGTGTCCTGTTTCTCCTCTCAGCAACATCATTTTGCTGAGGAGTCCTGGGAGCATTATATTGTCTTGTAATTTTCATCACAAAATGTATCAAGGAATTGATTCTTGAATTCAGTCCCTTGATCACATCTTATGGTTTTGACCTTGTGATCATTTTGATTCTCAATTTTTAAGATGAAATTCTTCAGAATCTCAGGGGTCTCATCCTTAGTTCTAAGAAAGAAAACCCAAGTGAATCTTGTAAAGTCATCTGTGATCACCAAACAATAAGAGGTCCTTTCTAGACTCATTACACTGGTAGGGCCAAAGAGATCCATATGTAATAAGTGTAGGGGAGTAGTGATGGAGTTCTTTTCCTTATGCTTATGAGATACCTTATGTTGCTTCCCTTTCAGGCATGCAACACAATGATCATCACTTGTAAACTCTTTCTTTGGCATTCCAGTTACCAAATCATGTATAATTAGTTTATTCATGTTCTTAAAGTTTACATGGCACATTCTTTATGCCATAGGAAAGACTCATCACTATTGGCTTTAGACAGAAAGCATGAAACTTCTCCAAAGGGAGATGTTTCTTGCAAGTCCATCTTGTAGGGCTCTAAGCAGGATGTGCTCATGAGGAATGACCACTCCAGGCTTGAGAACAATGCACTCATGCTCAGTAAAGAGCATGTTATGACTCTGATCATAAAATTGGGATACACTCAGAAGATTGTACCCAAGCTCCTTGACAAAGTTTACCTTTTCAATGCTGAGCTTACCATTTGTGACCTTGCCCCTTCCGGAAATGTAACCACCTTCATCTCCTCCAAAAGCAACTAGTCCTCCATCAATTCTCTCAAAGTTATGGAGTAGTGACCTATTGTCTGTCATGTGCCTGGAACAACCACTATCAATGATCAAGACATTTTTGTTTGTCTTGAGCTGTTCCTGCACAAAGAAAATGATTAGTTACATTTGAAAACCCAAGCCTTATTTGTCTTGGGCTCACTAAGTGTAATAGAAGGTAATGCAACAGTAATAGATCCTATGGTTGTGCTAGGAGGATCTTGAGCTGTTGTTGATGGAGAAATTTCAGTCACTTGGTCTTTCTTAGACTTCCACACCACCTTTGGAGTCTTGGACTTGACCTTCAAAACTTCGGAAGATTTTGGGACTTTGGAAGTTTTGATGACTGAACCTTTGGAAGATTCTGCAGTCACTGCAGCAGACTTCAGTGCTTCGGAAGAATTCCTTTCTTCCTAGACCAATTTCTCTTCCGAAGGTAATTTTCCATTTGCCTTCTTCTTTGATTTGGAGCTTCCGAAGGAAACAGACTTTCCTTCCGAAGCTTGAATCTTCTTGGAACTCTTTGAAGTCTTTGTCTTGGTCATATGGACAGTACTTTTAGGATTGTATGGACAATCCTTAGCAATGTGAGAGATACTTTCACACATGACACACAACATTTTCTTCTTTCCAAGAGTCTTCTTATGAGAACAAGACTGTCTTTGGTCACATCCCTTCTCCACCTTCATCTTTGCAGATGCTGAGACAGTTCTTATGGGCTGGGAACTATTCTTGGAGTTTGATGGTCTAGGCTGTGCAGCAATGATACACAGCAGATCAGTCTTCTTCTTGGTACTGAGATGATTTGAACAAGAACCATAACTCTTAGCTGATGAGTTTTGGTTGATGTCTTCAGTCTTTACTACTTCAAACCCTGCAGAGATAAAAACTTGTTTCTGCTTGGAGTCAAAAGTAGCCTTGATCTCTTGAGCCTTCCTTGCTTTTCTTTTGCTCTTCCTGATCAAGTTCTTTCTCATTGACTTGGTCATCACAGTAATCTTCTTCTCCTCAGAAGGATAGTGGCCCTTCTTAGAATCTTCTTCTTCACTCTTCTCAGAGGAATTCTTCACTATCTCTTCTTCATCCTCTTCACTTATAGGATCTATGAGAGGAAGCTCATCTTCACAAGTTCCACACCTAGGAGATCTTACAGACAAGATTGTGTGTGGAGGAGCTATCTCATTGGATCCCAGTCCCTGTCTATTTTGATAACACACCTTGTTGTGCAGGGATAAGGATATCATGTTCTTGAAGGTCTCTTCTTCAAGAACACTCTTTTCTACCCTGGCTTTGCTGATCACAAGCTCAGCATGGCACTCAGTCAGCTTGGTTATGAGATCTTTGATTTGAGTCCTAAAATATGTATGCTCATGTTTTAGAACTGAAATGGTTTTCTCTAAGTCCTCTATCTTTAGTTTATAATCATTTTCAGACATTCTAAAATCAGATTTTAAAATGCTTAAGGACTCAAGATCAGATCTCATCTCCAAGTTATAGGACCTGTATCAATTAACTTTAGCAATGCATTCAAGGGTACAGAGATGTTCCAATACCTTGGCTTCATCATGATTTGCCATTAGTGCTTGGTTTGGAGAAGCATCTTCCACCTGAAAGCTCCAGTCAAAGCCTCCTTCTTCAACAGCAACAGCAGCTTGTTGCTTTGGCTTCTCATTCTGAGGGGCTTTCTCCGTGTAGTTTGGTCTGGTTTGTGCTTGGCCACCATTTGTTTTAGGTGCCTTACACTCTCTAGCAAAGTGGCCCATCAGGTTACAGTTGTAACACTTGACTTTGCTTTTATCCAAGCCAAACTTTCCACTGGTTGCATTGCTTGGAAACCTCCTTCCAGTTCTCTTGTAGAACTTCTTGGCTCTATGAGTGAGAAGAGCCATCTGCTGGACTATTTCCATATATTCCAGATCATCTGGATGGATACAATCCAGGTCTTCAAGAGTGAAAAGAGAGTTGCCACAAATTTCATCAGAAGACACAAAGGCTTGAGAAGAACTTGTCTCTTGAAATGGGCTTCCTTGAGTGTAGTTCTCCCTGGGTGTCTCTGGGAAGGTGATGAAAGGACCCTTTGGTGAATTGTCAGGGTAGCATATGAGATGATATTGGGGTTCTATGATATCTCTTTCAACCACATGCAGGGCTGAACCCAATTGATTGTTGGAGTTGCCATATGAACCTTGCATGTTCATCTCCATCTGGTAGCCACTGAGAATCCCATATAACTCTGTCAGAGTAAGAGTTTTGAGATTTTCAGTCCTCTTGATCACCACACAATAGTGTGTCCATTTCCTAGGAAGTGAGGACATGAACTTCCTTACAATGTCTCTATTTTCAAGAGGAACTCCTCCATCCACAAGGGTATCCACTATCTCAACATACCTGAAGTATTGCTGAGTCATGGTTTCACCTGTTTTGAAGGTGAAGTTTTCAAACTACTGCTTCAGGAGATCCTTCTTGTTCTCCTTGGCTTCAGAGGAGCCTTCATACATCAGTTTTAGTGCATCCCACAGCTGTTTAGCTGTTTTGTACTTTTTGAAACCTCTGTACACAGAGTTTGGAAGAGCAGTTTGAAGGGCTGTCATGGCTTCTCTGTCAATCTCTACTCTCTTCCTATTTTCATCTGAGTAGTTAGCCACATCTTTGGAAATCATACCAGCACCAGTAGCAGAAGGAGTGCTGGGTATGAAAGGTCCATTTTCAACAGACTCCCACATTCTTGAGTCTAGAGACCTGATGAAACCTTCCATTCTTATACACCAGGTATCAAAGTCATCAAGAGTGATCAGTGGGGACTTGTTCATAGTTCCAGTTTTCATATCAGTCTTGGAAATGGCTGCCATTTGAAGAGTTTAGTAATTGTGTGTGTGAGGGATCTTAAGATGGTGAGATCTTATATCAAGAGCCTGAAATGCTCTGATACCAATTGCAGGACCGGTGAAGGGTAGTCACTTACAACACAACAACACAAAGAGGAGATTAACTAAACTTTAATCAAATAGTAAACTGGATTAACCACAAGAATGATACTAAGAATACAAGTAATGAGTAAGAGACAGAACAAGAGAATACAAGAGATTGGGTTTCAAGGATGCAGTATATTGCTTTCTCAAGTTCTATTACAAGTGTTACAAAGCATAAAGAAAGATACTAGAACATGGAATACTTATACTACAACCTACAGCCGGCTATACTTTGAAAGCCAGCTGGATACAATTGACTAGACACAAACAAAATCAATTGTAGAATCAAAAGGCATATCTGTCATTTGACGTGTGACTATGACATGCCATAGCTCACATCCTAATATATTACAAAAATGATAAAAGTACATAAAGTACAAAGTATGGACTCAAGACCTTAATGTACAGTTACCAAAAGCATGGACCTTTCACCAACTCATGTAAGTTGATGACTTTACAGAGTTGCAGCGGAAAGGTGGTCCCTTTATGCTAAAGTACATCAGATAAAGGCATATCCTTAAAAGTCTTCGGAAGAAATCTGTCTTCACTATTTGGCTTCGGAAGACTTTGTCTCTGAAGCTTCGGAAGACTTCATTTTTGGCTTCGGAAGATATTGGTCTTGGCTTCGGAAGATTTTACACTTAGAATATTTCTAGTGCATGGTGTAAAACTTCCGAAACATTTCTACTTCAGTTCTTATTTGCATGTTTGCAGAGAGACTTTGGATGTTTTGTGTTGCATCAGACCTATAGGAATCCTTACAATTTCCCTTGCCGGTTGTTAACAGTTCAATAACAATCAAGATGGTAGTTTGTGATGACACTTTCTCTATTAACTTTTTCCGATCTATGCAAATCACCACCAAAAGCTGTCTTCGATGATCATAAAACTTTAACCTACATTCATAAAACGAAACACTCTTACTTTTGTAATATACATAATTGTTTTCTTTAATTCAATTTTTTTAATCATTATATTTTGATTTTTTAATTTATATTATAACACACCGATACAATATTGACTAAAATTGAATTCTCACGCAACAGTCGTAACGCCGCAACGCACGGGGATTTTTACTAGTTTTTTAGAATAGAAGAAATATTTATCTTTATGTCTTTTCCCTGTGTCTCTATTCATAGTTATATTATAGTTTGGATTTTACTAGGTGTGTTTAGTTTAGTATAATGTATTATTGTTTAATAAAATCCATCTATACTAATAAAAGAAAGTTTTTGTATGCCACTTGTTACAATTATAGAGCTCCTAAATTTTTTTTCTCACTTCTCTCTCCTAATAAATATCATATTAACTACAAATGATATTATTTAATTTTTTCATATTAAAATATTTTTTATTAAATTAATAAAAGAGATCTTTCTACAAATAAAATTTGTAAAGAAATATTTTTTATAAAATAAGAAATATTTATAAAAAATATCAAAATTTTAAAAACAAAATATATTTTAAAAGTTGTGGCGTTTAAAAAATAAAATTCTTATGAAACAAAAATAAATAAATTTCAAAGTTATAAAAGAGAAATTATTAAAATTATATTTTTCTAAAAACGGTTTGTTCTAAAACAACTTGTTTAAAAACCAACTTTTTTGATAAACAAAAAAAATAAACAAAAGTTTAAAAAATAATATCGTTCTTTTATCACTCGTACGTAATGTCAATTATATCTTATATAAAATCGATTTATAATTTATAAATTTTATTAAAAACTAGTTAATATTTTATTTATTCAACTCGTGTAATACAAGGGTACTAACCTAGTAAAATATATTTATGCATAATTTTTTTAAAATTTAGTACTTTTCAGCCATCATATATAATTACTTGCATAATTGCATAATATATATTATCTATTGTTTCAGTTAATTTAATGTGTTGGTAAATAATGTAGTATTTAAATGAATTTGATTAGCTTTGACATTTTACTCTCATTATATTGATTAAATATCATTTAATGTGGTATGAAAAAAGACACTTGGTTCCGTTATTAAAAAATTGATCCCGTGTATTTTGCGTGTGTCCACCACGTCACTTTGACGACTTACATGAAGTAACAGAATATGCGAATATCCTAACGGTGGAGTCCAATACTTACTCAGGGGGGTTTAATGATTTATTTTATTAATATGGTTAACACCTCCCTCCACCCTCATAGTCTCTAATGATACCGTTTTTTATTAGTTTTTATATATATTTATTAATTTTTCTGATTATGATCCAAATTTATATATTAAAATTTCTTTTCTTAAAAATATATATTAATAACACAAGTAATAAAAATTATGCAAGTTTTCAAATTGACAACTTGATCCCTCATCTTCTTAATGTTTAACGGTCAAGGATTTCCACTTAAACTCTTAACTTTTTAATGTTTTAACTTGACGTACTACATATAACGTACACTAAACCTATTTTTTTCTTTTTGCAAATTTGATTTTTCATCAACAACTTTTGTTCATTCACTTTGTTAAAAAAAGATACTAATTTGTGGTTGTGTTTACTTTCTATTGGTTTCCTGATATAAATTTTATTGAATGCGCGGTTGAATTCAAAACATAGTAATTTTTTTAGTTAACATAGGTTATATCGACTCTGTTTTCTATCTATTTGTATGTCTCCAAAACCAAGCTGCTATAACATCATACGTTTCTTTTTTGTACTTAAATGTGCTCACTTAAAATCCTAGAAATTAATGTATACATTAAACCAACGAGCGAGCTTACCTTTGCTCGTGCTTGGTTCGTATACAAACCAAACTGAGCAGCTTGGCTCGTTTATAACCGAGCCAAAATCAAACGAACAACTTTTCGAATTTTTGTCGAGCAAGTTTTGAGCGTCAAGCTATTTGAACAGCCCTATTTATATGTTTGACTGTTTAATTTACTTCTTATGTACATACCAATTATATGATTAAGTATTAAAAAATAACTAGAGACGGTTAATTATAAGGGTATGGTTGTATTAAAAAAAGATTTAATCTAAAAAGTCTAAAAAGAATTGTGGGTTTAACATGTGTCCTTCTATTATTTTAAATAGAAAGTCATATAGGTAATTGTGTCAAATACGTCAACTAATTGTGTATTGTATGTTTATTGTCTCAAATATTAGTTCATTTTATCATATATTTTACATCTTTGGTCATATGGATTCATAATTATATTTTACGTTTTAGATTAATTTATCATTATTTGTATAAATTATATAAACTTGTTATCTATCATTGTGTTTTATAATTAAAAGTACACAATGATATACTTTCACCAATGTATTTTTCAAAACTTATAGTATTGAAGATAACACAATGTGTTATTTTTTCATATTTTTTATAGATTATATTAACTTATTGTTATCTATCATTGTATTATATAATTAGAAGAACAAGATTATGTTATTTCACCAATGATTTTTCAAAACTCATAATATTTAAGATAACACAATAACCCCCAAAAAACACTTGGCCTTGGCTATGTTCAGACGTTATGTTATTTTGTTATTATTTTTAATGTATTAGAATAAGAAGTTCTTAATTTATTATTGTGTTTTATATATTAGAAATACACAACAATGTTATTCCATCATTATATTTTTTTAAAATTCACCGCTTTTGAAAAATATAATTGTATTTAAAAAACACAATAACTAACAAAAAGATGCAATAAAGACACAATTATGATATATGAGCTTAAAAAAGTAAAAAAAAAATTATTTTTATATAAAAATATTGTACTCGTTTTTTGAAAATAAAAAACGCTTGTTTTAATAGTTTAATTTTTATAAAAAATATAATGTCTTACATAAAAGTTATAAACGTTTAATAAAACAGGAGAACCTGCAACAAATCAATAAAAATAGATATTACTAAATATCCATCTGACAAATTATTTTCTACAATTTAATTTTAATCACTGATTAAGTAGATTGATTGTTGAGATTACTTATTACACTTTTTAGTTGTAATGCATTTATAGAACATTTTCCTAATTATAAATCCATATATTAGTTGAACTACAACTTTAATTTTATATTTATGACAATTAATAATGAAATTACTTTATAATCTGATTATCTAAATAATAAATTGAGTTTTTAGCTAAATTATCAAGATGAATTATTTTTATATGATTTCATATTTTTTAACTTTTCGTAAACTTTCAATTTTTTATTTATTTTATCATGGTAATGATTCCAATAAAAAGAGTTTGTAATTTAAAAAATGCAAATTTTTATTTATTTTATCATGGTAATGATTCAAATAAAAAGTAGACAGAACTCAGCTAGGACCGAAGAGAGGATTGCCAACCGGATGAAAACCGAAGAGAGCATTGCCAGTTTCATTCCAGTCTTTTAATTTAAAAAATGCAAAAAAAATCTTAACTATTAATCATTTCAATTAGATGTTGAGATCAAATTCAAGGGAATTGTTTTTTAGGAGTGTATTTTAGAGACGATCACTTTTGTTAAAAATAATTTCAAGTCTTTATACATTTTTAAAATGTTCATAACTTTTATGTACGGCATTACTTCTTATAAAAACTACACCATAAAAAATAAGTGTTTTTTATCTTTAAAACAAATACAATATCACTATATATAAAAATAAAAAGCTTACATCTTTAGGACATATGATTTTGTTCATCATTATATCTTTCTCGCGCTTCATTGTGTTTTTTGTTCCTTATTGTGCCACCCTGAATACCATTATGTTTTTCTTAAAAATGATAAATTCTAACGAATATAATGTTGAAATGGCACTATTGTGTACTTTGATTACGTAAAACACAATGGTAAAATAACAAGTCATTTATCCAATACACTAAAAACAATACAAAAATAAAATAAAATGACATAAAACGTAAAATACATTAATGAAATATCTCATTATGTTTTTTTCCTGTTCGTCGTTGTGTTTTTCAAATCATTATTCTGTTTCTTTAAATGATGAGTTTTGAAATACATATTGATGAAACACTACATTATATACTTCTAAATGTAAAACAAAATGATGAAATTATAAAAACAAATGTACATAATATATGATAAAAACTATGGCAAAAATAATACAAAATTATCTAAAACATAAAACATAATGATGTGTGTATAACAAATGAAGAAATATATTTGATACAATGACATGACTTATTAGACGTAATGACTTGATATATTAGAAACATTAACCTCACGTGTTTGACATAATGATTAAAATACTCACCCCTTGAAAAAAAAAGATACATGTAGAGCATTGAAAACTTCTAAATTAGTTAGATTAAATATGTTTTTTTATTATAACGCAACTCTATAATTATATCACTTTTTTTCTCTTTTTTCATATTTGATTTTGTGTTTTTGTTGGTTTTTCCTCTTGATTACCTCCATCCGGACTCCTCTCCATTTATTTTCTTCTCAAATTAAATTTATTTAATTAAGTATTTATGTAACGGTGATGTCTACAATACATACTAGATAGTAACTAGTGTTTTTTTTTCTGTGCTACGCGTGCGAAATTTTAGTTGTTGTCCCCCGTCTTACGTTATGTGACTTTGTTCCTTTGGCTCGCATCATCGAAAACCACAAAAATGAATATTGATACTGGTTCCGATAATACCATAACCGGCAACGATGATGTTCACCCATAATCGGTTTAGTTTGTTGGTTTGTTGTAGTGCCGCAACAGTAACTGCACTCGTTATAGCATATGATAAAAAAAATTCACCAATGTTAGATGCCAAAAAAAGAAAGATTTGTGGTCAAAAAGTAAAAACACAAAACTTTGTTGTAGCACCTCAATTACACTACCAAAATACCAATTGACCAATGTTTGATGCCAAAAACACAAACAGAAAACTTTTGTAGTCAAAAAGCAAAAACAAAAAACTTTATTATAGTACCTTGCTTTTTAATATAGACTAGAAGAGTGCCCGCGCAATGTGACGGATCGACATTTTAAATTCCACACGTGTTTATAATATTTTGTTATTCTTGTAGTATCTTTACAAAAGCCTATTATGTTTTTTCTAAGCTAGACTTTAAAACCCCAAATAAATGAGTTCTGCATAACGACTTATACATTTACGCATTAACTTATTGCACATTACAAAATACAGATTGGTTCAGCAAAAATTTTACACCAAAAAGTTAAAAAATAAACACAGTTTACAATTCTAGTATCAAAAAGTTTTTAAACATTATAGATAAAAAGAAATGACTGAAATCTTAAAAGGAATTAGTTTTTTTAGTTTGTGGGTAGATAATGTAAAATTTTATGTAAGTGTTAGCAAGTATAAGGTTATTATGTAACTAATTGTAAAGGGTAATATGTAAATAATGTTAAAAATACTATTTTACCTTTAAATTGGTTGTATCTTATGTATTAAATAAGATAACTGTTTTTAATTTTATGGTATTTTAAAATACCACTCTTATATCTATAACCTATAATAAAAGAATGTTTTTAATACACGTGTCATCATTCTAGCATATCAAATGACAAGTGTCATCATTTTAGCATATCAAAAAAATCATTTTCCCGTCTCTCTCTCATAATAAATACAAAAATTATAAAACAACTAATTTGACTTTCCTTTGTAACTAAAATATGTTAAAACAAATATATCTACACTAGCTTTAGTAAACCCATGTATTACACGGGTTGAAAAAATAAAATATCAAATAAAATAAAATTTTATTAATTATAAAATGATATTTTAAAATATACAATTAAAATTATGTATGAGTAAAAATATAAGTAATAAACAATGATATCGAATTTTTATCAAAGTTTTGTATGAGAAAACTACTCATATGTACATGAGTTTAAAATTTAATTAAATAACCAAACGTAACAATTTTAAAATATTGACTAATCTCGTCTCGAGCAATTGAGATGATAAAAAACGTAAAATATGATGGTGTAAGTAAAATTTTATGGAAATTTACTAAAAAAAGAACCTCATAGAAAGAATGATCCGTAATGCCTTTTCGTACTAATTATAACATATAATCATGCAATATTTAGTTGAGTTTACTATTAAATTTACGCGCACATGATAATATTACTAAGCATGGACAATGCAAAAATCAATCAAAAGAACCTTCTAAATTCTACATTAAAAATGACTACTCTATCTCTTAATAGACTTGATTAGAGAGTTATACCTTAATAAAAATTATTATAATAAAACTAAATAAAAAGAAAACAGAAAAAAATGTTATCTAATAAATTAAATAAACCACTTATAAAATAAAATAAAAAATTTCTAAAAAAATAAGAACACGTTTCAAAAATTAGTTAAAACATCTTAAATTTTGGAAAATAAATATTTTGTTGATGGTAACAAATAAAAAAGGTAAAAAGAAATATAGACGGTAATGAAATAAAAGATAATTGAAAATATTGATGTCTAATTTAAATACCTTTTTTTAGTAGTATTTTATTTTAATTACTAAAACCAATTCTTTGTTTTTACTAATAGTAGTTTCTATAGAAATAAAATATTATAATTAGTGTGCCTTTAAGTGGTAATATACAATTTTAAAGTAAACATTTATTTTAGAATTATGACTTAATTTTGTCTTTCAAAAACTAAAGATTTGATAAGAATAAAATTTTAAAAATTAACCAATGTAGAAGTAAAAGTAAGAGATATATGCTATTTAGTTTAAAATGGAATGTTTTTAATTTATATCCCATTAATTTTGGAAACAAAATGTGTATTTAAAAAATTTAATAGAAAAATAGTAGATTTATTTGTTTTGGGCAGGAAAATATTTATTATCAAAATGTCAAGATGACATGTTGAATTAGATGTCTCTAAAAATGACATGTGGCATTAGATATGTTTAAAAAATAACATGTGGCAAACCTAGTTATTCTATTATTAGAGTAGTAGGATTTGTGTTTCTTGTCTCTTTCAAATTAAATGATAATTATTGTAAATAAGTAAACTAAACTATTAAACATCTAAAAAATATAGTTATATTAATAATGTATTAATACATATTAAATATAGAGTGATAATTTCTAATTCATTATGTGTTATAACTTTTAAATATTTATTATATTTTTATTTCACCAAAGAATAATAACATCTTGAAAATAAAATATTCATAAAACTAATGATTTTGATATGTTTTATTTATTCCACCCATGTAATACATGGGCTCTAACCTAGTGCTTTATATATAGTATAGATACGTAATACGAATAAAGAAAAAAAAACAAACCTTTGTGACAAAAAATTACTAAAACCATAAAAGTCATTGTAGCACTTAAGTTGCTTTTTAATATATTATAGTATATAATATAATTTGTTTAAAGTTTTTATTATATAACATCTAAGCGCTTACATATGACTTTAATTATTTAAACAACTAAAAAACAACCAATTTTTTGAAAGGCTATGCACATTTTTATAAAATCTACTTTGATTATTTCGATACGCATGCTTTCGCTAGTCTTGTTTAAAAACAAGTTAATTAAGATCTGAAATAATAAGTCATGTCTAAAATCCAAAAAATACGACATCTATAACCCGTTTCATCGTGCGAGAGCATTACGACTACTATATTAATCCATATATGATGCATAAATTACATAAATTTGTAACATTAGATAATATATTATATAGAACAATTTTACTACATATTAAAAAGAACAAAAGACTAGAACTTTACACATGCTCACCTTTATAGTAAATACATTGCTAATTTCTTCGATATCTTTTCAACATGTTGAATCTTCTATCACAAACGTTGAATAAGTTGATACAAAATAAAGTATACAATATTTGATTGCGACAATAATCATGACTGAATACCGTGGGAAGAATGAAAATGAAAGTTTTGTAAAATTCTTTTTTTATATCCGTTAAGTTGGACTTTGAATTATTAATTAGGGTGACTTTAAGGTTAAATGCAACTACCTCGTAAATGAATCAAATGTTAGTTTTATCTTGTTTTGGATTTGGGTTTAATACAACAATTTAGTTTATCAAGTTTATATTTTCATTAGCTTCAGTAAACTCCTATATTATACGTTTTGAATAAAAATATAATATAAAATAAAAATGTATTAATTATAAGTCGATATTTTAATATATGTTTGAAATTTTCTTTATTATAAATAAAAAAATATTGTTTCAAAACAAATATTTTAGAAAAATATTAGTTTAAAATATTTTCTTATTATAAATCTCAATTTTAATTATTTTTTTGTACAAATTTTATTTTTTTATAAAATCAATTTTAAAATAGTTAGTATTAGTTTGATGCTTTAAAAATTTTCTTATATTATAAAAAATTATTTTTTTAAAAATATTAATGAAAAAATATCTTTTTTGATTAATTTAAAAACAACTTTTGACCTAAGAAATTAAATAATATTATTAGTAATAAATGTAATTATTTAATAACAGAAAGAAGCAATAAAAATTTAATGAGTAGGAATATGGTGTTGTCACGTGTCCCTTCTTGTTACCATTTAAATAGAGTAGAGAGATTTGTCATTCCTTTGAGTTTCCATTACTTATTGGTTCTGTTATCATTAATAATTAGGGCTGATTATATCTATTGAATCTAAACTAGTAATTATTTAGATAAGCCTTCAATTACCCATTTGTGATGATTATAAAATAAGTAAGTTCGTACAATTTCTATCAAAGAAATAGTCTCATGCCATGGCGTATCCATCTCTATAATATCATAACAAGACAACCCTTTCACCTGGTAAACATCCCAAAACGAATTAGGAATGAAATTCAACTTAAGTACGACTTACCATCAGTAGACCGGTGGCCAAATTGAGCATACAATTCAAATCCTAGAAGACGTGTTATAGACTTGTGGGATTGACTTTGGAGGAAGTTGGAATAATCACCTACTGCTAAATGAATTTGCCTACAATCATAGCTACCATTTTGACAATAATGCAACACCATATGAAGCATTATACAGAAAAAAATGTCGGCCATCCATATGCTGGAAAAATGTAGGTGATAGTCAATTTTTCTTGACTTGAAATAATTCATGAAACAATTAATAAAATAAACATAGCAAGGAAAGATTGATGATTACTTAAGCGAACCAAAGGCATAAATCCCTAGAATTCCATATAGGGGATAAGGTAATATTAAAAGTGTCATTGGTGGAGGGATACGTTTTGAAAATAAATGAAAGCTTAGACCCAGATATATGGGACCACTAGAGATAACCACCAAAGTTGGGTTAGTATCTTATAAATTAAAGTTATCCAAAGAATTAAGGAAAATACATGATACATTTCATGTGTTAAACATAAGGAAATGCTAGTAGTTGAAGCACAATAAATACCACTTGAAGACGTGAAAGTAAAAAAGAAACTTAACTTTTTAGAAGAGCCATTACAGATCGAGGATAGACAAATAACAAAGCTACGCCAAAAGAAAATCTCCTTAGTCAAAGTATAATGGAATGCATGTGACAGCCTAGAATACACTTGGAAGTTGGAAGAGGAGATGAAAAATAAATATCCTCAACTATTTAGGTTAAGGAAATTTCAAAGAAGAATCTTTATTAAGAAGGGGAGAATGCAAAACTCATAAAAATATGTGTCTTGAAAGAATCAAAAGTAATTATGTGAAATGGGTGGTAGTAGATCGGCATCGAGGACCATATAGTTTTTCTATGAAATCATATTTGAAAAGTTGAGAAAGGATTGGTAGCGAACTTCTACCAATCTCCATGATGGTTCGCGATGGATCTAGCTAAGCAACCCCTATTGTATTAACATGTGTTTATATGATGAATCATTGAGTTTGGACATGTGTATGATGACTCAACCTCATAACGAACCACCATTCGTCACATAGCGCTTCGCTAGAGTTTGATATAGTTAAGGTCAACCAAAAGTAGACTGGTGGAGGCTAACTCGTAAACTTAACTACTTAAGGTTGGTAACGGACCATTACCATGTCCTCGTCTGCTATGGGTTCTAAATTTAGCCTTTAAATAGAAGTTTGATTATAGCCTAATCTCACATTATAAGATGAAACATTCACTTCAAACTCGATATTCTAAGCCTTTTGTGAGGTACAAGCGATTTGTAATGTCTAGCAACTTTAGTATGCTCTAGGTTTTATATGGCTATTAAATTTGGTTTGTTAGCAGGGTTTAAGAGTCATAACTAAATTTATGTAGTGGGTAACATAGTCCTAGTGTAAGGATTCCTGAAGTCTGATGCAACCCAAAACAGCTTAAGTGTCTCAGCAACATGCACTAAGTACTGAAGTGAAGAATGCTTCGGAAGTTTTACACAAAGCATTAGAAAATACTCTAAGTGTAAAATCTTCCGAAGCCAAGACCAATATCTTCCAAAGCAAAACATGAAGTCTTCCGAAGCTTCAGTGACAAAGTCTTCCGAAGCTTCAACCTATGAAGACAGATTTCTTCCGAAGACTTTTAGTACACATGCTTTATCTGATGTACTGTTCCATAAAGCACCTTTTCTGCTGCATCTCTGTAAAGTCACCAACTTACATGAGTTGGTGAAAAGGGCCTTGCTTTTGGTAACTGTACATTGAGGTCTTGAGTCTGTAACTTTCCACTTTATGTACTTTATCCTTTTTGTAATGTATAAGGATGTGAACTATGGCATGTCATAGTCACAAGGTCAAAAGGCAGATATGCCTTTTGATCCTACAATTGATTTTGTTAGTGTCTAGTCAATTGTATCCAGCTGGCTTTCAAAGTATAGCCGGCTGTAGGTTGTAGTATAAGTATTTCAAGTTCTTTTATCTCTCTTTATGCTTTGTAACACTTGTAAAAGAACTTGAGAAAGCAATATACTGCCTCCTTGAAACCCATACTCTCTTGTTCTGTCTCTTGCTTTACTTGTGTTCTTTGTATCACCTTTGGTTTCCCAGTTCACTGTTTGATTACAGTTTAGTTAATCTCCTCATTGTGTTGTTGTGTTGTAATTGTGTTTAAGCCCTTAAACGGTCCTGCAATTGGTATCAGAGCTTTCCAGGCTCTTGATATAAGATCTAACCATCTTAAGATCCCTCACACACACAAAAGCTAAACTCTTCAAATGGCTTCCATCTCAAAGACTGATATGGAGACTGGAACCATGAACAAATCCCCACTGATCACTCTTGATGATTTTGACACCTGGTGCATGAGGATGGAAGGCTTCATCAAGTCTCTTGATTCAAGAATGTGGGAATCTGTTGAGAATGGACCTTTCATACCCAGCACCCCCTCTGCTACTGGTGCTGGTATGATTTCTAAAGATGTGGCCAACTACTCAGATGAAGATAGAAAAAGAGTATAGATTGACAGGAAGGCCATGACTGCTCTTCAGACTGCTCTCCCAAACTCTGTATACAGAGGTTTTAAGAAGTGCAAGACAGCCAAACAGCTGTGGGATGCACTGAAGCTGATGTATGAAGGCTCCTCTGAAGCCAAGGAGAACAAGAAAGATCTTCTGAAGCAGCAGTTTGAGAATTTCTCCTTCAAAGCAGGTGAAACCATGACTCAACAATACTTCAGGTATGTTGAGATTGTGGATACCCTAGTGGATGGAGGAGTTCCTCTTGAGAACAGGGACATTGTAAGGAAGTTCATGTCCTCACTTCCTAGGCAATGGACACACTATTGTGTGGTGATCAAGAGGACTGAGAACCTTAAGACTCTTACTCTTACAGAGTTGTATGGGATTCTCAGTGGATACCAGATGGAGATGAACATGCAAGGTTCATCTGGCAACTCCAACAATCAAATGGGTTCAGCCCTTCATGTGATTGAAAGGGACAGCATAGAACCCCAACATCATCTCATATGCTACCCTGACAACTCACAAAAGGGCCCTTTCATCACCTTCCCGGAGACACCAAGGGAGAACTTTACTCAAGGAAGCCCATTCCAAGAGACAAGTTCTTCTCAAGCCTTTGTGTCTGCAGATGAAAGCTGTGGAAATTATCTTTTCACTCTTGAAGACCTGGACTGTATCCATCCAGATGATCTGGAATACATGGAGATAGTTCAGCAGATGGCTCTCCTCACTCACAGAGCCAAGAAGTTCTACAAGAGGACAGAAGAAGATTTCCAAGCAATGCTACCAGTGGGAAGTTTGGGCTGGATAAAAGCAAAGTTAAGTGTTACAACTGTAACCTTATGGGTCACTTGCTAGGGAGTGTAAGGCACCTAAAGCAAATGGGGGCCAAACACAACCCAGACCAAACTACACTGACAAAGCCCCTCAGGCTGAGAAGACAAAGCAACATGCTGCTATTGCTGTTGAAGAGGGAGGCTTTGACTGGAGTTTTCAGGTGGAGGATGCTTCTCCAAACCAAGCACTGATGGCTGACCATGATGAAGCCAAGGTATTGGAACATCTTTGCTCCCCTGAATGCATTGCTAAAGTAAATAGATACAGGTCCTACAACTTAGAGATGAGATCTGATCTTGAGTCATTAAACATATTAAAATCTGATTTTAGAAAGTCTGAAAATGATTACAAGTTAAAGATAGAGGACTTGGAGAAAACCATTTCAGTACTAAAACATGAACATACAGATTTTAGAACTCAGATCCAAGATCTCATACTAAGTTAACTGAGTGCCAGGCTGAGCTTGTGATCAGCAAAGCCAAGGCAGAGAAGAGTGTTCTTGAAGAAGAGACCTTCAAGAACATGATATCCTCATCCCTACACAACAAGGTTTGTTATCAAAATAGACAGGGACTGGGATCAAATGAGATAGCTCCTCCACACACAATCTTGTCTGTAAGATCTCCTAGGTGTGGAACTTGTGAAGATGAGCTTCCTCTCATAGATCCTGTAAGTGAGGATGATGAAGAAGTGATAGTGAAGAATTCCTCTGAGAAGAGTGAAGAAGAGGATTCTTCCAAGGGCCACTATCCTTCTGAGGAGAAGAAATCAACTGTGATGACCAAGTCCAAGAGAAAGAACTTGATCAGGAAGAGCAAAAGGAAAGCAAAGAAGGCTCAAGAAATCAAGGCTACTTTTGATGCTAAGCAGAAACAAGTTTTTATCTCTGCAGGTTTCAAGGTAGTAAGGACTGAAGACATCAACCAAGACTCCTCAGCTAAGAGTCATGGTTCTTGTTCAAATCATCTCAGTACAAAGAAGAAGACTGAGCTGCTGTGTACCACTGCTGCACAGCCTGGACCATCAAACTCCAAGAACAGTTCACAGCCCAAAGGAACTGTCTCAGCATCTACCAAGATGAAGGTGGAGAAGGGATGTGACCAAAGCCAGTCTTGCTCTCAAAAGGAGACTTCTTTGAAGAAGAAAATGTTGTGTGTTATGTGTGAAAGTACTTCTCACATTGCCAAGGATTGCCCATACAATCCTAAAAGTACTGTCCACATGACCAAATCAAAGACTTCAAAGAGTCTCAAGAAGTCTCAAGCTTCGGAAGGAAAGTCTGTTTCCTTCGGAAGCTCCAAATCAAAGAAGAAGGTAAATGGAAAATTACCTTCGGAAGCAAAGTTGGTCTCGGAAGAAAGGAGTTCTTCCAAAGCACTGAAGTCTGCTGCAGTGACTGTAGATTCTTCCGAAGGATCAGTCATCAAAACTTGTGAAGTTCCAAAAGCTTCTAAGGTTTTGAAGGTCAAGTCCAAGACTCCAAAGGTGGTGTGGAAGTCTAAGAAAGACCAAATGACTGAGGTTTCTCCATCAACAACAGCTGAAGATCCCCTCAGTACAACCATAGGATCTATTACTGTTGCATTACCTTCTATTACACTTAATGAGCCCAAGACAAGTAAGGCTTGGGTTTCCAAATGTAACTAATCATTTTCTTTTTGTGCAGGAACAGCTCAAGACAAACAGGAATGTCTGGATAATTGACAGTGGCTGTTCCAGGCACATGACAGGCAATAGGTCTCTACTCCATAATTTTGAGAGAATTGATGGAGGACCAGTTGCTTTTGGAGGAGATGAAGGTGGTTACATTTCTGGAAGGGGCAAGGTCACAAATGGTAAGCTCAGCATTGAGAAGGTAAACTTTGTTAAGGAGCTTGGGTACAATCTTCTGAGTGTATCCCAATTTTGTGATCAGAGTCATAACATGCTCTTTACTGAGCATGAGTGCATTGTTCTCAAGCCTGGTGTGGTCATTCCTCATGAGCATATCCTGCTCAGAGCCCCCAGGAAAGGGAACATGTACAAGATGGATTTGCAAGAAACATCTCCCTCTGGAGAAGTTTCATGCTTCTATCTAAAGCAAATAGTGATGAGTCTTTCCTATGGCATAAAAGAATGTGCCATGTAAACTTTAAGAACATGAATAAATTAATTAAACATGATCTGGTAACTGGAATGCCAAAGAAAGAGTTTACAAGTGATGATCATTGTGTTGCATGCCTGAAAGGGAAGCAACACAAGGTATCTCACAAGCCTAAGGAAAAGAACTCCATCACTACTCCCCTACACTTGTTACATATGGATCTCTTTGGCCCCACCAGTGTAATGAGTTTAGGAAGGACCTCTTACTGTCTGGTGATCACAGATGATTTTACAAGATTCACTTGGGTCTTCTTCCTTAGAACTAAGGATGAAACCCCTGAGATTCTGAAGAATTTCATCTTAAAAGTTGAGAATCAATGTGATCACAAGGTCAAAACCATAAGATGTGATCAAGGAACTGAATTCAAGAACCAAATCCTTGATACATTTTGTGATGAAAAAGGTATTACAAGACAATATAGTGCTCCCAGGACTCCTCAGCAAAACGGAGTTGCTGAGAGGAGAAACAGGACACTTATTGAAGCTGCAAGAACTATGTTGTCTGACTCTAAACTGCCTATCACCTTCTGGGCAGAGGCAGTTAATACTGCTTGCTATGTGCAAAACAGAGTTTTAGTAGTTAAGACACATGGTAAGACTCCTTATGAACTTTGGCACAAGAGGAAACCTTTCATTGGTTTTCTCAGGTCATTTGGATGTCCCTGCACCATCTTGAATACCAAAGATCAAATTGCCAAGTTTGCTGAGAAATCAGATGATGGACATTTCATTGGATACTCTTCCCAAGCTAAAGCTTATAGAGTATACAATCTCAGAACTAGAATTGTTGAGGAGTCAGCCAATGTGACTTTCAATGAGCACACTCCCTGTGTGGCTGGTTCTGGTCCGGATTGGCTGTTTGATCTTGATTTAGTTACCAACTGTTTTAACAAATCTTGTGAGCATGTTTCAGGATCTGCAGAAAATCTAAATACAGGTGATCCTGATCCAAGATTTGAGCTAGGAAGACCTTCAACTCATACATCTTCAGCTCCAGTTGGAACTACTTCAGCAAATGAGGTTTCTATCAGCACAACAATGACAAATTCAGCTGATACATCTGGCATGCCTTCAAATTCCAGCTCAGAGGCCTCTCAACCAGATAAAGACACCTCACTTGTAGAAGACAACAATGGTGATGGTGATAGTGATCAGGAATTTCTTGATGCTAATAACCATACCATAGATGACAACATCAATGATGTCTCACACTCATTGGATCAAGTTAATCTTGATAAGTGTGATAATGTGGAGGGTGAATCTTCCAGACCAGATCTAAATTTCTCAAATTTAGATCTTTCTCAACAACTTGCTGTGATCCCTCAGCTAAGGATCCACAAGTCTCACCCCACCACAAACATCATTGGAGATGTTGTCACAGGGGTAAGAACAAGAGGACAAACCCATGAAGCAAATGTTTGTCTTCACTCTTGTTTCTTATCTCAGATAGAGCCAAGAAAGTTGATGAAGCTCTAAAGGATGGAAGTTGGGTTGAAGCTATGCAACAAGAGCTGCTTCAATTCAAAAGGCAGAAAGTTTGGAACCTTTGTCCTCTTCCTCATGGGAAGACTACCATTGGAACCAAATGGGTTTTTAGAAATAAGAAGGATGATAGAGGAATCATCATCAAGAACAAGGCAAGACTAGTTGTTCAAGGATACACACAAGAAGAAGGGATTGACTACACTGATGTCTTTGCTCCTGTAGCAAGACTAGAAGCTGTTAGGATATTCCTGGCATTTGCTGCATCCAAGAACTTCAAGGTCTACCAACTTGATGTAAAGTGTGCTTTCTTATATGGAGTGATTGATGAGGAGGTTTATGTCAAACAGCCACCTGGTTTTGTAGACCCTGATCATCCTGATTATGTCTGCAAGCTTGACAAAGCTCTTTATGGGCTGCATCAGGCACCCAGGAAGTGGTATGAGACACTATCTGAGTATCTTTGTAAACATGGATACAGGAGAGGTACTATAGATGGAACTCTCTTCATCAAAGGACAGGGAAATGACTTATTGCTGGTTCAAGTATATGTAGATGACATCATCTTTGGTTCAACTAATCCAAAGCTCTGCAAAGACTTTGAGAAGCTGATGAAAGACAGATTTGAGATGAGTTCAATGGGAGAACTCAACTTCTTTCTGGGAATTCAAGTGAAGCAGGTTGAAGATGGCATCTTCATAAGTCAGTCAAAGTATGTTCAAGACATACTCAAGAGGTTCAACATGACTGATTGTAAGATTGCTAAGACACCCATAGCCAGAAACCACTCCCTTGGTCCAGATCTTGAGGGGGAGTGTGTAGATGAGCACTTATACAGGGCTATGATTGGGTCTCTTATGTATCTTACAGCTAGCAGGCCTGATATCATGTTTGCTACATGTATTTGTGCAAGATATCAAGCCAACCCTAAGATGTCTCACTTAATCACTGTGAAAAGGATTTTAAGATACCTCAAAGGTGCTTCAACACTTGGTCTATGGTATCCAAAGAATCCAAATTTCAATCTGTATGCCTATACAGATAGTGATTATGGTGGTTGCAATATGACTGCAAAGTCTACATCTGGGGGATGTCAATTCCTTGGTGGAAGGGTGGTCTCATGGCAATGCAAGAAACAATCCTGTGTGTCTGCATCAACTGCTGAGGCTGAATACATTGCTGCTGCAAGCTGCTGTGCTCAAGTGCTTTGGATTCAAAATCAGATGCTGGACTATGGATTTAACTTCAAAGAGACTCCTATCCACATAGACAACAATAGTGCTATCTCTATCACTGAGAACCCTGTGCAGCACTCAAGGACCAAACACATCAACATCAGGTATCATTTAATAAGAGATAACTATGAAAAGGGATTAATTAAACTAGTCAAAGTTCATACAGATGAACAATATGCTGATCTGTTCACAAAAGCTTTTGATGAACAGAGATTTAAGTATCTGATATCAGCTATTGGGATGATTAACTTTGAGTAGACTTTTTCTTAAAACTAATTCTAATTATTTCTTCTTAAAATATGTGTGTCCTAAGTTGTCTAGTTCATCACTTTCATAAGCTCATGTTTTCTTTGGATGTAAAATTCTTTTTGAAGACTTTCCTTAGATTCTTGAAAATTTTTGATACTTCGGAAGATAAAATTTTATCTTCGGAAGAAAAAATGTCTTCAAAATACATAACTGTCTAAGAGATTTTACCTTCGGAAGAAGTCAAATTCATCTTCCGAAGCTTAAAATTCTTATCTCAGACACTTATTTATTTTTAAGAACCTTTTCCTTCCGAAGCAAAATTAACCTTCGGAAGCTTTGTTTATTCCTATACAAAGCATTCAAGGTTTATTTCTCTTCCGAAGCATAAATCTTCAAGACTCTCAGGAAAATCTTCCGAAGCCATTTTAGCTTCGGAAGCTTTTTCAATCAAAACTTCCGAAGACAAATAACCTTCGGAAGCTTTTCGAATTCCAAGAAAACTACTTTTTGAGCAAAAGTAAACTACCTTTTCAGAGGTGGGACCGACTTCCGGATTTCAAAGTTTATCCTCTTTCATTAACTTTGGTTCAAATCCCTTTTCATATAAATACCCAACGGTTCCCCCTCTTTCCCACTATCTTCCTCAATTCTACTATTTCTCTAACCTAATTCTCTAAACCGCCTTTGCTTTCTACCTTTCTTCACCCTTAAGCTTCTGAAATGGCCAACCTTAACCGCAGAAACAACCCTGATTTCTCCATGCAACTTCACAGGCAACATAATCAAGTTGCTCTGTTAAGCTCTGAGAAAGATGCAAGTTTCTCAGAGATTTGCCAATTCTTGACTCTGTCAAACTACTTCACCTCCCTGACCATTGATCCTACTCTATATGAGGATCACTTGCTTGAATTCTGGAAGACCTGCCAAGAGGTCATTATGGATGGGGAGAAGGCACTGTCTGCCACAGTGCAAGGGAGGACAATCTTCATCACTCCGGCCATCATTAACCAACATTTGCAGCTGGATGATGAAGAAGGTGAGGTGTCCTTCCCAAAAGAAGCTGTTAATCATTCTTTTGAGCAGATGGGCTATGAGGGAGATTTCTCTGTAAAGACCTTTAGGAAAGGGAAGGTCTCATCCCAATGGAAATTCCTGCTCCATGTGGTTATCCACAGCTTGTCAAACAAGCATGGTGGATGGGACCAGATTCCTGAGGATCTCTCCTTTATAGTTCATGGAATGGTTCAGGGGGTCAAGTTCAGGTATTCACAATTTGTTTATACTAATTTACTTGCAAACTTAGACTCCTTAGAGTATTACATGTTTCCTAGATATGTTCAACACATTCTCAACTGTGAACTGGGCTCACAGTTGAGGGAAACAAGTAATATTCTTAAATTGGGACAGATGAAGCCCGACATCTTTAAAATAATGAAGAAGCCAACTGTAGGCTTCTCAGGGGTAGAAACAGCCCTAGTCCCAAAAATGTTAGAGCTCATTGCTCAAGGTGACAACCTAGCAACACAAGCTAGTGTTGAACCCACACCTCTTTTGTCCTTACCATTAAAAAGACCAGAAATCACCCTCACCTACCAAAGAAAATCCAAACGAACCCCTGCTCAGGCTATTGAGTCTGTGCAGGCCCCCAAATACTCAACCTTACAGGAAGAAGTGGACACTAGAGCTCCCACTTCTCCTGAGGAGCAAACCACTCCCATTACTTCACCTATCAGGGCTGAGGTTCCTCAAGCTCACCCTGATGAGCTCACTAGCCCAACAACCTTAAGCCTTCACTCTGAGTCTCAACACTCAAGTGAACAACCTTCAGGGGACAGCTACCATCCCCAGCCTTTGGATCTCAACCAACCAATTCCCAACCTATCCTTTTACACTGATGAAGACTTAGGATTCAGTGAGTACCATGAGTCTCTCTTCTCCTCCCCTACTCAAAGAGAGATGAGTACCTCTGACTCTCCTCAGTCTATCCCCCATCAGTCACCTATTACTGAGGTGGACACTTCTGAACCTGTTCAGGATGTCCATATGGAAGAGGCTCTCACTTTTGAAAGTGATTACATCATTAAGACCTCAACCATGGCAACTCAGCCCATTGGCATCTCAACTGAGGCTGCCAGTGAGCAGAGGAAAACCAGCAGCCAAGAAACTCAAGCTGGTGGTGAGAGAGAGGACTTTGGTCCAATCATCTCATCCCCCAATGAATCTTCTGATGAAGATGAGGGGAATTTGAGACTAAAGGTGCAAAAACTGTCAAAAACATGCACCTATTTAGTCTCTAAGGTTAGTCACTTGGAATCTCAGGTGACTACCCTGCAAAACAGGGTCAATGATCAGCAACTCCAGATTTCATATCTGCAGGAAAAACTAGCTGGGAGACCTTTAAGGAGAGCTCAACCAGGAACACAAGAACCTGTGGAAGTGATTGACTTATCCTCCAGCTCACCTATGCAAGTGGGTGATGCTACCAAAAAGGGGGAGAAAGTTGTTACAACCACAGAACCTGGGAGTTCTTCAGAGAGAATGGACATAGAGGACTCACCATCCTCACTTGCTGTTGTGCATTCTCAGCAACTTCCTCAAGTTCACATTAATGTGGACTCTATAGACTCTCTCATCAGGAGTCTCTTTGAGGAAGGTATACCAAGGGCTGTCTCATCTCCACCACAAGGAACTGGCAACTACATCATAAGGTGGAGGTATGATGATGACAGGAGAGCCCTTATACTTCAGAGAGTTCAAGGCCAACAAGAATTTTTCAATTCCAAAGCCTGAGCTTCTATGAAAGACTGGATTTAGTCAACTTGCCACTTGTCAATCCAAGCAATTCAAGACAAGCTGACAGGCTGGCTCAAAGAATCCAAGACAGGATCCTTGCAGAGTTTACTCTAAGAAGGAGACTTAGGGAATCAGGCAATGTCATCGGTCAACTGGATGTTGGGGTGGACCCTAAGATTAGTTTCATAGGGGAAACCTTGACTGAAGGCCCAGTGGCAGAACCTGAGACCCCTGTCTCATCATCAACAACTGCTGCAGAGGTCCAAACTCCATCTGAGACACCTGCTGGTGAAGGTGTTTCTCAGCCTCTCTCTGGCCAGAGCATGGAAGCTACTCCAAGCAATGAAGGCCAAGCCTCAATCCACCCTGAGTCACAAAGGTCTGTTGGTGACAAAGGGAAAAGGATAATGACTCCTGAGGAAATTGAGGAGGAAGAGAGAGAGAGGAAAAGGAGACTAAGGGGAGAAAGTTCTACTGGGTCATCTAGCTTCATGCAAGCTGCAATCAGGGCTGCTCCCAGACCAAATACTCAAGATGATGAGTTAAGGGCAGTCAGGATTACCTACTTACAGACCAGGAACTATGACATTGATGAAATCATCTCCCTCCCCTTAGAAGAGTTAAATGAACTGGCTGACATGGAAGTGTCAAGAGAGTTGAAGGAGAAAGAGGATGCAATGATACTTCTCCAACTCAAAGAGGAGAAGAGACAGAAAAGACTTTACAAGCATGCTCCCACTCTCTCACCAGTTCAAGAAAGTCCTGCACAGGAAGATGTGGCTCCACAAGAACCTCAGGTAGATAAAGAAGAAGATAGGATCAAGATGATCAACTACCTGAGTGCCACAGGCTTCTATCAGGCAGATGCACTTCTTCCCTTGTCCTATGACTTCATTGAGTTGAGTATCTAAAGCAACTTGAGCTTGAGTTAGTCAAGGAAAGAAAGACAACTAAAAGGAAGCTAAGGGAAGAAGCTGCAAAGTCAAGAGCCATCATTCAAAAGAATGCAAAGAAGTCTGCTGACAGACAAAGAATGGTGAGCTTCTTGAAGCTGTATGGATTCTCCGGAAGGAGACTTGGCCCCATGTCTCTATCCACTATGGATGAGCATATTAGGGTGATCAAGCAGAAGATTAAAAGTGGAGAACTCATTGACTTGCACTCTCTTCCAAGTCAAGTCCCACCTGAAGTGGAGGTCAAGTTTGAACAACCAGAGACACCTCAACCAGCACCTCCAGCTGAGCCTCAGCAAGCTTCATCTTCTGATCCTAGGCAGGGTCAAACTCCCTCTCCTTCTGAACCTGTGAGGGAGGAACACCCAACTGAGAAAGACACCGATGATCAACATGGTGCTGCAGACCAGTCTTCTCAGTTAAAGACATCCAAGAGGAAGAAGAGGATGGCTTCTAAACCAAAGACTAAAAAGAAGAAGCCAAAGTCATCTACCTCTGCACCTCAGGCTGAATCAGATCAACCTGAGGAAGTGCATGATGAGGCAGCCCAAACAACTCCTATTCAAGTGGCTCCTCTAACTAGTGAGACACCCATCTTGTCCTGGACTTACTCTACCAATCCAGAGAGATGGAATGTTATCAGAGATCAAGGTGTTGAGAATGTCTACTCATGGCAAGACATAATCAACTTACCTCTGCATGATCTCTTTGAGATGAGAAGATACTATGAGAGTCTTGATGATCCTGACCATCTCATGAAGAAAGGAATGGTCCTGATTGTACTGAAGACTACCAACATTTGAAGATCTTCTAAGTGTTTTGGTAGCATCAGCCTAGGGGGAGTTTGTAAGGATCCTGAAGTCTGATGCAACCCAAAACAGCTTAAGTGTCTCAGCAACATGCACTAAGTACTGAAGTGAAGAATGCTTCGGAAGTTTTACACAAAGCATTAGAAAATACTCTAAGTGTAAAATCTTCCGAAGCCAAGACCAATATCTTCCGAAGCCAAACATGAAGTCTTCCGAAGCTTCAGAGACAAAGTCTTCCGAAGCTTCAACCTATGAAGACAGATTTCTTCCGAAGACTTTTAGTACACATGCTTTATCTGATGTACTGTTCCATAAAACACCTTTTCCGCTGCATCTCTGTAAAGTCACCAACTTACATGAGTTGGTGAAAAGGGCCTTGCTTTTGGTAACTGTACATTGAGGTCTTGAGTCTGTAACTTTCCACTTTATGTACTTTATCCTTTTTGTAATGTATAAGGATGTGAGCTATGGCATGTCATAGTCACAAGGTCAAAAGGCAGATATGCCTTTTGATCCTACAATTGATTTTGTTAGTGTCTAGTCAATTGTATCCAGCTGGCTTTCAAAGTATAGCCGGCTGTAGGTTGTAGTATAAGTATTTCAAGTTCTTGTATCTCTCTTTATGCTTTGTAACACTTGTAAAAGAACTTGAGAAAGCAATATACTGCCTCCTTGAAACCCATACTCTCTTGTTCGGTCTCTTGCTTTACTTGTGTTCTTTGTATCACCTTTGGTTTCCCAGTTCACTGTTTGATTAAAGTTTAGTTAATCTCCTCATTGTGTTGTTGTGTTGTAATTGTGTTTAAGCCCTTACACGGTCCTGCACCTAGGTTATGCATAACCTGGTCAACTATGCTTAAACTATGACTGGTCACCCAAAGCTAATCTCGGTAATTATTATCCATTTCCCAATCTTGTTCCTAGTAAGACATCTAATCACATCATATTAATCGATATGAACTAAGTTCCAAGAATCTCTGGACCAATATGAATAACTCATGTGAGTTATCATGATTGTTTTACTATGAAGTATATACTTGTCTTGTAAGACTGGTAACATAACGAGAATGCTATTATATGCATATGTTGCTGAGGGAATATCGAGATCCTTGGTGTGTTGAGGAGTGGAGTAACCATATGGTTAATGCTTGGGGCTCATCGGTAAACTTACCAGCATACCCATGCAATGACCAAGGGGACGTGGTGCATGTGACATCCGTCACCTTAAGGTTCGTCAATTAACGTGATTGTCCGTTATCTATTCTTTGATCGGTCATTCCTCATCTTTATTTGACTCTTTATGTGGATATCATGTGTGCATTATATCGTTGTGTGTGTATTCGTTATGATCCTATGCTAATCTTAAAAACTATTTAAAACCTTCATTTTAGAAACTGTCAAATATATCATTTTTATATATATATTAAATGTTTTTAACATAACCATTTCTTAAGTCATGACAACATTAAATGTACTTTTACAATTACAATAAAGCATCTAATAAAGTCGTTTTTCAACCGAACCAAATTTGGGAAAACTCGGGGGTTAAGTACAGGGACTAAACTTGTAATTTTGCAAACTTGGGCTGGGTATAAATACCCCTTACCAGCCCTAAGCCTTCACTTTCACCATCTTCTTCATCTTCATCCTCTCTTCACACACAAAATCTCCATTCTAGCACCAAATCCAACCCGAGAGGTTTTGTTTTCTTCGTCTAGACACCGTCTACAGCTTAGACTACTCATTTCTAGCAGGTAGTCGTCTTTGGTTGTCCGTTTTCTAGCCGTTTCACGGCTGTCCAAAACTAGGGTTTCGGGTGTTCGGGTTCAACCCGAACACACAAGGTCGTATGGGTGCGTGTGAGGTCTTCTTGCTTGTGTTTCATGTTTGTGTATGTTTGTTGAGTGTTTCTGGAGGTCCTTATGGTGTAAAACCCGTGTTAGAGCAGCTCGGGGGCTGCTCCACCCGACCACAGTCGCGATTCTGCAGATCAGGCGACTGGGTCAACCATGCGATTGAGCCGTGCGACTGAGTGGGTCGTGCGACTGAATCATGCGTCTGAGTCAATCGCGCGACTGAGTTGTGCGACTAGGCACGTCGTGCGACTGAGTTTTGCGACTGAGTGTCTGTATGCGATTGAGTCATGCGTGCGAATGAATGTATGCGATTGAGTCATGCGTATGAGTGATTGTGTGCAATTGAGTCAGGTGACCGACTGAATGTGTGCGATTGTGCGTGATTCGCACGACTGGAGTCCAATCGCACGAATGAAGGTTCAATCGTACGAAAGTAGCTAATTCGCACGATTGAAGGTTGATTCGTGCGTATGGAGGTTGAGTCATGCGATTGGGTGTTGTGTGGTACGACTGAAGGCCAGTCATACGAATGAAGGCTCAATCGTACGAATGAAGCTGATTCGCACGAGTGAGGGTTGATTCGTACGAATGGAGGTTGAGTCGTGCGTCTGGCCTTGTTATGTGACTGAAATTGTTGTGTTTGATCTCCTGTGTGCATGGTGTGAGTATGACGTGTGATGTTGATGGTAACATTAACACAATAGCCATTGTTCGGCCACAAAGATTAAAGTCAACGCGAAAAAGGGCACAAATACTATTTTATACAAATTAAACTAACGCTTTACAATGACCAACCGACTTATAACTATTGACACTTATTCAATGCTTCTTCAATAACAATGAGACTTTTACTCAAATATCATCAATAATGGCGATAATGTCTTGTACTTGGATCTACATAAGATCTAGTACGCGTGTCAGTTTGTGTGTGTTATACGCGACCCAGCCGATACGACCCGAACCGACCTATCATTATTACACGCTTATATATATATCATATCATTAATGCTTACAATAACTGTCAATAGGTGTTTGACTGTTTATTTGCATTCAACATTTGGGATTACATCGATCATACATACTTACCACTTAACAAGTGAGTTTCGTGGCCCCTTTTTACGCTTATACAATATTTCAGTTATTTACAACTTGGGGGAAAAGTATGCTTACTCATTTTCAATGCTGTACAACTTACATACATTTTACATACAAGGAATCAACGTGATACTGTGTTGCAAGTACTATTTGATACATGCTTGGGTCTGCTGTGTGGTTCTATCTTTGCAACTATTTAATTCCAGTGTGGGAACCGACGGTTAGGTATTGGTAGTACTACTGGGTTGACACCCCCACCCTTGTTCGATGGTATACTAGTTGGTACCATCAGTGGCCAGGAACGGGCCCTTGGGTGAATATATGCCGACAATTTCTTTGTGTACGTCGCTAGGTTTGGTTGCAAAGCTCATGTCATGTGAATTTACTTGTGTATATAACTGTATTCACGGTATTCCATTACGCTTACTTATACAGCATCACTTACATTTTTATTACATAAACCTGCGAGCTCACCAACAATTATGTTGACCGTTTTAAGCATATCTTTTCAGGTGATCATGCAAGTCCAGGAATCTAGGTGTGCTGCCTTAGTGGAGACCCTGGGATGCATTTTTGGACTTAACATGTTTTGATAAACAATCTTTTGAACAATGTTAACGCTTGTAAACAATTATCATCTTTTGAAACTTGTTCCCGGGTTGTGGGAATTAACATTTACAATTTCATCTTATGTGAATATGTGTATCTTTATCATGTTGCTTATGGCTATGTTGTCGTGAACATTGACTAAACACGACACAAGTCCCCTTGTTGTCGGGTGTCGTCATGACACGCTTGTCATCATTTATTTATATTGCTCTCTATCGCTTACCATGTGTTATGACGATCCCGATCTCGTTACATCCCCGTGTTTCCGCTTTTAGCGGGGGTGTGACAGATTGGTATCAGAGCCAGGTTATAGAGAATTAGGCAATACGCTTGACCTAGACTATAACCTAGGAACCTTCATGTAGATTTGCATGCTAGGACTCTGTATGCATATTATATCTCGTGTATGTGTTCCTCGCTGCTTGATTTGTTCATCTATTTGTTATGTGATCTTTCCACCCTATGAGAGAGCCCTTGTGCTCACTCTTTTATGGGATGCTTCTATTGGATCTTCCGTTCCCTCTGCGCGCCGAGTTAGTTTATCAGATCCGGGTATTAAACCCGAAGAGATCTTCACAGATCATGCTATTGCGCTTGACCTTGGACATTGAGATTAAACCTGAGGAGGCCTTGTCTGAAACCTCGAAAGAGGAGGAAATAGACAACCTCCGCTAGACTAAAAGTGATTGTATACATGGATTACAACTGTTGTGATGGATTATCATTGAAACATTATCAATTCATGGTGTGAGAACTGCACGAATTGCATGCGATGTGTGATGACAATAAGTGTGATATTAACTTGGGAATAATGGACTTGATGAGTGTTATGGATATACACTTTCAATTGATTTAAACTTATGTGCTTACTTTTCTATGATTAGAACATGCCGCCTCAAAGAGTTACCCGCAGCAATAGTGGCGGGAGTGAAGCCCCAAGGGGCAGAGGCCGAGGCAGAGGCAGAGCACCAAGAACAAATGATGCTCCTGCCAGTAACAGTCAAGGAACAGGGAACGCCGACATGGCAGCCCTGATCGCTCAGCAATTGGCCGCACTGATTCCTACTATCGTGGCCCAAGTGAGCGACGCACTCCAACAACACCACCCTCACGGGGATGGTGGCAACGATGATGGAGCCCAAGGTGGGATCGAAACTGAGGCGGGAAACGAAAACCCGACCGGAAATGAGAGCAACCCGGAAACCGGGAATGGTGGTACTGCCGGTATTGAAACTTGAGTGGTTAATGCTCGTCGGGGATGTTCGTACAAGGAGTTTGTGGCTTGTAAGCCGAGGGAATTTGATGGGAAAGGTGGGGCGATAGCCCTAACCAGGTGGCTAGAGAAGATGGAGGCAGTGATCGACATTAGTGAGTGCCTCGACAGTCAAAGGATCAAGTATGCCACTTGTTCACTACAGGGTAAGGCCCTAACCTGGTGGAACACCCAGGTTCAAGCTCGAGGAAGAGAATCTGCGATGCAGATGTCATGGGATGAGTTCAAAGCCTTGATCACCGAGGAATACTGCCCTCTCAACGAGATGCAGAAGCTGGAGCATGAGTTCTGGAATCATGCTATGGTAGGGGCAGGGCATGCAGCTTATACTAATCGTTTTCATGAGCTGGCAAGATTGGTTCCGCATCTGGTCACGCCGGAATCCAAGAGGATTGAAAGGTACATTTGGGAACTCGCGCCTCAAATTAGAGCGATGGTCACAGCAGCCGCTCCTCCTACTATCCAAAGCGCAATTCTGAAAGCTGGCGCTTTGACTGATGAGATGGTTAGAACTGGGGTTTTGGGCAGAGGAGCCGAGAAGCGAAAGGATGTTGGGGAATCGAGCCGGTCGAGTGCCAGAAAATTTGAGAAGAGGGCTATACCGACCAGGAGTTTTGTGGCCGTGTCTCAGGCCAAGAGAGAGTATGTGGGGCCGCACCCCAAATGTGACAGGTGCAACTATCATCATCCCCCAGGGACGCAGTGCCGGGTGTGCGCTAACTGTAGGCGCCCGGGTCATTTGGCGAGAGATTGTAGAACTGCGCCGAATCTTGTAGCACCTGTCAACGCGGTTAACCCCGCCGGGAATGCAAGGGCTTGCTTTGAGTGTGGGAGCCCAGATCACTACAGGAATATGTGCCCAGGTTGAATCGGGCACCGGGTCAACAGGGGAACAACCAGCAACATGTGATGGCTATAGCTGGGAATCAAGGCCCGACTAATCAGGGGAATGCAGCTCGGGGACGTGCATTCGTCATTGGAGCCAACGATGCTCGTCAGGACCCGAATGTTGTCACGGGTACGCACTTACTCAATCATCACTTCGCATCTATATTATCTGATACTGGAGCAGACAATAGTTTTATATCTTCCGAGTTTGTGCAATTGCTTGATTTGAGTCCTAGTAGGCTAGAAACTAGCTACTCTGTAGAAACGGCCAATGGTAGAGTTTTTCAGGCCGATGAGATTATTAGGAAGTGCACGTTGACATTGGAGGACCATGCCTTCGATATAGACTTGATACCTTTCGAGCTAGGAAGTTTTGATGTGATTGTGGGTATGGATTGGTTGTCGCAAAACGGAGCAGAGATTGTCTATCGAGACAAAGTAGTACGTATCCCTATGCCAAACGGGGAAGTACTCAAGGTTCAAGAAGAACGACCGGGTAAGAACTTAAAGCTTATTTCCTGCATGAAAGCACGCCAGAGTTTACGAAAGCAGTGCTACGCTTTTCTGGCTCATGTGGTTGAAAAGAAAGACGAAGAAAGGAAACTGGTGGATATTCCAGTGGTGCGGGATTACCCAGAAGTATTTCCAGATGACTTGTCTGGTTTGCCTCCTCCACAACAGGTGGAATTCCGTATTGAGTTGGTTCCTGGAGCTACACTGGTAGCGAAAACACCTTATCGACTAGCGCTATCCGAGATGCAAGAGTTGTCTAGTCAGTTACAGGAACTACTGGAGAAGGGTTTAATTTGACCGAGTCATTCACCGTGGGGAGCGCCGGTACTATTTGTCAAGAAGAAGGATGGATCGTTCCGTATGTGCATCGATTACCGTGAACTGAACAAGTTGACGGTGAAGAACCAATATCCTCTCCCCAGGATCGACGATTTATTTGATCAGTTGCAAGGAGCTTCGTATTTTTCAAAGATCGATCTTCGTTCTGGTTATCATCAGCTAAGGGTTTTCGAGGACGACATACCGAAGACTGCGTTCAGGACTCGTTATGGGCACTATGAGTTCTTGGTCATGCCGTTCAGGTTGACTAACGCACCAGCTGTGTTCATGGATCTAATGAATCGGGTGTGCAAACCTTACTTGGATAAGTTTGTGATCATGTTCATAGACGATATACTTATCTACTCCCGACCAAAGGAGGATCACGAAGAACACCTTCGGGCAATTCTAGAGCTGCTACGGGAAGAGAAACTTTTCGCCAAGTTCTCGAAGTGTGAATTTTGGCTGCGAGAGGTAAAGTTTTTGGGTCATGTGGTTAATGAGGACGGGATTCATGTAGATCCCGGCAAGATCGAAGCGGTGAAGAAATGGGATGCGCCCCAGACACCATCAGAGATACGGCAATTTTTAGGATTGGCCGGTTATTATCGTCGCTTCATCACGAACTTTTCAAAGATCGCGCAGCCGTTAACCCTGCTTACTCAGAAAGACAAGAAGTTTGACTGGGGATGTGCACAAGAACAGGCGTTCCAAACGTTGAAAGAGAAGTTGTGCAACGCACCTATATTGTCTCTCCCAGACGGAACTGATGATTTTGTGGTTTACTGCGATGCGTCACATCAAGGATTGGGATGTGTACTAATGCAGAAGGATAAGGTGATTGCCTATGCTTCGCGACAGCTTAAAGTGCATGAAAAGAACTACACCACTCATGATCTTGAGTTGGGCGCTGTAGTATTTGCACTCAAAATTTGGAGGCATTACCTGTATGGCACCAAATGCATCATCTTCACTTATCATAAGAGCCTTCAACACATTCTGGATCAGAAGGAACTCAATATGCGCCAACGACGTTGGGTAGAGCTTCTCAGTGACTACGACTGTGAAATCCGGTATCATCCGGGGAAAGCTAACGTGGTGGCTGATGCCTTAAGCCGTAAAGAACGTGTGAAACCACTGCGTGCACGAGCGTTGGGATTGACCATCCAAACCAACTTGAAAGCTCAGATCCAAATTGCACAAAATGAGGCGTTGAAAGAAGAGAACCTTGCGGGAGAAGAATTCTAGGGGTTGGATAAACAGATGATTCGCAAGGATGACGGTATTCAGTACTTCATGGATCGCATATGGGTTCCCAAATGGGGAGGTGTTCGAACCTTAGTCATGGATGAAGCCCACATGACGCGATATTCTATTCATCCTGGTGCAGACAAGATGTACCACGATCTCAAGGATCTGTACTGGTGGCCAGGCATGAAGAAAGAGATTGCCTTATACGTCAGCCGATGCTTGACGTGTTCGAAAGTCAAAGCTGAACATCAGAAACCATCGGGATTACTACAGCAACCTGAAATTCCCGAGTGGAAATGGGAGAACATAGCTATGGATTTCATTACCAAACTCCCTAGAACAAGCAGCTGTCATGACTCGATATGGGTCATTGTTGATCGAATGACAAAGTCCGCACATTTCTTGCCTATCCGAGAAGATTACAAGATGGATAAGTTGGCGAGATTGTACATCAAAGAGGTCGTGACACAGCACGGGGTGCCGGTGTCAATCATATCCGACCGTGATAGCAGATTTACTTCACGTTTTTGGCAGACACTACAGAAAGCGATGGGCACTCGGTTAGACATGAGTACAGCCTATCATCCTCAGACAGATGGCCAAAGTGAACGAACTATACAGACGCTAGAAGACATGTTGAGAGCGTGTGTGATCGATTTTGGTGGTAGTTGGGATGCTCATCTACCGTTGATTGAGTTCTCCTACAACAACAGCTACCATACAAGCATTGGATGTGCTCCATTTGAAGCGTTGTATGGAAAGAAATGCAGATCTCCCGTTTGCTGGGCCGAGATTGGTGAAAGTCAGACAGGCCCAGAGATCATTCAAGAAACAACAGACAAGATTTTCCAAATCAAAGATCGACTTAAAGCCGCGCGAGATCGCCAAAAGAGCTATGCCGACAATCGTCGGAAGCCTCTAGAATTCAATGTTGGGGATCGTGTGTTACTCAAAGTCTCCCCTTGGAAAGGAGTCGTTCGATTCGGAAAGAAAGGGAAGTTAGCCCCAAGATACGTTGGACCATTTGAGATCACTGAAAGGATCGGTCCAGTGGCTTACCGATTAAGGTTGCCACAAGAGCTTAGCGGTGTGCATGATACATTTCACGTGTCCAACCTCAAGAAGTGTTTGGCCGATGAATCCCTTCACGTGCCAATCGAGGAAATCAAGATTGATGACAAGTTTCATTTTGTTGAGGAGCCCATTGAGATCATGGATCGAAAGGTCAAGCAACTGAAGCGCAGTAGGATACCTATTGTTCGCGTAAGGTGGAATTCAAAACGAGGGCCAGAGTTTACATGGGAACGTGAAGATCAGATGAAACTCAAATATCCACATCTTTTCGAGGATGACACTCTTGGACCTAACTCCAGCTGAATTTCGGGACGAAATTCTCTCAACTGGGGGATACTGTGACATCCGTCACCTTAAGGTCCGTCAATTAACGTGATTGTCCGTTATCTATTCTTTGATCGGTCATTCCTCATCTTTATTTGACTCTTTATGTGGATATCATGTGTGCATTATATCGTTGTGTGTGTATTCGTTATGATCCTATGCTAATCTTAAAAACTATTTAAAACCTTCATTTTAGAAACCGTCAAATATATCATTTATATATATATATATATTAAATGTTTTTAACATAACCATTTCTTAAGTCATGACAACATTAAATGTACTTTTACAATTACAATAAAGCATCTAATAAAGTCGTTTTTCAACCGAACCAAATTTGGGAAAACTCGGGGGTTAAGTACAGGGACTAAACTTGTAATTTTCCAAACTTAGGCTGGGTATAAATACCCCTTACCAGCCCTAAGCCTTCACTTTCACCATCTTCTTCATCTTCATCCTCTCTTCACACAAAAAATCTCCATTCTAGCACCAAATCCAACCCGAGAGGTCTTGTTTTCTTCGTCTAGACACCGTCTACAGCTTAGACTACTCATTTCTAGCAGGTAGTCGTCTTTGGTTGTCCGTTTTCTAGCCGTTTCACGGCTGTCCAAAACTAGGGTTTCGGGTGTTCGGGTTCAACCCGAACACACAAGGTCGTATGGGTGCGTGTGAGGTCTTCTTGCTTGTGTTTCATGTTTGTGTATGTTTGTTGAGTGTTTCTGGAGGTCCTTATGGTGTAAAACCCGTGTTTAGAGCAGCTCGGGGGCTGCTCCACCCGACCACAGTCGCGATTCTGCAGATCAGGCGACTGGGTCAACCATGCGATTGAGCCGTGCGACTGAGTGGGTCGTGCGACTGAATCATGCGTCTGAGTCAATCGCGCGACTGAGTTGTGCGACTAGGCACGTCGTGCAACTGAGTTGTGCGACTGAGTGTCTGTATGCGATTGAGTCATGCGTGCGAATGAATGTATGCGATTGCGTCATGCGTATGAGTGATTGTGTGCGATTGAGTCAGGTGACCGACTGAATGTTGCGATTGTGCGTGATTCGCACGACTGGAGTCCAATCGCACGAATGAAGGTTCAATCGTACGAAAGTAGCTAATTCACACGATTGAAGGTTGATTTGTGCGTATGAAGGTTGAGTCGTGCGATTGGGTGTTGTGTGGTACGACTGAAGGCCAGTCATACGAATGAAGGCTCAATCATATGAATGAAGCTGATTCGCACGATTAAGGGTTGATTCGTACGAATGGAGGTTGAGTCGTGCGTCTGGGCTTGTTATGCGAATGAAATTGTTGTGTTTGATCTCCTGTGTGCATGGTGTGAGTATGACGTGTGATGTTGATGGTAACATTAACACAATAGCCATTGTTCGGCCACAAAGATTAAAGTCAACGCGAAAAAGGGCACAAATACTATTTTAAACAAATTAAACTAACGCTTTACAATGACCAACCGACTTATAACTATTGACACTTATTCAATGCTTCTTCAATAACAATGAGACTTTTACTCAAATATCATCAATAATGGCGACAATGTCTTGTACTTGGATCTACATAAGATCTAGTACGCGTGTCAGTTTGTGTGTGTTATACGCGACCCAGCCGATACGACCCGAACCGACCTATCATTATTACGCGCTTATATATATATATCATATCATTAATGCTTACAATAACTGTCAATAGGTGTTTGACTGTTTATTTGCATTCAACATTTGGGATTACATCGATCATACATACTTACCACATAACAAGTGAGTTTCGTGGCCCCTTTTTACGCTTATACAATATTTCAATCATTTACAACTTGGGGGAAAAGTATGCTTACTCATTTTCAATGCTGTACAACTTACATACATTTTACATACAAGGAATCAACGTGATACTGTGTTGCAAGTACTATTTGATACATGCTTGGGTCTGCTGTGTGGTTCTATCTTTGCAACTATTTAATTCCAGTGTGGGAACCGACGGTTATGTATTAGTAGTACTACTGGGTTGACACCCCCACCCTTGTTTGATGGTATACTAGTTGGTACCATCAATGGCCAG
The DNA here is from genome assembly GCA_025215565.1 of Flaveria ramosissima. Classification (NCBI taxonomy): domain Eukaryota; kingdom Viridiplantae; phylum Streptophyta; class Magnoliopsida; order Asterales; family Asteraceae; genus Flaveria; species Flaveria ramosissima. The sequence goes on along the minus strand of CM046043.1, from coordinate 20,709,023 downwards.
GAACGGGCCCTTGGGTGAATATATGCCGACAATTTCTTTGTGTACGTCGCTAGGTTTGGTTGCAAAGCTCATGTCATGTGAATTTACTTGTGTATATAACTGTATTCACGGTATTCCATTACACTTACTTATACAGCATCACTTACATTTTTATTACATAAACCTGCGAGATCACCAACAATTATGTTGACCGTTTTAAGCATATCTTTTCAGGCGATCATGCAAGTCCAGGAATCTAGGTGTGCTGCCTTAGTGGAGACCCTAGGATGCATTTTGGTACTTAACATGTTTTGATAAACAATCTTTTGAACAATGTTAACACTTGTAAACAATTATCATCTTCTGAAACTTGTTCCCGGGTTGTGGGAATTAACATTTACAATTTCATCTTATGTGAATATGTGTATCTTTATCATGTTGCTTATGGCTATGTTGTCGTGAACATTGACTAAACACGACACAAGTCCCCTTGTTGTCGGGTGTCGTCATGACACGCTTGTCATCATTTATTTATATTGCTCTCTATCGCTTACCATGTGTTATGACGATCCCGATCTCGTTACATCCCCGTGTTTCCGCTTTTAGCGGGGGTGTGACAGTGCATTATCAGTGGTTGTAGGAAGTACTTAGACCAAGGTGAGGGAATATCGAGATCCTTATATAGTTAATAGATTTTTTGGGTTTGGCTTTAAGGGTTTTAGATCTAAGGATTAGGTTTTTTGGTCAAACTTTTAGGTTTAGATTTTATGATTAAGTTTTTTAGTTTGGCTTTTAGATTTAGCTTTAGTTGTTTTTCGGTTAGGTTTTTAAGTTTAGCTTTTAGGGTTATGTTTTATAGATAGGTGTTTTAGGTTTAGCTTTTAAGGTTAGTTTTTTCTGTTAGGATTTTGTATTTAGGGTTATATTTTAGCCTTTACTATTAAGGTTTAGTTTTTAACAATGGGTATATATCCTTTAACTTGTTTTTATATTGTTTGAAATATGTGACTGAAAATCGTGCTCTAGTTCTCTCTTTTCTTTGGGTTACCCGTTGAACACTCCCTTATGTATACATACATACATCCATATATATATATATATATATATATATATATATATATATATATATATATATATATATATATATATATATATATATATATATATATATATATATATATATATGTATATATATATATATATATATATATATATATATATATATATATATATATATATATATATATGCATATGTATATGTGTATACATACATATATATGGATATATATATATATATATCCATACATATATATGAATGTATGTATGTATATAAATATGAAGAAACGTTCAATTGAGAAGTGTAAATCTGTAAAGAACCACAAAGAACCTCTGTAACTCTTGTACGATATATTTATAAATTTATGAACATGCTTGTAAATTTACTACTATTAAGATATATTTTTAAACAATATGATATATATAGTCTATTGATAATGTGTATATAAGCACACACATTGTATTGCATATATGAAAATATTATAGTTTTTCTTAAAGAATTGAGGAGATAGGTGATAAAAGTAATGAAACAATTGAACATAGATGTCACACCCCAACTTTAACGGCGAAAACGTTGAGATGTGAGGGTTAAGATTGTTCAAAGCCACATAACACTACCAATAAATGTAAATATAAATAAGCATAAGTTTTAAAGGAAAGTTACAACCAAGAAGTCTCAAACAAAACCAAAACATAACATAAGTCCAACAATTCCAAGATTTAAATCATGTCTTTTATTTTCTAGGTCCAACCCTAGATGTGTCCATACTTCAAAATCAAACATTAACCTTGGGCATTTCCTGAAACATGTTAAAAATAAAGTCAACAATTGAATGTTTTTGAGTTTCAATGGGTTATACATACTTACATATAAAAGTTTATAAGTAGCAATTCATGTCATCGGTTACAAATAATGCAAGGTTATAGATAACATAATGATACAATCAAACCTTGACAAAGATGGTCATAATAAGTTATAATGATTAGCTAAGTGTACTTGGTTCCCATGATGAACAAGCATACGTCATCAGGAGTCGGCAATAACCTTGGCTTTAGCACCAAATAGGCTTGTCAAGCCCATAGATGACGTCGCTAAACTATCAATAGTTAATGATTGTTTACACAAAATGTCTATCATATAAGGCTTATAATATTACAAATAACCATGACAAGTTTAAATACGAATTGCTAGTGCATTTACAAGTGTCAAGATGTTTACAAGTGTAAGTTTATAAGGTTAACATATTTCACTCCAAAAGGTGTGAAATTAAGTAAAAGGGGCATGAAAACTCACATGTTGTATAAGTTGATCTTAAGAGTAATAACCAAAAATTAAGTGGTGCTCCAACGATTCCTTTTTACAGGATACCTAAACATATAAGTTCAAGATTAAATTAAAAATATAATTAACGACTAATTGTGAACTAGAGTTTCAATTGGAATTTAGGAGGTTTGATAAATAAATTAGATAGAACAATGGAATTCACTAAGATATTTCAATGAAATAAACCGTTTCAGTAATTAATTTAAAGAACGATAATTTAATCTTTTATAATGATCGATTATCAAGGTTTAATTATAAAGTATGAAAGGAAAAATATATAAATTTTGATAACACAATTAAACAAACAATTGAATAATTGTTAGAGAACGTCTTAGTCCAATAATAATATATTAATTTAACTATTGTTAGATAAATTATTTAACTTAAAGTCCATTTTATGAGATCACAAGAAATAACTTAAAAAATTAACTTTGTTATAATGTTTTATTAAGAAAATATATAAGTATTTAATTTGAAAATTTACAGAAAATAATTTGGCAACTTTAAAAATAAATTTTAGTTAACGAAAATAATTTTTATAATAATTATAATTTTTCTGTAATTTAATTATTTAAAGAAAAGTTTTAAAAAAAGTATATGGGGGTGCCCGGGTTCGAACCCGGGGCCTTAAGGATGGGGAAACATGCTATTAACCGGTAGGCTGGGGTGCCTATGCCTGTTAGGAGCCGGTTCCTTAATGTTAAAAGCATTAATTACACAGAATCCCCAATTTCATATGAACCCTAGAATCAAATCAAACAAATTGAGCATCAATTCATACACAATAATGAAATCTATATTGGCGCTTTTAATCTCCAAGTGAATTCGAGTATTTGTGTGTTTCTAATTACCTGATTGTGTTTAAATTGGTGAAAACAAGATGAAGAACAGGTCGCGACTGTAGTGTATTTAGTTCAAGAAGGTAATGATGATTAAACTCAAATTCGTGGTTACAGAAGCTTCCAATGATGTTGATAAGCAAAAGCCCTCAATCAATTTTGGTTTAAGATGCCCAGAAGAGATAGTTCGACTACGTTGCAGGTTCGAGATGAAGAGAGGATTGTTTGAGATGTTTAGAAGTAATTCAGATGAAATTATATTCGATGACAGTTTAGGATTGATTAAACCATCGATTAGGTTCCAATTAATTAGATTATTATTGAGTTTTAAATGTCGAACGACTCGATTGCTAAAACTAACCGGTTACTCGAGTTGAATGCACCCATAACCGACGTTTAAACCTAATTAAGATACTTAAATGAGTTTGAATCGAGTTCATGAACGGTTAGAACGGTTTTGGGTTCGAAATTCGGAAGGTTTAGGGGGGTTTGAGACTCGCCGGAGTCTGCCGGAGGGTGGCCGGACTTCTGGCCGGAAATACGGGAGGGGGGGGGAGGTGTTTCAATATATTACACTTTTAGTCCTTGTTGTTTTAAGTTTTATTATTTTATGTATAAAGTTTCCATTTAAGTTTCTAAATTGACATAAAGGCCCCCTTGACTTCTTAACTCCAAGTTATAAATATTTTTCTTTATTTTAAATTTAATAACTTTTATAAATTATTTGTATTATTATCATTTATATTAAACTTCATAACAAATAATCAAAAATTGCAATTCATTATTATTATTATTAGTATTATTATTATTATTATTATTATTATTATTATTATTATTATTATTATTATTATTATTATGTTCAATTTAATAAATTAAATTATTAGCTTTTAAATTAACAAAGTAATGTAAAGCAAAGAAACAAGCATAAATAACCCACATAGTTTCATTAATGATAAAAAGGCCCTTACAAGAACATAACGAAGTTAACTTTCGTTTAATGAAAACCCGAAAGGTTACAATAGAATCAAACCATCCTCTTTTAACATTAATTTTTTATTGAAGTGTTACGTATATTAAATATACGGTTCTTGGTAGTTATTTACATATTTGTGCTTCTTAATAGAATATTTCCCTACATATATATATATATATATATATATATATATATATATATATATATATATATATATATATATATATATATATATATATATATATATATATATATATATATATATATATATATATATATATATATATATATATATATTAACTAAAAGGTTAATTATTTTTTATTGTTATGAAGTTAATGAATAATGATATGGGGTAAGGTTCAAATGAGAACTTTGTGTCTATACATACATATGGTGCAGCTACCATGGTCCTAACCCCATGCACGAGTCACCACTGGCCTTACATACCAGCGCATTTTGCCGCACGTGCTGTCGTAGACGACGCCACAACAACGCAACCTTTTCCATCCAGTTGTCTTCTTCAGTTAAGCCGGAAGAAAAATGGTTAGAAACACAAGAATCTTCCACCTTATACTATTGGAGATAGTCTTATGAATAACATGAACTAACTTTTGAGATGATGGACACTTTGAAGCATGACATGGATTAATAACAAGAACAAACTTTTGACTTGATTGACACTTTGGAGCATGATAGGAGTAAAATTTTAAAGGCATAAGCATGGTGAGTTTAAATATACCACAACCTCCAATATTAAATATGTATTTACATCCCTTTTCTCCTAATCTCCTTCTTCTTTAGTTATGTTACATTCATGTTTCTTTTCATTATATCTATAACTTTCAATCATGTTGTTCTCTCACATAGGGGTGCATATACCAACACCCTTAGATCATATCTATAGCTACCATTTTCACGACTTGCCTGCTTGCATTCACGTAACCATAAGCGGTCTTCTCTCTTCCTCTCTCTTCCACCTCTTACAATCCCTGCCTGAGGATGCAATCTGGACAAATTCCACTCTCCCTCTCCACTCATCTTAAATGTGTTTGTCCTCCCTCTTCATTCTCTCTCCAATGTCAACCATGGATATCTTCCACCTCATTTCTTGGAGCATGATTCCAAGAAATGTTTTACATGAATAAATATTTTTCATAAACAAAGGGCCATAGATAACCTGAAAACAGGTTGGTCGAGTTGGCTTGGTAAACACATTGTAACATCCGAGCGTTCGTGTTAGATGTAATAGTTAAAAGAGAAATGAGCTTCTTATTTTATATATTGTTAAAGAAGTAAGTAATAAGTAGAATAACTATTTTAAATTTTAAGTTTTTAGACAAGTTTTAGTGCCATAAGAGACCTTTCAAAGATATTTAAATTTAATAATATATTATATTTAAACGTGCTCCGTTTTAACGGAATTAGGTTGACTCGTAGAGAAAAATAAACTCGTCACAACTACATATTCAAAATTTTATAAGACGTTATAATTTAAAAGTTCTAAGAGAAAAACGAAGTAAACAGCTGAATTAACTATAATAATAATAATAATAATAATAATAATAATAATAATAATAATAATAATAATAATATAATAATAACAATAATAAAAATAATAATAATGACAATAATAATAATGACAATAATAAAAATAACAATAATAATAATAACAATAATAATAATAACAATAATAATAATAACAATAATAATAATAATAATAATAATAATATAATAATAATAATAATAATAATAATAATAATAATAATAATAATAATAATAATAATAATAATAATAATAATAATAATAATAATAATAATAATATTGAAAAATAATTCAAATGTTCAACAAGAATAAAGAAGCTAACGTACAAGCATGTCATTTTTTCATCTCACATCACCTGAGTAAGAAAGTCACATGCCTGCTTGCTTTCTTATAAATATAAATCAAAAGGTTGAATTTAAAATAATATGTTTTTATTGGAAACACTCAAATTTAAAAGAATCTCGAGTTCTCAATACTCCGTTGGGTATTGTAAGTAGTTGTTTTTTGGAGCTCGAGTAGGAGCGTGAAAAGGGAAGACTGTACATCAAATTATCGTAAATAGTTTTAAGATATGTTCTCGTTTTAAGTTTATGTCATGTTAATTATTATTTATTTTAGATTATTATTATCACTAGAAGCAGTGTTAGATCTAGTAGTATTATTATTTCTAGGTGTTAGGGTTATTGTTAGGGGTGGGTTTTGGGGAGCATAACTTTAGTTAGGCATGGACTGATCTCCTCATGCTTAAACAAGACAGCGTAAACCAATATTCAACCATAACAATAACTAGTTAGTTGTATCATCACCGAACTTAAAAAATACTTAAACTATATTAGGACCCTAAGATATTACCTAATTGTACTGGAGCGATGATCAACTATTGGGCAACTCCTAAATAGGTGAGTTCCTCCGAACTGATTTTCTAAACAGGAAGTGATGTTCTGATAACTGGTAATTATTAAAGTATTGACTATTAATAGCATTTATGATATGTGTCAATGCTTGATAGGATGCTTGAGGGTTGCTTGTTGGATATTGCTTTAGCCAGTGTAGTTTGTATACATAGCATGGTTATGTGAATTTATACTGTGCATACTTTGTTCATATATATTTGCCATGGTTGTATCTGATTAATGTAATAGTCAATAATAATATGTTTCGAATTTTGAAACATGCTATGTTCATGAAATCACAAGCTTTATGTTGGGTCCCAAATGTTTTTATATTGTAATGCCCGGAAATTTTCTTTAAAGCCGACGAAAGAAGAAAAAGAAATAAAGTCCAAAGTCGAGGGACCAAACTCGCCACCGAGAGAAACTTCGATGAATGGGAGTATAAAAGGGGGAGAGCACCCCATTCTTGCCATTTTTCAGCCAAGAAGAGAGGAGAGGAGAAGAGAAGGAGAAAAAGAGGAGAAAAGCTTGGTTCGGGTGGATTCGAGAGTGGAAATCGTCGTGTAGCGGGTCAAATCAAAGCTCTACTCGACAGGAACGTTTGCGTGAGTTCTAGGACCCCTCTTTTACACGTTTTCAACTGATTTTGGGGCTGGAACACATCTGAAAACTCTTTTTTGAGTTTTTGGGTGTAAACTCGTTTTTGTATGTATATGTATATGTATGACTCGTTTGGGGCTTGATTTCTTGCTTGGTTATGCTTGAATGTGGTCGTGGTATGTTTCCCTAAGGTTTAGAATGGTTGATTTGAGCTTAAAAGATGTTTGGAAGAGGTTGGACGCCGAAAACCGTCGGCTGCAGTCCGGATGAACTGCATTCTGCATCAGCTAGGGCTAGGCGACCGAATGGATGCGATTGGAGGCCATATGGCCAATTGGCGTGCGGCTGAGGTCCATGCGCACGATTGCCATGCGGCTGAGGTCCATACGCATGATGGTCATGCGACTGAAGTTCATGTGCCTGTAAGGCATGCGATTGAAGGAGTGTGCGACTGAGGTTCATTCGCACGAAGGTTATGCGACTGAAGTCCCTGCTCCTGGAGGCCATGCGACTGAGGTTCATTCGCACGAAGGGTATGCGACTGAAGCCCATGCGCCTGAAGTCATGCGATTGAAGGCCATACGCATAGAAGCTATGCGACTGAGAGTCCATACGCATGGATGTCCATTCGCCCGTAGGTCCATTCACATAGGGTCCATTCGCATGATGTCCATTCGCCTAAGTGTTCGGTTGCCTGGAAGGCCATGCGATTAGAGGGTATCCATACGTCCAAGTGGGGCTCATACGACCGAAAGAACAACGGTTTATCTTATGACCTTCGGAGGAAGGTGCAGTTATGGGTTTTGACTCGGGAGGTTCCCGTAGGCTTGTGTAAGTTGACTTTCGAGATCATAGACGTTATGTTGGGCATGTTGATGATGATGATATGTATGATGTTATGTGTGATGTTATGCCTGGCGGTGCATGTGATGCATAGTATGTATGATGTATGTTACGTATGTATGATGATGCCTGTATGGTGATGCTGTATGTTTATGTTTATGTTTATGTTCCTTAATATGTATGATTATCTTCCCGTGGTTGTGCGATGTATGTTAATGAATGTAACGAAAGTATTATGTAATGTAAAGTGGAAGATAATGAAAAGAGGAACGTAATGAATGAATGCAAGCATGAACGAACAAATGAGAGTAAGGATGGCTTGAGGAAGAAGAAAGGAGGTTCACGACTCATTGAGAGTTGTTAGCTCAACTGTGTGTGTATTATAGCGTGTGATCTTGGCTTTCTCATAAGGGGACATAGACACAGTAGGGAGTTCGGTTTTGGTAACTGCTCCGATACGTGCGATGTGGTATTTATTATGTGCTATGTAGCGTGCGATTTTGGCTGCCTCATGTGGTTTATGTAGCGTGCGATCTTGGCTAACCCATGAGATGGCGTGCGATTCTGGCTAAACCCCGAGAGTTCTCACACACACAGGGGGAGTCAGTCTTGGTGACCACTCCGATGGTGCGATTTGTGCGATATGTGCGATGGAAAGCATAAGGGTAGCGTGCGATTTTGGCTAACTCATGTGGTTTATGTAGCGTGCGATCTTGGCTTACCCATGAGATAGCGTGCGATTCTGGCATCCTTATGTGTGCGGTCCGTGCAATATGTACTTCGCGTACAATGATGCGAAAGTGCGAAATGTATGAAATGAGCGAACGTAAGAAAAGACATTATAACAAATGAAGTAAATGATAACGTACCGTGCGATAATTAACGAATGAAAGATGTAACGAACGTGATGAAATAACAGATGTAATGATCCTGAACCTTACCTTAGGTACTGTGACCATGAGGTGCTGTGCACCGTTATAGAAGGTCTATGATAGGCCTAGGTCCAGTACCATGAGCATGAAGGGTAAAGTTTATGGTTTCAATGGAGAGAAAATATGTAATAATGAACAAACGAAAGTTAAAGTGCGAAGGTAATGATGAAGATAATAATGATATTATCTATGTGTATGTATGTTGCATGATCGCTTACGAAAGTAACGAATAATTTTATGAAGGAAGTGAAATGTGTTATATTTAAAACTAGAACTCACTCAGCAACGTTGACTTTGATGTGTTTCCAGTTGGCAGGTATGTTGCTGAGGATGGCACGGGGCGGCTACTCAACGTATTTTGGATGGCATCCAATATTTATCATGCTTTTGTGATGAAATGTAAAATGATATTGTTAAATGAACGGTTGTATTATTTTGCAAAAGTATTTTGATAAAATGAAAAGGTTGTTTTTAGTGTTTCCGCTACAACGCTTTTATGTAAGATGATAAAATATATGTTTTATGTGCGATGAGGATCCAACTGTAAGCGTCCCGGGAACGGAGCCTTACAAGTTGGTATCAGAGCCAGGTTTAAGTGAAATGGGTAAATTTTCAAAATAAACCTTAACTTAAACTGAAAATGGGACGGAAAGGGAATGGGATGTCAATCTGAGTAGCCGCATGCCATCAGGTATTTTCGTAATGTTAACCGGTATTATGTGCGCATGTTATATGGTTTATGTGTTGCTGGTAGATTTAGATACTGATGTAGTCAGGACAGGTAATGCTTGGGGTATGAAGAGTAAAGTAAATGGCTAATCACAACTGGCCACTGTAATTAGGGACTTACTATACTTGACATAAACTGAGCTGTTCCCTTGAATGACCGTGTTGGTGTTTGAATCTTTCAGTGTGTTTAGAGAATGGCCGGTGGTAGATCTTCCAAAGCTTCTCGTGGTGGAGGTGGTGGTGGACGTGGTGTTGAACCACGGGTCACAAGAGGAAGACCCAAAGTTGAAAAAGTGGTTCATGAGGAACCCGAGACCCCTCATTCGGAGGGCGGTGATGAGAATGCTAATTTGAGGGCCTTGATGAGAGAGGCGGTCGTGGAAGAAGTGCATCAGGTCATACAGACGATCCTACCGTCTGTGGTGACCGAAGTGATTAAGGCTGTAAATGAAGGAGAGAGGAAAGAGAGGAACAGGTCCTCGGGAGGACGGGAGCAACCGAAGCCTGAAACGGTTCTCTCTGATGATGAGGAAGAGGAGAAAGAAGAGCCTGCGCCGGAGGTGGCACGAGGCTGTAATTATGGGGCGTTTCAATGATGCAAGCCCCCTACTTTTGATGGCAATGGCAATGCTGCTGCTGCTCACCGATGGGTGATGTAAGGCCCCGTTCCCGGGACGCATACAGTTGGATCCTCATCGCACATAAAACATATAATTACATTTTTACTTTCATAATACGTTGCAGCAGAATCATCAAAAACAACATTTTCATCTCATCAAGATACTTTTGCAAAATAATACAACCGTTCCTTTAACAATATCGTTTTACATTTATTACCAAAAGCATTAAACATAAGGATGTCATCCAAGATACGCTGAGTAGCCGCCCCGTGCCATCCTCAACAACATACCTGCCAACTGGAAACACATCAAAGTCAGCGTTGCTGAGTGAGTTCTAGTTATATAATAAAACATACTTTTCTTTCGTAAAACTATTCTTTACTTTCTTAATAAAAACATTCGTTACATACATGCGCTCACACATTATACGTACACATAGATCATATCATTATTATCTTCATCATTCGTTCATTACAATCATCATTCATCGTACATTATTATCTTTCACTTTTTTCTAGATACTGTCAGGCTTTACCCTCTTCGTGGCACTCGGCCACGATTACTGAGGTCGAGTGACAAGGATCCCATTTCGTACATTATTAGAATATTTCGTTAACGTTCATTTCATACATTCGTTCTTTCCATCATTACCTTTCTCATTCATCAACTCACGCAATACTCCCGACTCATGTCCGAAGAATGATACTGTGCCGGGATCTGTACACAAACCCCCGACTCATGTCCGAAGACTGACACAGCACCGGAGTACGCGATTCGTTTCTCGTTATCTCAATTCCGTCTCACGCAATACTCCCGACTCATGTCCGAAGACTGATACAATGCCGGGGCCTGTACACAAACCCCAGACTCATGTCCGAAGACTGACACAGTACCGGAGTACGCGACAAGGACCTCTTTCGAGTCTGTTGCGACACAGAGTTGCTCACCTCATACATATGCTTGCAAGCCTTTCATTAGTTCATTCGTTCATTCATTAAAGCATGCATTCATTCATTACGTTCCTCTTTTCATTATCTTCCACTTTACGTTACATAATACTTTCATTTCATTCATTAACGTTCAACGCAAAACCATGGAAAGATAAACATACATAATAAGGAACATAAACATAAACATACACACATCACCATACAGGGCATCATCATACATACGCATCGATCATACATCACTTCACACGCATCATACATACTATGCATCACACGCACCGCAATGCCTAACATCACACATAACATCATACATATCATCATCATCAACATGCCCAACATTACGTCTGTGACCTCGAAAGCCAACTTACACAAGCCTACGGAAACCTCCCGAGTCAAAACCCATGACTGCACTTTCCCTCGAAGGTCATAAGATAAAGCGTTGTTCTTTCGGGCGTATGAAACCTACTTGGGCGTATGGACACCCTCCAGTCGCATGGCCTTCCAGGCGACTGAACACTTAGGCGAATGGACATTAGGCGAATGGACATCTATGCGAATAGACTATGGACGAATGGACATCTATGCATATGGACTCTCAGTCACATAGCTTTCATGCGTATGGCCTTCAGTCGCATGACTTCAGGCGTATGTGCTTTAGTCGCATACCCTTTGTGCGAATGAACCTCAGTCGCATGGCCTCCAGGCGCATGGACTTCAGTCGCATAACCTTCGTGCGAATGAACCCCAGTCGCACACTCCTTCAATTGCATGCCTTACAAACACATGAACTTCAGTCGCACGACCATTATGCGTATGAACCTCAGTCGCATGGCAATCGTGCGCATGGACATTAGTCGCACACCAATCGGCCGAATGGCCTCCAATCGCCCTTCAGTTGGTCGCCTAGCCCTAGCTGATGCAGAATGCAGTTCATCCCGACTGCAGCCGACGGTTTTCGGCCTCCAACCTCTTCCACACCTCTTTTAAGCTCAAATCAACCATCTTAAACCTTAGGGAAACATACCACGACCTCATTCAAGCATAACCACACAAGAAATCAAGCTCCAAACGACTCATACACATACACACATGCATAAAAACGGGTTTACACCCAATATCTCGAAAATGGGTTTTCAGATGTGTTCCAGCCCCAAAATTAGTTGAAAACATATAAAAGAGGGGTCCTAGAACTCACCTTAACGATCCCATTGAGTAGAGCTTCGATTTGACTCGCTACACGTCGATTTCCACGCTCGAATCCACCCGAACCAAACTTTTCTCCTCTTTTTCTCCTTCTCTTATCCTCTCCTCTCTTGGCTGAAAAATGAGAAGGGTGGGGTGTCTCCCCCCTTTTTATACTCCCGCTCATCAAGTTTTCTCTCGTTGGCGAGTTTGGTCCCTCGATTTTGGACTTTATTTCTTTTTCTTCTTTCGTCGGCCTTAAAGGAAATTTCCGGGCGTTACAAGTCCACCCCCCTTATATAGGTTTCGTCCCCGAAACCTGTTATTCCTTAAACCATCGCAGACAATACTGTCTCATCTCTTTTTCCAGTCTCTCACCTGGAATTCAATCGCTCTACGTCGTTTATCGACATACGACTTCTGGTCTATCTTTGCCTATCTCCATCAGGGCTTTGATCCTTTCGAGCTTCTCGATCGTAGCCTCAGTCGCCTCAGTATTTCCCATACGTCATTTGGTGCTCGGCCTTCACTTGTAGACAAGTAAGGCATTTACTCACTTACTCCATCATATCACGCTTCATACCTGGCCACCAATAATCTTTACTCGTGTCTCGATACATCTGACGGTTGAGATATTAGTATATCCACATACCTCACCTCGGCCAAGTAGACGATACGTCCACGCCTCATGGATTGCTAACCAAACCTTATGGTGTACGCCTATCCACCCAAGTCTGTCCTGAACGGTCTAGCAGGAACAAACGCTTTCTCAATTCTATCCCGCAATCCTCTAGGGCATCTAGGTAACCTAGTGGATTCATTAATAGCAACCTCTACCTCGAAGGGCTCATCGATTTTCCTCCTCCTAACATGCCACTTACAACGGAAAGCAGTAGGAACGAGACTACTACTAGCATCGCATTCAAATCATGGATGCACAAATTTTAAATTACCAGAAACGTACCTGACGTCAAGTCGAAGTCCGCTCTAGCCTCCTCTCGGTAATGGCAAAAGCTCTAGCCTTCACCCTCTGTTCCCTTTCCTCGCACCGGAGCTTCCTGCCTTCGACTTCTTACAATCCCTGCTCAGGTGTCCAGTCTCGCCACAGTCGTAGCACTTAGCCGTGCTGCAATCCCTCGCCCTGTGGCCTTCCTTCCCACACTGGAAACAGACGTTCAGTCCCCACTTGCATTCCCCCTCATGGCCTCTACCACACTTTTTGCATACTTCTCCTTTTCTTTCTATTCTCTTCCGATCATCGTCCCTTGACGTCGTACCTTCATACACAAATCTACCATCATTGTCTCGCATTCCCTTCCCCTTCTCAACATAGGCTCGCTCCTCCCCTTCGTCTGTTATTGCCATCGCCCCTCGCTCGTCCTACAACCTTCCCGCCAGGTCAACTGCCAACCTAAACGTACTCGGTCGGGCAGCGATCATGTGCCTGCGGATGTCCACCCGCAAGCCCTGAATATACCTCTTGATCTTTCGCGATAGAGGTGTCACCTGATCCGGCACCAGACGTGCCATCTCGTTGAACTTCGTGTTGTACTGTTGATGTGTCATTGTTCCCGCTTCTAGCATCAGGAACTCTCTTTCAATTTTATCCATCTCACGGTGAGGACAGAACTCCTCAATCACCAGTCTCTTCAACTCTGACCATCTCATTCTTCCAATAGCCCGACTACCCTCAACTTGGACTATGTTGTCCCACGAGCACAAAGCTGAGTCCTCGAAAGAGTGGGTAGCAAATTTTACCTTCTGATCTTCTCGGCACTCGCTGATATTTAAAACAACTTCCATTTCCCTCACCCATCGGTGAGCAGCAGCAGCAGTCCCATTGCTATCAAAAGTTGGGGGCTTGCATCGTTGAAACTCCCCATGGTTACAGCCTCGTGCCACCTCCGGCGCAGGCTCTTCCTCCTCTTCTTCCTCTTCGTCATCGGAGAGAACCGCTTCAGTCTCGGGCTGTCTCCTTTCGCTCGAAGGTATACCCCTTTCCTTTCTCTCCTCATCTCTAACAGTCTTTATCACTTCGGTCACTACAGACGGTAGGATCGTCTGCAAGACCTGATGCACTTCCTCCACGACCGCCTCTCTCATCGAGGCCCTCTGATTAGCATTCTCATCACCGCCCTTGGGATGAGGGGTCTCGGGTTCCTCATGATCCACTTTTTCAACTCTGGGTCTTCCTCTTGTGACCTGTGGTTCAGCACCACGTCCACCACCACCTCCACCACGAGAAGCTTTAAAAGATCTACCACCGCCCATTCTCTATCACACTGAAAGATTCAAACACCAACACGGGTCATTCAAGGAACAGCTCAGTTTATGTCAAGTATAGTAAGTCCCTAATTACAGTGGCCAGTTGTGATTAGCCACTAACTTTACTCTTGATATCCCAAGCATTACCTGTCCTGACTACATCAGTATTAAAATCTACCAGCAACACGTAAACCATATAACATGCGCACATAATACCGGTTTACATTACGAAAATACCTGATGGCACGCAGCTACTCAGATTGGCATCCCATTCCCATTTTGTCCCATTCTCAGTTTAGTTAAGGTTTATTTTGAAAATTTACCCATTTCACTTGAACTTTGGCTCTGATACCAACTTGTAAGGCCCCCGTTCCCGGAACGCTTACAGTTGGATCCTCATCACACATAAAACATATAATTACATTTTTACTTTCATAATACGTTGCAGCGGAATCATTAAAAACAACATTTTCATCTCATCAAGATACTTTTGCAAAATAATACAACCATTTCTTTAACAATATCGTTTTACATTTATTACCAAAAGCATTAAACATAAGGATGCTATCCAAGATACGTTGAGTAGCCGCCCCGTGCCATCCTCAACAACATACCTGCCAACTGGAAACACATCAAAGTCAGCGTTGCTGAGTGAGTTCTAGCATTATAATAAAACATACTTTTATTGCGTAAAACCGTTCTTTACTTTCTTAATAAAAACATTCGTTGCATACATGCGCTCATACATCATACATACACATAGATAATATCATTATTATCTTCATCATTCGTTCATTACAATCATCATTCATCGTACATTATTATCTTTCACTTTTTTCTAGATACTGTCAGGCTTTACCCTCTTCGTGGCACTCGGCCACGATTACTGAGGTCGAGTGACAAGGATCCCATTTCGTACATTATTAAGATATTTCGTTAACGTTCATTTAATACATTCGTTCTTTCCATCATTACCTTTCTCATTCATCAACTCACGCAATACTCCCGACTCATGTCCGAAGACTGATATTGTGCCGAGATCTGTACACAAACCCCCGACTCATGTCCGAAGACTGACACAGCACCGGAGTACGCGATTTGTGTCTCGTCATCTCAATTCCGTCTCACGCAATACTCCTGACTCATGTTCGAAGACTGATACTGTGCCGGGGCTTGTACACAAACCCCCGACTCATGTCCGAAGACTGACACAGTACCGGAGTATGCGATCCTCTTCTCATTCATCTGGATCCTGTCTCATGCAATACCCCCGACTCATGTCCGAAGACTGATACTGTGCTCGGGCCTGTAACCAAACCCCCGAATCATGTCCGAACACTGACACAGTACCGGAGTACGCGACAAGGACCTCTTTCGAGTCTGTTGCGGCACAGAGTCGCTCACCTCATACATATGCTTGCAAGCCTTTCATTAGTTCATTCGTTCATTCATTAATGCATGCATTCATTCATTACGTCCCTCTTTTCATTATCTTCCACTTTACGTTACATAATACTTTCATTTCATTCATTAACGTTCAACGCAAAACCATGGAAAGATAAACATACGTAATAAGGAACATAAACATAAACATACACACATCACCATACAGGGCATCATCATACATACGCATCAATCATACATCACATCACACGCATCATACATACTATGCATCACACGCACTGCCATGCCTAACATCACACATAACGTCATACATATCATCATCATCAACATGCCCAGCATAACGTCTACGACCTCGAAAGCCAACTTACATAAGCCTACGGAAACCTCCCAAGTCAAAACCCATAACTGCACTTTCCCTCAAAAGTCATAAGATAAATCGTTGTTCTTTCGGGCGTATGAACCCTACTTGGGCGTATGGACACCCTCCAGTCGCATGGCCTTCCAGGCAACTGAACACTTAGGCGAATGGACATCTATGCGAATGGACTATGGGCGAATGGACATCTATGCGTATGGACTCTCAGTCGCATAGCTTTCATGTGTATGGCCTTCAGTCGCATGACTTCAGGCGTATGGGCTTCAGTCGCATACCCTTTGTGCGAATGAACCTTAGTCGCATGTCGTCCAGGCGCAAGGACTTCAGTCGCATAACCTTCGTGCGAATGAACCCCAGTCGCACACTCCTTCAATCGCATGCCTTACAGACACATGAACTTCAGTCGCATGACCATCATGCATATGGACCTCAGTCGCATGGCAATCGTGCGCATGGACCTTAGTCGCACGCCAATCGGCCGAATGGCCTCCAATCGCCCTCCAGTCGGTCGCCTAGCCCTAGCTGATGCAGAATGCAGTTCATCCCGACTGCAACCGAGGGTTTTCGGCCTCCAACCTCTTCCAAACCTCATTTAAGCTCAAATCAACCATCCTAAACCTTAGGGAAACATACCACGACCTCATTCAAGCATAACCACGCAAGAAATCAAGCTCCAAACGACTCATACACATACACACATGCATAAAAACAGGTTTACACCCAAAAACTCGAAAATGGGTTTTCAGATGTGTTCCAGCCCCAAAATTAGTTGAAAACGTATAAAAGAGGGGTCCTAGAACTCACCTTAACGATCCCGTCGAGTAGAGCTTCGATTTGACTCGCTACATGTCAATTTCCACGCTCGAATCCACCCGAACCAAACTTTTCTCCTCTTTTTCTCCTTCTCTTATCCTCTCCTCTCTTGGCTGAAAAATGAGAAGGGTGGGGTGTCTCCCCTCTTTTATACTCCCGCTCATCAAGTTTTCTCTCGTTGGCGAGTTTGGTCCCTCGAATTTGGACTTTATTTTTTTTCTTCTTTCGTCGGCCTCAAAGGAAATTTCCGGGCGTTACAGGTGAGGGAAATGGAAGTTGTTTTAAACATCAACGAGTGCCGAGAAGATCAAAAAGTAAAATTTTCTACCCACTCTTTTGTGGACTCAGCTTTGTGCTGGTGGGACAACATAGTCCAAGTTGAGGGCAGTCGGGCTATTGGAAGGAGAAATGGTTAGAGTTGAAAAGGCTGGTGATTGAGGAGTTCTGTCCTCACCGTGAGATGGATAAAGTTGAAAGAGAGTTCTGCAGCTGGAGGCGGGAGCAATGACAAATCAGCAGTACACTACCAAATTCAACGAAATGGTACGGCTGGTGCCGGATCAGGTGACACCTCTTTCGCGAAAGATCAAGAGGTATATTCAGGGCTTGCCGGCGGATATCCGTAGGCACATGATCGCTGCCCGACCGAGCACGTTTAGGTCGGCAGTTGACTTGGCGGGAAAGTTGTACGATGAAAGGACGGTGATGGCGGAGTTGAGTGAGAAGGATGATGGAGACCGGAACCGGAGTGGGAATAGGACTAGACGGGGTGCTGTCCCGACGAATAATAAGCACGCACGGGGGGATGACCGTCGAGTGGTCACACCTGGTGCGGGGTCAGATAGATGTGGAAATGCGGGATGGAGCATTCGGGAGAATGCAAAAGGGGACCAAACAGTTGCTTCAAGTATGGGAAGCCTGGTCATGTGGCTAGAGAATGTGGAACTGTGAGATGTTACAAAAGTGGAGAAATTGGCCACATGAGCAGGGACTGTAAGAAGCCAAGGGCGGAAGGTTCGGGAATGAAGAAGATCAGAGAAAGCTAGGATGGACCCCGACGTTGTGTCAGGTACGTTTATAGTAAATCAATCCTTAGCCTTTGTGTTATTTGATGCTGGCGCTAGTAAAAATTTTATGCCTGCTACAAATGGTGCTAAATTGCCTGTTAGTGGTAAGAACATAGATATGCCCTTCGATGTAGTCCTAGGAGTGGATTGTTTGGCGGACTACGGAGCGGACATTGCATGTCACAAAAAGATGATACGGTTGACAGCGCCCGACGGGAGCACGGTGACGGTTTAAGGTAATTGAGTCACGACGATTCCAAATGTGATTTCGATGGCAGTGGCGGGGAGGTGCATGAAGCATGATATGGTGAAGTACGAGACTAAATGCCTCACTTGTTTACAAGTGAAGGCCGAGCACCAAATGTCGTATGAGAAGTATTGAGGTGATCGAGGCCACGACCGAGAAGCTCGAAAAGATCAAAGCATTGATGAAGGTAGCCAAAGATAGATAAGAAGTCGTGTGTGGATAAACGACGAAGACCGATTGAACTCCAGGTGGGAGACTGGAAAAGAGATTAGACGGTATTGCCCGCGACGGTTTAAGGAATAACAGGTTTTGGGGACGAAACCTATATAAGGGGGGTGGACTTGTAACGCCCGGAAATTTTCTTTGAAGCCGACGAAAGAAGAAAAAGAAATAAAGTCCAAAGTCGAGGGACCAAACTCGCCAACGAGAGAAACTTCGATGAATGGGAGTATAAAAGGGGGAGAGCACCCCATTCTTGCTATTTTTCAGCCAAGAAGAGAGGAGATGAGAAGAGAAGGAGAAAAAGAGGAGAAAAGCTTGGTTCGGGTGGATTCGAGCGTGGAAATCGTCGTGTAGCGGGTCAAATCAAAGCTCTACTCGACGGGAAAGTTTGTGTGAGTTCTAGGACCCCTCATTTACACGTTTTCAACTGATTTTGGGGCTGGAACACATCTGAAAACCCTTTTTCGAGTTTTTGGGTGTATATCCGTTTTTGTATGTATGTGTATATGTATGACTCATTTGGGGCTTGATTTCTTGCTTGGTTATGCTTGAATGAGGTCGTGGTATGTTTCCCTAAGGTTTAGAATGGTTGATTTGAGCTTAAAAGAGGTTGGAGGCCGAAAACCGTCGGCTGCAGTCGGGATGAACTGCATTCTGCATCATCTAGGGCTAGGCGACCGACAGGAGTGCGATTGGAGGCCATACGGCCGATTGGCGTGCGACTGAGGTCCATGCGCACGATTGCCATGCGAGTGAGGTCCATACGCATGATGGTCATGCGACTAAAGTTCATGTGCCTGTAAGGCATGCGATTGAAGGAGTGTGCGACTGCGGTTCATTCGCACGAAGGTTATACTACTGAAGTCCCTGCGCCTGGAGTCCATGCGACTGAGGTTCATTCGCACGAAGGGTATGCGACTGAAGCCCATGCGCCTGAAGTCATGCGACTGAAGGCCATACGCATAGAAGCTATGCGACTGAGAGTCCATACGCATGGATGTCCATTTGCCCATAGGTCCATTCACATAGGGTCCATTCGCATGATGTCCATTCGCCTAAGTGTTCAGTCGCCTGGAAGGCCATGCGACTGGAGAGTATCCATACGCCCAAGTGGGGCTCATACGTCCAAAAAAACAACGGTTTATCTTATGACCTTCGAGGGAAGGTGCAGTTATGGGTTTTGACTCCGGAGGTTCCCGTAGGCTTGTGTAAGTTGACTTTCGAGGTCATAGACGTTATGTTGGGCATGTTGATGATGATGATATGTATGATGTTATGTGTGATGTTATGCTTGGCGGTGCGTGTGATGCATAGTATGTATGATGTATGTTACGTATGTATGATGATGCTTGTATGGTGATGCTGTATGTTTATGTTTATGTTCCTTAATATGTATGATTATCTTCCCGTGGTTGTGCGATGTATGTTAATGAATGTAACGAAAGTATTATGTTATGTAAAGTGGAAGATAATGAAAAGAGGAACGTAATGAATGAATACAAGCATGAACGAACAAATAAGAGTAAGGATGGCTTGCGGAAGAAGAAAGGAGGTTCACGACACATTGAGAGTTGTTAGCTTAACTGTGTGTATATTATAGCGTGCGATCTTGGCTTTCTCAAAAGGGGACATAGACACAGTAGGGAGTTCAGTTTTGGTAACTGCTCTGATACGTGCGATGTGGTATTTATTGTGTGATGTAGCGTGCGATTGGCTGCCTCATGTGGTTTATGTAGCGTGCTAACCCATGAGATGGCGTGCGATTCTGGCTAAACCCCGAGAGTTCTCACACACACAGGGGGAGTCGGTCTTGGTGACCACTCCGATGGTGCGATTTGTGCGATATGTGCGATGGAAAGCATAAGGGTAGCGTGCGATTTTGGCTAACTCATGTGGTTTATGTAGCGTGCGATCTTGGCTAACCCATGAGATAGCGTGCGATTCTGGCTTCCTTATGTGTGCGATCCGTGCGATATGTACTTCGGGTACGATGATGCGAAAGTGCAAAATGTATGAAATGAGCGAATGTAAGAATAGACGTTATAACAAATGAAGTAAAAAAAATAATGTACCATGCGATAATTAACGAATGAAGAATGTAACGAACGTGATGAAATAACAGATGTAATGATCATGAACCTTACCTTAGGTACTGTGACCATGAGGTCATGTGCATCGTTATAGAAGGTCTATGATAGGCTTAGGTCCAGTACCATGAGCATGAAGGGTAAAGTTCATGGTTTCAATGGAAATAAAAGATGTAATATTGAACGAACGAAAGTTAAAGTGAGAAGGTAATGATGAAGATAATAATGATACTATCTATGTGTATGTATGTTGTGTGATCACTTACGAAAGTAACGAATGATTTTATGAAGGAAGTAAAGTATGTTATATTTAAAACTAGAACTCACTCAGCAACGCTGACTTTGATGTGTTTCCAGTTGGCAGGTATGTTGCTGAGGATGGCACGGGGTGGCTACTCAGCGTATTTTGGATGGCATCCAATATTTATCATGCTTTTGTAATGAAATGTAAAATGATATTGTGAAATGAACGGTTGTATTATTTTGCAAAAGTATTTTGATGAATGAAAAAGTTGTTTTTAGTGTTTCCGCTGCAATGCTTTTATGTAAGATGATAAAATATATGTTTTATGTGCGATGAGGATCCAACTGTAAGCGTCCCGGGAACGGGGCATTACATATATTTTATAGACACACATCCTAGATGTCAAGTGATTATCATAATTAAAGATTACGGGATAGCTTACAAGGAAATAGAGGTCTAGACAGCTATTGAAGCTTTGAATTTCTAGTATACTTGAATTGATGTAATGTATATTCTAGTAGGACAGATGCAGAATATGCTATGATATTAATTAAAGTTAGATTTACGTTATGAATTCTCTGATTACTATGTGTACTGTATATCCGATGCGTAACACTCCCCAGGGTGTGTCCTGGGAGGCGGGCGTTACACATCAATATGAGTTCATACCAAGTAGACTTTATAAAAAAGTATTAATTCAATTTGGGTATTTAAACCAAAATTTACTCAAGCTGAGATATGTCGTTTCGAAAAAAATCAAAACTGAGTTCAATCTCTATGTTTTATTATTGCAACCAATAATGATTGGTGAAGGTGGTGTAGCGGTAGAGTTGATGACTACAAGAATAGAGGAAGCAGTGACATAACCACGACAGCAATACTTGAGGCAACACTTAAGGTGGTGTTAGTGATATCAACAATGACGAGCTGGTGGTGATCACAAACAATAGCGGTGGATGGTGCTAACCCGTTTAGACACGTTTAAGGTATGATATTTTATAAGAGTTGTATGTTTCGACCTGTATAAATTTTAGTATAGCATAGTTGACCGGTAAAATAATTTAGGAGGGACTAAACAAACTTGTATTATAGCTAGAGTTTCATATAATGGATTTAAAACAAGTACGTAAAACACAAGAGATTTTATTTCTAGCTTGCGAAAAAAGGTTGATCATCGTGCTTGATTGAATTAAACTTGTATTCTTCTTTTTTTGCCTTTCTTTTTTATGTGCTATCATTAGCGATTTTCAAAAACCGTCAAAACAACCGCAGCTGCTCAAATCAAGCAAAATTGATTGGTTCAATAGTTTTGTAGTGAACATGTTCGGTATATAATTTGAAAGTCAGGTTTCATACTTCCATATACAGTGTACATATTAGAACCGACATAGAAAATATATTTTTGTATTTTGATGAACTTTATATTAACTAGTTTTTTTTTCCCGCGCCTTGCGACAGGTAACGCCTCGTGTAACTAAGTTATAAAACCATAACAAACCCAACAAGATATCTTCACATTTTTAACACCAAAAATTCTTAAAATAATCTAAAACAAACAAATCAAAAACCATAAAAATATTGGTTTGATTTTTTAATTAAATGTGTATTATATTTGTAAAGTTGATGCGGGTTCGATAGAAAAAGAAAATTGAAAAATAAAAAGTCATTCAATATACATTTTAATAGTTTTTAAATAAATGCTAAACCACTAAAACTATATTTAGATTTTACTACTTTGTATAATTGGTATTAGTAAATTATTTAAATAACTTAAACTAAATTTCAAATTAAATAAGATCATATGTTCTTCTAGACCCGTAGGTCATAACCCACAAACAAACTTAACCCCTTGATCCTCACCAGTCACCACCCTTAAACCATCTCCCTTTTCATTCTCACCTTTTTACGTTCTTGAACCTCGCCGACAACCACCCGCCACCCCCTTTCATCGGAATCATCACCGACTTTCCTTGTTTCGACGACGAAGAACCACCGCTGGCTCCCCTCCAGCTATTGAACCCCCGTAACCAAGAACCGCTGCCGACGGCCAAGGACCACCACCTGCCGCCCCTTCTACTCTCCCTCCTCATATTACCACCACCATCATCTACAAATATTACATCATTCTTTTAATGGTACACCGATCTTTATCTTCCTCACACTCACATGGATTCACAAACATTGTTTAACTGAACCTAGAGCTCCATATAACCATTTATAACTTTTTATGGACTATATGTTGGTAATTCTATGGCAAAAAGGAAAAAAGAGAAAAGCAAGGTCCACTTATGTAAAAAAATCAAACATTTGTGATCAAAACATAAGAATCACATCCATACTGTAGATAAAACTTGAAAATTATATAGATATATAATCTTAGCTCAAGTATTTTATGCATTAGATAGTTTAAATTGTAATAATTTTAATGTTAATTAAGCTGATTTGATAAAAATTTCTAGGTTGTTAAAGGTTTTATTTTCTTATGATATAGCATAATATTTTCTCACAAAAAATCTATTAGTGGATGCAACCTCTAAGTAATGAGCACATTCGGTTATAATTATTCAAATATCTTGAAACTCATTTAGAATAATTCGTTTGGAAACAACTAGGTTTTCATTAAGCTTGCTCTACTCAGCTTTGTCTGTAAATAAACCAAGTTCGATTCAACCCTGACTCCACACGATTCAGCTTGTGAACATCCATATTCCGGTCGACCCAACCAACCTTCAAAATCCAAATTTTGATTTTTCAAAAAGCTTATTAACCGATAGTCAAGTTCAACCTAGATATTCAATTAAAACCAGATGAACCAGACCACAAACATCCCTATCGCCTATCATCAAATGACAACCATCAATACAACACAACCGTGACGAAACATTTTACAAACCATGATCCTCAAATTCCAAAACACCAAACTATAGTGCACAAATTGAAAAAAAGTAGAAAAGTTGAGTTGAGTGCGACCCACCATCTCCACACCTATATCACCTACCTTTTCTTATCGATTTCTTCGCCCTCTTCTCACCTTCCACCATCTTCGCCTATTCTCTACTCTTTCTCTTTCTCTTTCTCTTTCTCTTCACCAGAAAACCAAACTTATTATTGTATGGCCGCTAATTCGCACTGCCGTGGGATCGCGAGCTTAGGGAAGCACTTTGTCTGCCGGATCCGTACATCTTCTGCCGTTGATCCAAATCGCATTTTCAGGTATACCTATTTCACTACCTTTAATCACTCAATCATGTTGTTTGAAGATTGAATACGAGTATTTCATTTTCAATCATCTTGTTTGAA
Organism: Flaveria ramosissima; assembly: GCA_025215565.1. Classification (NCBI taxonomy): domain Eukaryota; kingdom Viridiplantae; phylum Streptophyta; class Magnoliopsida; order Asterales; family Asteraceae; genus Flaveria; species Flaveria ramosissima. The sequence goes on along the minus strand of CM046043.1, from coordinate 20,684,538 downwards.
GATTGAAATTTCTCCCAAATTTCCGACAATAATCGTCAATGTTGGCTGTTATTCAATAAAATCTCTCAGTTAGCTCTTTCTCTCTCTGTGTGTGTGTGTGTTAGAATGATCTTAGATAACTTCGTAAATCGGCACATGAGCTGATTGTATGATTTTCAAGTGAAATTTCTAACAGAACTTTTACGTTTGTCGTTAATGTTTCCGGTTATTAGATCGATTCTCTCAGTTAGGTGTATCAGATGATCAATCGAGTGAGATAAAGTTGTTAAATCGGAAACATGCAATCGGTAGTAGATCGTGAATTCGGTCGATCTCCGTGTGTCGATTTTGCTGAAACTAAAAGTGATTTAACGATGGAGATGTGTTACTGAATGATAAATTCCTTTAATTATTTCAATTGTTCTACGGATGTTGAATTTGTTGTTTATGTTCTGTGGGGAATAATGAATAAAGAAGATGATTTTGTAGTTTAGAAGTTGAAAAAGAAGGGGCCGTACACTTTGTAGGAAGATAAAGTGATGCTGGGGCCATTTTACATGTCCTTTAGTTGGTTTCCATCGATAGTGTCTGGTAATGGATAAGATCTGGACCATATGTTGTCGAATTCTGGTGTAGTGATTAAGACCTTCTAAGGACCTAATCCACCCCATATCTTGGGAAATCTATATACCAACACAAGATATTTAATCCCTTAGCATATGCTAAACGGCTAACTCACACATCTGTAAACCTATTTCTAAATCTACACAAGTGTCTATCGTGGGATTAGAACCCTCAATCATATAGGGAGTAGCATATGTACGAAACAAAACTCTTTGGTATCGAAACTTGTAGTTGAGAGAATAGATTATATACTTAGAGATCTCTCGTGTAGTGAACGTTCTATTATTAAGATCACTCGTATAGCAAAACTACTTTATGTATGCCAAATCGACCAAATTCATTCCTAACGTCGAAAATGCCTTTGACCGTTTGAAGAGATGTAAATTCCCATGTATTTTTGTTATTTTATATGGATACTCAAGCACTTTTGACTAGATTTTGTATCCAATAATATTAAACACAGGTTTAGGTGATGCATAAAGTACTGTCTTAATAAAATAATTTTGAGCATCCACATGATACTCCTTTGAGAAAAAGTAACCTTCACTTGAGAAGCTATGTTTTTGTATGTCTTACACTTATGTTGCATACTTTCTAACTCCCATCTCTTGATGGGTTTATAAGGATTTGGCTTTTAGTTTCATATCCCCTGAACTATACCAATAACTTGCCTATACTATATGTCTATATCAAGTAATTAGGGGGCACCCTTTTCAATTTGCTAGGCTTTTATTTTAAAAATTGAAAATTTTTAACTTTCTCCTTATTGTCGTATATGATTTTTTAAGTATTAGGGAATCATTATAGGTAGCCAAACAAAAAGGTCAAGTTGGATAATCATTATATGGCTAAATATTTCTTTTAGTTTTAGCTAAATATTAGATATATGATTACAAAATATAACTTTTTGAATAAAGTATGCATCTAAATACATATCTTCTGTTTTTAACCGAATTGACATGTTTATAAGTTAATTAAATACATATTGTCATTTCAACATGCTTATAATCTTATATACGTTCCTGCATCCACTTGTTCAGGAGGACAGTGCATGGTTCGGTGTACGACAAGAACATAGACGATCAGGTCCGTCCATCATTGGTCCCAGAAGAAGCAGTCACCCGAACCGAGCCAGAAAAGTACTGGGCACCAAACCCAAAGACCGGGGTCTTCGGACCAGCGGATGAGAAGAACCCAGGTGGTGCCTCTGGATCCGAGCCAGCGGCAGCGGATGGTTCCGTGTTGGAGGAGAAGACTTTCTTCCGTCCACTCGAGAACTTGGAGAAACCGGCTCACCCTTGATCGATAGTTATATGAGGAGGTTGTATGGTTTGATGGTAGTATGTTTTTACATATATGTGTAATAAGCAATAAAAGACGGTGGTCTAGTAAGGTCGTGCTTACTGTATGTGGGATGAAACTATGGCAGTTTGTGAACGTTCTATTATGTAATTTTGCTTTATGGACATCTATCAAGTATTTTGATCTATCAAATACCAAACATCACCACATATAATCATCGAAATCCTTCATAAACATTTCATTTTAGCATCTTTGTCGTATTTAATTATTTATTTATCATCAATCGTCGTAATATTTAGTGTCACATGGCTTTGTTTCTTGTCTTTATCGTTACACGTCTTATCATTATATCATAAGCCACGTAAGGGTTGGTCCTCAAAAACGTGCGAAATTGCAAAAGCAGTTCACCGTTGTAGATTAGTTTGAGTGTTTAATGGTGGTGGGGTATCCATACAATACACACCACATACCTACAAGTTAATTTTTGTCACGTTGTTGCTACACGAATATTAATCAAGGGATTAAGACTCGGGAGCAGTGCGTAAATGAGGTTGCTGTTGTGGATTAGGCAGGGGCTTTGATTGCTGAGAAAATGGAATGCGGCTGAAAGGTGGGATGTGGCTGGGCTTGGACTTCACTGAGCTGGACTTCGGCTGAACTTGGCTTCGGCTGGGCAGAGTACCAAGAACCTGGCTGGGACTTGATGCGAGCTTCAGCTGACTGGAATGCCTGTGAGACAACAACAACACCGTGAGCCTCGCCTCGGACAGAAAGAGATTTCTCCCCGAGACCACACTCCGGCGTGAGAATAAGTATTTGTATCGAGAGAGCTTTGAGAGGATTAATAAGTAAATGGTTTGTAACTAATGTTGTGTGAATGTGTGTGTATGGATCTCAATCTGCCCCTTCCTGTGGAATTTCGGAAGTATTTATAGTGTTGATACATGGAGACTAAACATAGCATGGTTCTATTCTTGGAAACCTGTGGTCAATGATCTGGGACTGAAGTTCCCTAGCTTAGGGTTTTATACCCTTCTGGTGAAAAGGGTTTCTGACTAGCATTAATGTGGTTTGTCTTGATAGTTGACTTAGAGATTTGGTGGCTATTCTGACTTCCTGCCATTGTTTTGGCTTTATTCGTTTTGTCTTCTTTCTTATTCCTTTGCAACCAATGAAATGGTTTCTTGGTTGCCAAGTTTACGTGAGGGTTTTCACAAGTGCTTGACATGGGAATTTTACGAAGTCTGGTGTTCGATCTGGCTTTGGTATACTGAGCCGCGGCTGGGGGTACATACCCAGTGCCGCGGCTCTAGGCCTCTCCTGCTTGCTCCCGTGATAAGCTAGTCGTGGCTTAGGTACGTTACGCAAGTTGGGCGTCACGGATCGTAGCTTGGGGTCCCGTCGTGTAGGAGATGTGGCTTGGGCCGCGGTTGGGCCTCTAGCCTGGATGAGCCGCGGCTAAGCCTTCGGCCTTAACAAGGCGCGGCTTTTCGTTTTAAGGTGAATGGGCCGCGGCTGGACTTCCAGCTTGGGCCGCGGTTGGGCCCCTAGCGTGGATGAGCCGCGGCTGAGCCTTCGGCCTTAACGGGGCGCGGCTTTTCGTTTTAAGGTGAGTGGGCCGTGGCTGGACTTCCAGCTTAGGTCGCGGCTATACCTTGTGTTCTTAGGTTTTGTTCGTTTATTTAGGGTGATACCCCTTCATGTCCCCCCAGTCCAATGTCATGAAACCTGTCATGTCATTGGAGTAATAATTACTTTATGTTTTGACGGTTGTACCTCTTTGCAATCTTTTAAATTGATGTGACAGAACTTTGACATCTTGCCTCGAGCCCCGGTCTTTAGCATCTCAATTATGTCAATCGCTTGTCTCTTGATGTTCCCTCCTTGATCCGCGCGCTTGTCTACATGACACGACCTTTGGTGACCCATGCACATTTTGAAACCCGGACCGAAGACGTCACTTCGGCCTCGAGCCGCGTCCTCCTCGAGCTGCGGCCTAGCCGCCCCATGCCTCGGCCTTTGGGCCGACATCCTTTTATATGCGGCCCTAGCCGCCCCCTCCCTAGGGCTTCTTCTATAAATTTCCTCGTGTTCCTTCATTCTCATTCATCCTTTCTCTCTTCAAGTTTTTCTCCCAACCTTCTTGTTCAAGACCACAAATTTCTCCGGTACGTTATTCTTCCCCATCTTTCGTGTTTCTAATGGAGTGTAGAAATGACGTTGTTCTTCAACACTCGGTCATCTCTCAAGATTTTTTAAACAACTTTACGCTTCGCTATGGTATTTCTCCTGAGCTTGGCCCTACCGTCCCTCCCCCCTCGTCGACCGTGAGGGATGCACCGGTGGGGACGATAGCTCTTTACACCTCATTTTTAGCTTTTGTAACTTTCGCATCCCGGTTAGTCGGTTTTTGTGTTTGCTCGTTAGGCATTATGATATCCATCTATCACAACTTGTTCCCCTAGGACTTACTAAGGTATACCATTTTGAGATATGCTGCCGTGCTCGCAACTTGGAACCCGAAGTTAATCTGTTTAGGGCTTTTTATAAGTTGAATAGGATAGGTGATTGGCTAACTTTTGAGAAGAGAAAAGCTCCTAAGCCTCCTTTGATTTCTCGAACCATAACTAGCCTAAAGCATTGGAAAGATCATTTTTTTTTATTTCATCTAGCATAATTCCATTTGAGATGCATTGGTTGGAAACTAGTAAACCCATTCAGGATCCCTTTCCCGAGCCTGACACATTTGATCTGTCCGCTTATGACCTCTTGAGAGCCGAGCCTACTCCACTCCGTAGCTATTCTGAGCATTTCCTTGTGATGGCCGGTGTTAGTTGTAACTGGGCTGACCCTAACGCGGTTCCATTTATGACTTATCAAGGGAAACGTAAGTTGCTTCCCTACTTTGTGTCTTAATGCACATATTTATCCATCTGATTATTGCTTGTGTGATGTGCTTTTACAGGTATGGGTCTGTTCGAACGCATGAAATTGTCTGCAAAAGAGGATGTTTCTGAATAGGTTGAAGCTTTGCCTGAGGGTGCGACTTCTGTTTTGGATACCAACGCTGGCTACGTTATTCAACCTGGTGAAACCATGCCACCGCCTACTCGCAAGCGAAAAGGTGTTGATGAAGCTTCTGTTCCCACTAGTCGCCCCAAGATGAAGCGCAAACAGGGGTTGGGCGGCCCAGGATTGCGGCCGCGGCCGTCCCCCCCCTTTCGCCTGCCGCGGCTCCTCAAGGAGAGCCCTCGGCCGCGGCTGAGGCGGCTTCTGGTTCGAATTCTGGCAGTTCTGGTTCTGCTTCTTCGTCTCCTGGTGAGAGCTGCTCCTCATACTCAAACATTATTCACATTCATATGTATATATGTTAACCGTTTCTAATCTTGGTGATCATTCGGTCGGTGGTTCAGGTAACGAAAAAGCGGCTGCTTCTTCTGAGGACTCCGAGCTGAACGCGGAGGATAAGTTTATTCCCGATTGGGAGCTGACCAACGGAACAACTTTCGAGACCCCAGATGCGTGTAGGGATTTTATGTTTGCATCCCGCACACCTGCAAAATTCTTTCGTGGGGAAGCTTTGAACAATAGAGCACTGTCGAATGCCGGTTGTTTGTCTATGGTGAATAGTTTGTTTTTATTTGTTGAGATTCACGGCCGTTGGGTGGACGGTGTTAATGAGATTCGTGACCTCAAGAAGCAAGTGTCCAAATTGGAGGCTGAAAATGCTTCCCTCAAGTCTCGTTGTGATGCGTCCGATCTTGCTAAGGAAAAGCTTACTATGGATCTTAGTGGTGCCCAAGAGGAGCTGTGCATTCAGCGTGCTGCAGTGAAGAAACTTAATTTGGATTTGAAGGATAATCAAATTGCTTCTGAAAACCGAATTGCTAATCTTGAAAAGCAAGTGTCTCTTCTCACATCCGAGAAGAAATGGATCATTTCAGAAGGTGTTGGTTTGGCTTTCAACAAGATCCGTGACAGCGACGAGTTCCTTGATGCGTTGGCAAGGATTAATAGTTTTTCGGACAAAGTTGGTTACAATGCTGGGTTGTTGGATGGGGCTCGTCTTGCTTCAGAGGGCAAGAAACCTGAAACGGCAAAGAATTTCAACAAAAATGCATTGAAGAAGCTGCGAGCTAAATACGACTCGTTTGACAAGGCCACTTTTCCTATGACCGAGACTATTGCTGCAATGCGCGATTCAACCATCGAGGAGATCAAGTCCTTTCTAACCACTTCATCTGAAGACCCTGCTCAAGCTTAACTAGTTTATCTTTGGTTTCCTTTTTGTATTTGTAATGTTTATCGAACTTGTACTTGACCTTATGTTGCACTTATCTTGGTAATGTTATTGAAACTTTGTCATCCTATTTTTATGCTTTTTGGACCGTGGTTGGTCAATGGGTTTGTTTCGCATTTCTTGACTGCAACTTGGTTGTTTTCACGTCTGCTTTAGGTGTAGCCGCGGCACCTTGAATTTGCCCTTGCGGCACCTCTCGACTCTGCTTCGAGCCGCGGCCTCCTTGAATTTGCCCTTGGCCGCGGCATGCCTCTTGGTTATGGCCTCCCCTTGGTTCTGGCCTCTCTCCGCGACATATTCCTTGGGGTTGAGGTGTTGGCCGCGGCACGCCTCCTGGTTATGGCCTCCAGCCGCGGCATGTCCTTGGGGTTGAGGCGTTGGCCGCGGCACGCCTCTTGGTTATGGCCTCCAGCCGCGGCATGTCCTTGGTAGTGAATATGGGAACCACGTTGTCATGCGTGCTTAGCCTATAAGCTTTGGGTTAATACTTCTTGTGTTAATGTTCGGTGATCACTACCTTGGGTTTGGTCGATTTGGGACCGTGGTCACGCCATGTATTAATTTTATGGCTTTGAACACGGCCCGCCCTCCCGATTGCGACAATCTTTTGGTCGCGGCTCAACACTTGGCTATGGCTCGTGGCCTGCCACCCAGCCGCAACCTATTGTTTTGGTTGTGGTTTTTGGCCGCGATACAACATTTGGTTATGAATTTGGCTACGACTTAAAATGGTTATCAAAGCACTTCTTGGTGATAACTGCCTTCATTTTGCATGGATGTTATCTGATTTTATGTTCTGTTGGCGATGCCGTATCTTGGCCGCGTTCGCCATTATTGGTTTCGGCCACATGGTGGTCTTATTTTAAATTTGGCGACCTGTTCACTCGTTTTGATTTCGAGTTACTTGTCTTTACGGGTTTGGTTTCAGGCCGAACGGAAATGTACATTTTGAGTGGCTCTGAGTATCTGCCAAAGCATAATCATGTGCTTGGAGCGATGTATTGGTTGTCTCTGAGGTCTGGTTACTAGCGATGAGTTATACTTGGCTATGATTTTGTTTAACCTTAGCTTGACAAACATTCGTATTGTTTGGTTACTTATTACATTATTCGCAAATATCGCTCGATTACTGGTAACTCGCATTTCTTTCTTTGCTCACACGTTATTGTGGTTTCGTGACTTGTTACGGTACTGGTTATAAAAAGATTCAATAACTGGGTGTAACTGCTGGTGCTCGCATGCACCTTCTTACTAGAAAAAATGAGTTACACGGTTTGAACATTAATACTTACTACATGTAGCATCGTCGGAGCTGAGCTCCGTTCCAAGTTCTTGGGATAATTGCTCCATCCAGCTGACTGAGTCTATAAGCTCCATTGTTCCCCACTTCAATGACTTGATAAGGTCCCTCCCAACGCGGGCCCAGCTTGCCCTGATCTTGAACTCTGCTTGCCTCATTACTTCTCAAGACGTAATCACCTTCCTTGAATGTTTGATGTTTCACACGAGAGTTATAGTATCGTTCAACTTCCTTCTTGTGCTTTGCCTCTCGGATTGCAGCCACCATTCTTCTTTCCTCAAGCAAATCCAAATTAAGCCGCAGATTGTCTTCATTTTCTTGTTCGGGGGCTTGTGTGACCCGAGTTGTTGGCATGCCTATCTCAACGGGTATCATGGCTTCCGACCCGTAAGTTAGACTAAATGGGGTTTCACCGTGGCTGGTTTTGGGCATGGTCCGATGGGCCCACAAGACATTGGGTAGCTCTTCCACCCAATTCTTTCCTTCAACGCCCAATCTTGTTTTTATTCCTTCCACGATACTGCGATTAACTCTCTCGACCTGACCGTTACCTTGTGGGTGTGCTACTGACGTGAAAATTTGTTGGATTTGCAGCTCTCTACACCATGATTTGAATGGATTCTCCGCAAACTGCTTTCCGTTGTCTGTCACGATGAATAACGGGAGTCCAAAACGACATATGATGTTTTCCCACGTGAACTTCTTTACCTGCTACCCTGTGATTGATTTTAGAGCCTTGGCTTCCACCCACTTGGTGAAATAATCCACGGCCACTAAGAGAAACTTAACCCCTCCGGCTGTAACTGGGAATGGACCTACAATATCCATCCCCCACTTCTGAAAAGGCCACGCAGCATGGACTGGGATTAGATCATTCTTGGGCCTGTGGCACATTGGCGCGTGCCTCTGGCAGCTGTCACATCTTTGGATCTCCTCGGTGGCACTCCTGTGCATGCCGGGCCAATAATATCCCGCTCCCATTGCTTTCGCTACTACCATTCTTGGTCCTGCGTGGATGCCACAGATGCCTTCATGTATCTCTCTTACGAAATAGCTTGCCTCGTCTGGTGTAAGGCATCGTAATAATGGCCCCATATAGGACTTGCGGTACAAGATCCCCTGCCGCAGCTCGTACTGCAGTGACTTCGTTTGAATTACTCTGGCATCTCCCTTTTCTTCAGGTAGATCGCCGCTTTCCAGGAATTTGACAATTGGAGCCATCCAAGATTCCTGCGCCACTGCGTTCACCGAGACTACCTCCTTTTCTTCAATTGACGGGGACCGTAATACTTCAACTCTTACTTCTTTGGCCAGATGGCTGAAAGTGACTGAGGCAAGTTTGCTAAGGGCGTCTGCCTTTTTGTTTTGGCTTCTCGGAACGTGTGAGACATTACATTCCTCAAAGCTGCTGATAAGATCTCTTGCTTTACCGAGGTATTGCTTCATTGTTGCTTCCTTGGCGTCGTAAGACCCATTAATCTGATTTGCAACCAGTAATGAGTCTACGTGGGCGTGGAGTTTCTTGATTTCCATTTGTTTGGCCAACCTCAAGCCAGCCAACAATGCCTCATATTCCGCCTCATTGTTGGAACTCTTGAAAGCCAACCTCAAGGCGTAAGTTACCTCTTCCTTCTCCGGCCCTATCAGTATCATTCCAGCACCTGACCCCTCATCATTTGACGCTCCATCGGTATGCAAACACCACTCTCCGTTGTTTTGACCCACAGATTTTTCGTTGGCATCACTACCTCCTTTCTCTTGTGGCATTTCTGTTAGAAAATCAGCCACGACTTGCCCCTTGATTGCTACTCTTGGCTTGTACTCTATCTCGAAGACTCCCAATTCTATTGCCCATTTCGCCAACCTTCCTGATATCTCTGGCCTTCTCAAAATTTGTTGTATGGGTTGGCTGGTCCAGACCTCTATCACATGGGCCTGGAAGTATCTTCGCAATCTCCTGGAAGCATACACTAAAGCAAGAGTTAGTTTTTCCATGGGCGAGTACCTGGTTTCTGGATCTTTGAGGGCCCGACTGATGAAGTAAATCGGGGTCTGCTCTTCCTCTCTGTTCGTCATCAACACAGCGCTTACAGCTTCTTCTCCTGTGGATAAGTACATCACCAGTCGCTCCTTAGGGAAAGGAGCTACTAGCCTGGGAAGGTTGCTTAAGTATACCTTCATCTGTTGAAATGCTGCTTCTGCTTCGTTCGTCCATAAAAAATCCTTCTTGCTCAAGCAGTTACGCAAAGTGGTCATGAAAGGCAAAGCACGCTCAGCATGTTTCGAAAGGAACCTGTTCAGGGCTACCAGTCGCCCATTGAGTGTCTGCACTTCTTTGACCGATTTTGGGGATGGCATATTAAGGACAGCTGCCACCTTCTCAGGGTTGGCCTCTAACCCTTTCTTTGTCACCACCACTCCTAGAAACTTACCTTCTTCTACTCCAAACGAACACTTCTTGGGATTCAACTTCATGTTTATCGCTTTCAAAGTTTGAAAAGTTTCGGCGATATCCGCAAGTAAAGCCTCCTCGTCGCGACTCTTTATCACCACATCGTCCACGTAGATTTCAATGTTCCTTCCTGTCTGCTGAGAAAAAGCTTTATCCATTAATCGTTGGTAAGTAGCCCCCGCATTCTTCAAACCAAACGGCATTTTCGTGAAGCAGAAGATGCCAACATCTGTGTAAAAAGCAGTCTTGTCTTCATCTTCGGGGGCCATTTGCACCTGGTGGTATCCCTTGTAAGCATCAAGGAAACACTTCAAAGGAAAGCTTGCCAGGGAATCCACCTTCAGATCGATATCCGGGAGTGGATAGCAATCCTTAGGGCACGCGTTGTTGAGATCTTTAAAGTCAATGCACATCCTCCATGTGCCATCGCTCTTTTTTACCATCACTGGATTAGCAACCCAGGTTTGGTAACGTACCTCTCGAATAATACCTGCTTCAAGTAGTTTCTTGACTTCTTCAACCACAGCCCGACTTCGTTCCTGGCCCATGTGCTGACGCTTCTGAGCAACTGGCTCCTTCGATGCTCGTGTGTTCAATCTATGCTCTGCTGTGTTGCGTGGGAAACCCTCCATGTCGGTGGGTTGCCACGCGAAAACGTTCAAGTTGTTTTGCAGCAGATGACGAAGTCGTTCTTTATTTGCATCACCCAGCTGCCCACCGATGGTAATTTTTTGTTCCGGGAAAAGAGGGTTAATTACCCACTTCTCCAGTGTTGGGCACACCAGCTCATCCTCCCCCTCTGCTGTTCCTGGAGCGATAGCTTTCACGTCTTTGCATTCTTTACTGGAGTATATGGTGACAACTCCGGTTGGAGTGGGGAATTTGATCGCGGCATGGACTGTGGATATGACTGCTCCAAGCATACATAGACCCGGCCTTCCAAGTAAAACATTATGAGACGATTGGGATCTCACAACCAGAAAGTTCATGGTGACCTCCCGCCATCCTGTGTGGTTTCCTATGGCAACTGGTAATTGTATCTGGCCCAGGGTCTGAACTACCTCTCCTGCGAAACCAGTGAGGAGGTGTGTCCTTGTATCTAGAGTTCTTTTGATTTCCTCGTCAAACTGCAAGAAGCAGTGTTCGTACATAATTTCCAAACTACTCCCACTATCTACATATATTCTGTGTACCTGGTGTCCTGCGATGATGGCTGAAATTGTCAGAGGACCGTTGGCAAAGCTTCCACCATGTATTGGAGGAAACGAAATTTCTTGTGCCATCCAGGGCTCCATGTGATCAGATAACGCTTGATGCTGCACTCTGCGACCCTTATCATGAATATCTCCTTCCTTTTATCCCCCGCTTGGGGTGCTTTCTTCAACTCTCTCAACAGGTGTGCGAGCTTTCCTGTCTTTATTGCCAACTCTATCTGTCGCTTTAGCGAGAAACAATCATCTGTTGCATGCCCATTTTCTTTATGGAATTCACAGTACTTGCTCGTGTCTCTTTTTACTCCTGGCTTCAATGGTGTGGGCTTGGTGAAGTTGATGTTTTCTTGGCTAGAATTTCACTTGGGGTTTTAATCAGAGGTGGAAGGGTTACATTGGGACCCTGCGGGTTCCGAAGTGGAAGCGTGAAACGAGGTTGAAAAGACGGGCTTCGTTGTGGGTAACGCGGCTGGAAACGTGGTTTCTCCCATGACCTTGCCCCTCCTGGCCTTTTTGGCGGGTCCCACATAGGGGACACAAGTTTCTTTGGCGTCCTGTCCTTCAACTGCTCACATGCCTTCTTCCCTCTGATGAATGCTTTGGCTCTCTCCAACATTTCATCTACCGTCTTTGGGAGATGTTCGTGAAATCTTTCCACCAACTGATCATTCCTTACTCCGTGGATGAAGGCCGAGATTCTGATCGTCTCCCCGGCCCCCCGTATCTGCATGCTTTCTTTCGAATACCTTGTGATAAAGTTTTCGATGGACTCACCGTTGCCTCTTTTGATGTTATGCAGTTCTGTTGGATCTTTGGCGGATAACCTTTGCTGACTGAAATTCCTTAAGAAGTCTTCCTCCAGTTCCTCGAAGCTTCCGATCCCTCCAACTGGAAGGCTGTCGAACCAGACCCTAGCTGCACCGGTTAGGGTCTGAGCAAACATGTGGCACCACACGGGAATCGACCACTGCTCCACTTCAGCAGCACCTACGAAAATTGCAAGATGCTCGTCTGGATCGCCCGTGCCATTGTACTTTCCTACATTGGATGGCATTTTGAGTTTTGGAGGGAAAGTAAACTCTGCTATTCTTGGTATAAACTTGGATCTGGCTCTCGCCGTGGATGGGCGGTATGGCTTGCTAAAGTCGTCATCGACTCCCGCTTTCTCTCCGATTGCGGCGGTGCCTTGACTCTTCTTTGCTTTTGGATTATCTTCGGTATTCTCTACCTTGTCTCTTCGACCGCCCTCTCCTTCTTCATGATTCCTTTCCTCTGGGGTTTCTTCATATTCGAGACGTGTTCGGATGTCCCTAAGACGTCGCTCCCTTTCTTCTTGTTCTAGCATGGAGAGGATTTGTTCTCGATTTTTGTTGATGAATTCTGGGGTGATGACGCTACCACAGTTGTTACCGTCCCCTGTGATGGCTGCTAACGGGGAAGCGGTGGTGTGTGGATTTTCGGCGTCACTAGTATCCTTACGGTGAGGGGTTCCTTGGCCTGAATCCATGACAATTGTTTGAGTAACGTCTGGGTCCCACGGATGGCGCCAAATGTTGCTACACGAATATTAATCAAGGGATTAAGACTCGGGAGCAGTGCGTAAATGAGGTTGCTGTTGTGGATTAGGCAGGGGCTTTGATTGCTGAGAAAACGGAATGCGGCTGAAAGGTGGGATGCGGCTGGGCTTGGACTTCACTGAGCTGGACTTCGGCTGAACTTGGCTTCGGCTGGGCAAAGTACCAAGAACCTGGCTGGGACTTGATGCGAGCTTCAGCTGACTGGAATGCCTGTGAGACAACAACAACACCGTGAGACTCGCCTCAGACAGAAAGGGATTTCTCCCCGAGACCACACTCCGGCGTGAGAATAAGTATTTGTATCGAGAGAGCTTTGAGAGGATTAATAAGTAAATGGTTTGTAACTAATGTTGTGTGAATATGTGTGTGTATGGATCTCAATCTACCCCTTCCTGTGGAATTTCGGAAGTATTTATAGTGTTGATACATGGAGACTAAACATAGCATGGTTCTATTCTTGGAAACCTGTGGTCAATGATCTGGGACTGAAGTTCCCTAGCTTAGGGTTTTATACCCTTCTGGTGAAAAGGGTTTCTGACTAGCATTAATGTGATTTGTCTTGATAGTTGACTTAGAGATTTGGTGGCTGTTCTGACTTCCTGCCATTGTTTTGGCTTTATCCGTTTTGTCTTCTTTCTTATTCCTTTGCAACCAATGAAATGGTTCCTTGGTTGCCAAGTTTACGTGAGGGTTTTCACAAGTGCTTGACATGGGAATTTTACGAAGTCTGGTGTTCGATCTGGCTTTGGTATACTGAGCCGCGGCTGGGGGTACATACCCAGTGCCGCGGCTCTAGGCCTCTCCTGCTTGCTCCCGTGATAAGCTAGTCGCGGCTTAGGTACGTTACGCAAGTTGGGCGTCACGGATCGTAGCTTGGGGTCCCGTCGTGTAGGAGATGTGGCTTGGGCCGCGGTTGGGCCTCTAGCCTGGATGAGCCGCGACTGAGCCTTCGGCCTTAACAGGGCGCGGCTTTTCGTTTTAAGGTGAATGGGCCGCGGCTGGACTTCCAGCTTGGGCCGCGGTTGGGCCCCTAGCGTGGATGAGCCGCGGCTGAGCCTTCGGCCTTAACGGGGCACGGCTTTTCGTTTTAAGGTGAGTGGGCCGCGGCTGGACTTCCAGCTTAGGCCGCGGCTATACCTTGTGTTCTCAGGTTTTGTTCGTTTATTTAGGGTGACCCCTTCACACGTCACATCAAAACACACCGTACGAGGGGGTGTTCACGCCGTGAGGGATGCCGGCGCAGGGAAAAAAACACATGCTTCAAAATTGAAAGAAAACATTGTGTGGAGGCCGTGAATCGGCCGAACCAGCGCGGTGTGAGGACCACGGCGGTGTTGCTGCACAGCGCCACCCACTGCCATGGAGTTCCGGCGTGGGCGCCCCCTTGCCCTAACCATCTAGCCACAGCCGGCCCTGAGGAGGGGCGGGCTAGACAACCGTCCAGGGCCCACTTGCTCATGGGGTCCAAAAAGATTAAAATTTTGTTTTATTTTTTATTTTTTTTATTATTATTATATATGTTTTTTTAATAGTAATGGTCCGTTTAACCCAATTAAAAAGTTTAACCTAATTATCTTTTAACTCAAATACAATTCTTAAGACCCGTTTTTATTAAATAAACTTGTTATTTATAACTTATTTTCAACAATCCAACTAAAAGGCTCTTTCCAAAAAAACTCAAATCTCAATTCTTGACCAACTAGGGATAAAAGGAAAAGAAATCCAATTTAGACACGTGCTAGCAACAAGCTCGAATAAAAAGATTTATCAGTTAGCTACTATGTTATGTTATTCTATTAATGTTATGATCTTGTTACGTTTATTGCTAAAACATTTATTTTCGTTTAAAAGAACTAGTTTATGTAATTTAATTCTTTAGAGCCTAAGGGCTTTTTTTCTCATCCGTCCAGGGCATTAAAATCCTCAGGACCGACCCTGCATCTAGCCCACTAGCTTCTAATGGGATGAATTGTAATATTTAAAAATAATTATGAAACACATGTCTTCTTAACTTTACTCTTAAATCATTACATATCTACTTTGTAAGATATGAACTTGTAAATCTTTTACTATCTATTTTGTAAAATTTAAACTTATAATTTTGGTCGAGAAGTGTATCATTTTATTATTAATATGTGGTCATATTCCCTAGAGATGTAACAGAATATAATTTTCTTTACAACTCATACATGATTGTAGTATTTAAACACCTATCTTTTTGTTGTTAGATGGGTAACCGCCAGCCAATGAGTTCTAGATCAAGTGGTTTAGGAGGAGGCACCCCATGACTTTCCAAAGTGAAGGTCATGGGTTGGAGTCTCACTAGGAGCAATATGCTTCAAGTGGGCCAAGGGTTTTACCACAGTGGGCCTTTGGGTGGTGGGTTTCCCTTGGAATGGTGGGCGAGCCTGGTCACTAGCGTTGTCTGTGTTCGCGGGCGTGGGTGGCCTTTCGCCAATGGGTTTACCCGGGTGACCGGGCTTAATAATTATTCGTTGGCCGTTCAAAAAAAAAGATGGGTAACCGCCAATGGGTAATTCTGATTACTTGTCGTGAAGAAAAAGAAAACATGTGACAACCAATAAAATTCAAAGCAGTACGTAAGAATCATTGATACAAAATATATATATCCAAATACCGAACCCGCTATATAGATAACTCGTAAAATGGAAAGAACTCTTGGAATAAGAAACATGTTCTTCCGTTGGAACTCTTCCGATATTTATAAATCGAATATTTTCAAAAAAACACGTATAATACTTTTATGTTTATGACCTAAAGTTCTAGTACAAGAAGGTCAAAGTGTGTATTTCTCTCGAACAAACTTTTTTTTTGAAGATCCACTATAATAACGAGAAAGAGTTTTGTATATGTGGCCAAAGCACTTGATAATAATAAAACTGTTATATCAACTCAAATCGCCTTACTAGTAGGATGACTTACTGCACTATAAAATTTTAATTTAGGCAATGATCCAACAAGAAGCATAATTGAAGAAACAAAAACTATAAACTTTTTAATAGCATTATCAATGCAAAATGTAATTTTCATCTCGTTTTTTTTGATACCCTTATAATTATCAACGGCTGACGAAGTGACTAATTTTTTGAAAATTAGAGGCATTGAGTACAAATAAATCGCTAGAGTTATCATTTATCTTTGTTTCCACCGCCTGTCTAAAATTGAGCCTTTAGATTTTAGGGCAGACTTAAAAGCCATTTACGGAGTCTTTGCGCCTTGTAATTCTAAATAGGTTTACTAACCATGTTTTAACAACTAATCTAATAAACATAAGTGTAATGTTTGGGGTTTTGAACTTTTTTGGAAAGGTTGTGTCATGTGTGTGCGAGTTGTTTATTCAAAAATTCAAAAGGGATAAGGAGAGAGGTATCTAGTAGCTAGGCCTTGACTAAATCCCATGGTTAGCCCTTTGGGAAACAATACCGTGAGTGTGCCTAGCCTTTTCGATTCGAACTCGATCTTATTAAGTTGGAGATTCATATAGATTCAGATAATTTCTTACTTGCTACTTTAAAAAATTATTTTAAAAAATGTTATCTACAAATTTTTCTCCCTAAGTAAATATTTTTCAGTATAATTTAAAAACGATTTATAGAACTTAAATATAAAAATAGTCTCTAACCGTACCCCTTCTTCATTATTTTCAATATCACTATGATCATGATAATATAATGCAGGGAGTATGTATGGATGAGCTTAAAGTTGTGGCAAAAGATGATGATGAGAATATGATAAAATCTGACTACGCTACACGTAGATTATATCGACAGATTAACATGATATGCACGTATGTATGAATGGTATGAAGATGATGTGAGTTTTGGAAAGCATGAATTGATGGTGGGGTCATGCAATGAATATATGTGTACTTGGGTTTTTTTCGTTTTTGAATTGCGTTAATACGCAAATGTTTCATGGTTTATAGGTATATATAAAAAAAACAAATTTCTTTTGGATGTTTCGTAAATGTCATAGTTTATGGGTATATATAAAAAAACAAATTTCTTTTGGATGTTTCGTAAATGTCATATACGAAAATGAGTTGGTTTTGTAAATGTAATTTACAGGTATACTTATGTGAAAATAATGAATGACGTTATAATAAAGAAGCTTATCAGGTTGTGCCACATAAGCACTTCCATAAATCGACATTTACGTACGCAACCATTCACTCGTGAATGGAATTTACAAAACACCTATAAACCAAAAGCATTTCATTCAATAGATACACAAAAACTTTAAACTGTTAACCATCTGCAAATAAGCCAATTCAAAAGAAAAAAAAATCATTCGTACTTGGGCTTACAAAGCTATTAAGTGGGCTAGACTAAGAACAAAGCATGAGAAGTTCATTAAAGCAGGCTGGTCGTAGTCATTTAATAAGGTGGCTGTTATATTAAAGATGAGGATACATTGATACATTATTA
The DNA here is from genome assembly GCA_025215565.1 of Flaveria ramosissima. Classification (NCBI taxonomy): domain Eukaryota; kingdom Viridiplantae; phylum Streptophyta; class Magnoliopsida; order Asterales; family Asteraceae; genus Flaveria; species Flaveria ramosissima. Next base: position 20,667,345 of record CM046043.1, on the reverse strand, counting down.
GAGGTGTAAATGAGCAAAGCCGCCTCACAAGTTACGGGATTAGTTTGAAAAAAGCTCAAATCGATCCGAGCTTAAATAAACTCAAGCCCAAACTCGAACTCACATTATGGTTCATTTACTAAACGAGCTCGATGTCACACCCCGTTGGTATGGCCGTAACCGACTGATAACATCACAATACAGCGGAAATAAATAAATCCAAACTTAATCATTACATCATTTCAAATATTCGTACGTTACATTGTCTAAAGGATCCGAATAAAACATGTTTATTTAATTTTTTATAAATATAAAGGTGGGATACGGCGGTGGCTGTCTCCAAGGGTACATCTAAGGCAGCACCTATCCTTTTGACACCTGTCATTACACATCACCTGAAATACACACCTAAAATACGTCAACATAATGTTAGTGAGCCTATGAGTTTAAGACACGTTACCATTCATGACAGATTTAATATTTAACAAATTTAATAATGACAACAAATCATAATTCACATACCATGATGCACTATAGAATGTATCATAATCAAGCCTGACCCGGACTTACCCGCCTGAGTGCTAAAATTATCCCCTAACCCATTACCACTAGATTATTGGATTTAATTATGCCCTGCTAAGCACGGTTAAATGGCACTAATTTGTGACACAACGATTATTGAATCTCAATGGGGGGTTTTCCTGCATAAAGGACCTATTGTGTGCGGGGGATTTCTCAAATAGTACTATCCACAAATCAAGCGGCTCCTAGTGGAGTTAATGATTGTGCTTCGTTCGGGGACAAGTGCAGGTAGAATTGCACCATAATATAATAACCAACAAATATGTATTTCACCCCAAGAGTTTTTAAGTAAAAAGGAGGTTCATGAGACTCACCTGTGGTTGATCACGTGGTTGTTTGTAAGGTTTGGATGCTATCGATCGTGGGGGTTCCTATGTTTAAATCATATGAATTAGTACTGTAATTAAATGATTAATTAAGCCCAACCCTTATGATTTGTGATTGTATACCTTAGCTTGATGGGTGTTACTTTACTTTACATACGTGTAATCTCACTTTAGGTCCTTAGATTTTGGTTAGTATCTTTAGTTTGCTTAACGTTAGGCCTTTATCATATATGTTCTGGTTATTTTTGTTCTTTAGGTGTAGTATAGTCCCAAAACAGCAAGGTTTCAATAGTTGGCAAGATTGATGCCTCAACTTTGCTAGATTTAAGCTTTTGACCCTAAAGTTTGGAATACCTACATTATAATTACTTATAATAGTTTTTGTAGTTTTTAGTGAATTTGGCTACTGTAATAAGTGGTTTTTTATATTATTTGATCTTCCTAACGGTTTCAAGAGCTTGTTTTCGGTTTAAGTGTTTTCTGAAGTTATGCTTGGTTACTTTCCTAATTGAGGATGTTGGGTGGTCCAATGAAGACTTTGTCTTAATTATAAATTATTTAAATAATAATTAGTCTCTTGAGGGTTAATGGTTTGGCTCTAGGATTGATGGGTTACTTGTTGTGTTCTTAAACATGTATCGTATCGCGATTCAGGTATGTTGGTAATCGTGAGATTAATCCTTGGTTTTTGTATTAATTTTTGTTTGTAGGTTATATTCTACTGGAAATTTATTGATTTCAAAAGATTAAGGGTTATTAATATATTTATGATTTTTCAATTTATTAAACCGATAGTTATTAACTTTAGATGCTAAATATTGTAAGATCTTTTGTAATATTCTAAAAATTTGTAAATGTTTAGCTTTTAACTTATCTTAGTCTTTATTTAAACTATTTATTATTGAAAATTTAGGTCTTTAACTTGTGGTGTAGGTTTTGGTCTTTAAACGTTATCGGTTCGGGTTTTTAACGGGTTTTCTTGTAATGGTTAATTTTGGTCAAATTTTTGTCATATATGGCTTTAATATACTTATAATCATTTTAAGTTCTGAAGGTTTCACTAATGTTGTTCTTAAGCCCGTTTTTAATATTTTTCTTTATTCTATGGTGAATATCTTTTGTATTTTTGTTTACTAATGAAATACATTCTAAAATTTACGAAATTAAACTTTTAGGATTTTGTAAATGTAATAAGTCTACTAGAATTTTTATACAACCAAAATTTTATATATTTACCATTTTCGTTAACTAGCTCAGTTAGTTTCATTAGGTGTCTGTTAAGTCCGGTTAAGTCTTGGTCTTGAATTTACTAAGCGTTTTAACCTGATTTCGCCCTTTCCACATTATATAATATAAATACCTCCTAAATAATGTGACACCTTGTGTTTTTCAGGTTAAAGCCATTCTGTAACCCAAACTCTTCCTATTATTTTATAATTAATCAATCTTATTGTTATGTTATAAAATAGGAATATTATTATATTATTTGCTAATAATTAAGCTAGAACCATACTTAATAATTAAAGTAAGTATTAAACTAATATTAAAATTAATTAAATTCAAAGTAATAACTCAAAATGTAATTTAAGTAAAATAGAGGGACCGAAACATAAATTTCTTTAATGTTTAAAACAATAACCATGAGCAGCTTAATCCCCTCGACACTTTTCCTTATTCACAACCCTAAATCCCCCTTTCGGTTTCATCCCTGCCGTCTCTCACCCGCAACATCTCCCTCGACAGCCTTAGCTTGGGCGGTCACCATCATCTCCGGCAGCTCGGTTCATAGTGGTTCATAGTCTCTCACTGTGGTCTCTTACTAGCGGTTCCGTACAGTACGTATTCTTATTTTTCATGTAGTTTTCATACGTGCGGTTTCATGGCTCCAGGCCACGGTTTTGGTTGTGTGGGTGGGCTGCGATGCGAGCCTTCTTGGATCTTACGGCGTGTCGGTGCGTTGTCATGCGTATGTGAAGATCAAGTATAGGTTGGACTCACCTTAGATTAGATTTTGGTTATGTTTGATTGTAATAGGTTTAATGTTAGTTTACTTTTGTAAGTTGGTTAATTAGTTATGTTTTGCTGCCCAGCGAAACTATGAGCGAAACTGTAGTTTTGCTCATAGCAAGCTGCTAGTTTCACCCGGTGAAACTGTTTGTCTCTGCCGGGCGAAACTGTCTATTGGCAGAATAGTTTCGCTGACAGCGAAACTGTCAGCAAAACTATTATTACTATATATAGATTTGATCTTTGTCATTGTTAGGTATCCTTGCAAAACCCTAATCCGTTCATTCTTGTTTCAAGTGTCTATTGTAAGCTGGTTTATTACAGAAATATATTGAGCTTTGTTACTTTGTTAGTATTGGATCATGCTTGTTATATATTGAATACTTTTGGGTTCTTCTTCATCATCATATTGTTTGTTGTTTGTTGTTATTGTTGATATTGAACGTTTCAACCTCTCAAGTGTACTGTAATTCGACCATATGGACCAGCAAAATGGTATCAGAGCCATTGTGCTCTTGATTGTTTGAGGTTTTTGATAGTTGAAGTTGAATAACACAGGTTCATTAATTCCGGATCAAGTTTCAGTGTATTTGATATGGAATTTGATTGAAATTTGTTTGTTCTTGGTTGGGAAATCTTTGGTAATAATCAGATCTCAAGTTCATTGAGATTTGGGTGATTTCAGATTGATTTCGTGTTCAAAAAGTTTTTCAGACTCATCGGGCGAAATTATACTTCTTCCAGCGAAACTACCATCTTCATCATGCGAAACTACAAGTGTTTTGCACTTTGTGATTGTTTTGAGAATCCCAGCAAAAGTATAATCTTTGAACGAAAGTTTAACAGTGCTTGTGTTCCTCTTTCAAGCGAAATTGCTGCCGAAATTACATCTGAACGAAAGTTCAAGCTAGTTTCGTGCGAACTGTCGGTGAAACTAAGCATAGTCAAGCTTTTGGCTAGCGAAACTGCTGCCGAAATTAGCAGTGAAACTACTGTTCACTCAGCGAAACTAGCCAGAAGCGAAACTGTCATTTCTTCTGCGAAACTATCATGTCAAAGATGACTAATCTCACTCTTGCTGATTTAGAAAGTGTGGCTCCCAACAGACCCCCGATGCTCATCAACGGAGACAATTTTGAAGATTGGAAGAGATGTCTTAAGGCATTCTTTTTCTACATTGATCACAACCAATGGGAATCAATTATCTCTGGTCCACACATCCCAACTGTTACTGTTGGTGATGTTGTTTCTCAAAACAAGGACCCATCCACGTTTACTGAAAAAAATCTAAAGTTGATAGACAGCGATCAGAAAGGTTTCGGAGCTTTAACTTTATGCCTGCCACTAGACATCTACAATCGTTTTTCCGAACACAAGAATGCTAAGTCCCTCTATGATGCTATCTGTGAGTTTTACGATGGCAATGATGAGTTATTGAAAGACAAGGGTATTCAAGCTGAAAAGGAGTTTAACTCATTTGTTGGTTACAAGAATGAGAGCCTCATTGACCTAACAAACCGTTTTCTGACAGTCTCCAGCACTTGAAGAAATATGATGAGAAACTCTCTAACAGTGAGCAAGTGAACAGGTTGTTGGACTCTCTCCCACCTCAATGGAGTTTACAGGTGAGGATGTTGAAGCAAGAAAGAGGTTTCACTGACTACAATCTTATGGACATCATTAATAAGCTTAAATCATTTGAGTTAGACATGAAGAGAAGGGAGTTTAATCAGACCATGATGCCATCATCTGGTTTCACTCAGATTGCTGCATTGCTTACTTTCGCTGCAAGCTCTCCAATGCAAGCATCAAGACAATAAGGAGTGAATACATGTGATCAATCTGTGGAGGTGCTAATTCTGGTAGAGATCAAGCTAACTCAAAAGTAAGTGCTGGAACGTCAATTCCATCTGAAATGATGGCACTGTTTGGCATGTTCGTGCCGAGTTATGAGGCACTAGTGGCTGGAGATTTGAAAGGGAAAGGAATGACCATGGAGGATATGTATCAGGTGGATCCGGATGATCTGGAAAAGAGTGATATTTAGTGGCAAATGGCCATGTTGACTCTCAGAGCCCGAAGATTTATAGAGAGAACTGGTAGAAAGAATTTTGGAGGTCAAAACTCTAACTCCAAATTAGGCTTTGATAAATCCAAACTGAGGTGCTTTAATTGCAAGCAGTTAGGACACTTCAAATGAGAATGTCCATTGCCGATTGTCACTGATACAAGTAATTCAGGAGTCCCGAGATTAGCTTCTAGCGGATAAGGAAGAAATGAACAGAAGAAAGAGACAGCCTTGATTTCTAACTTTGACTGGAGTGTAGAAGCAGAAGAGACTAAAGATGAAATCAATCAAGCTCTGGTTGCCGAGATTGTTAAAGAGAAGGAGAAGATGGATTGTGAGGAAGAGTTTGATCCGTTTAAAGAGTTCAGAGGTGAAGCTGAAGTAACTGAGGATTTAAAGGAGGATTGTGAGGAGTGTGTAAAGAAGGATAAAGTTGATGACTTAAAGGCTGAGGTTGTGATAGAGGGTGAAGATGAGAAGATTCTGAAAGCTGGAAGCCAAACTGAAGAGCAGAGGAAAGAGAAGATTGATGCTGCAACCACTGTTGAGGAAAACAAGAAGAGTACTCCGATGTGTCAATGCGAGAAGGATTTGGCGGTAGAGAAGGTGGTGATGGGTCTTCCATATGAGGTTATATAAGATATGTGCTCTTCAGTGTGCAAAATAAGGTTTTTTGGTGTGTATAAAGCAAATCGTCTGTTACTCGATAACGAAAAGGATTTAAAATGTATTAATGAAGAGCTTTGTAGATACATGATATTCATAGTTTATGTACTTAAATGTAAAAGTCTTTCATGTCTTACATATGTGTAATGTGATGATGAAATGAAATATGTCATATGTCTTGATGTTTAATTGTCTTTGAATATTTCATGTTATTAGTCATATATATAAACATCATATATAGGTTTGAAGTTGTTGCACATAGTTCTTAGTCATTAATGATTAAGTAATGTGTTCAACTTAGTTGGGTGATTATTCATGCTAATGGACCATACTTACGGACCATACGCATGAATATATCATGCTTATAGACCAGTCGCACGACTGAACCACGAGACTGATTCAGTCGTATGATTGAGACATAAGATTGACTCAGTCGCACGACTGAAGGAATGAAAACTACAAACCTATAAATACCAACTTAATTCGTGGAAAAACAGAACACTTTGAGAGAGACTTCGAATATTCACAAACCCTAGACGTCCAGAACGTCCTAAACAGCCAATCTAACTTCATAGTTCGATCTTGATCGATTCCTACTCATTCTTAATGTTTAGTTCATTGTTATATCGATTGGGTTATCGTTCTCACTGATTGGATCGCCAATCAAATAGGATTCCGCTCTATTTGATCTGGTTCACGCAGAATCCGTTAGTACTCCGTACGTACATGGTCCTAACAAGTGGTATCAGAGCTTAGGCTTGTGATTTTGCGTTGGATTCGATTAGTTTTGGTGTTAAAAACCTACGTTTTAAATCAAAAGAGTCACCGTTTTGCTTCAAAAGGTGTTTTCGACGTTTGCATGCATTAAAGTCTTAGTTTTTTTATTATACGACAGATTAGGGTTTCTGGAAAACTCATATTTTGTGTCAAAGAGTCAAAATATTCGATTTTACAAACTCAGCAGCCTTCAGTCGCACGATTAGTCCATTCGTACGATTGAACTCATTCGTATACTCCATTCGCACGACTGAACTTAGTCGCATCTCCCATCCGCACGACTGAACAACTCCAGTCGGTTTATTCTAATCACCTTGTTCATACGCACGAGTGAATCCAATTGCACGATTGAATCCATTCGCATCCTTCATTCGCACGAGTGATCCATATTCATAGCCATTCGCACGAGTGAAACTATCCTGTTCTAAAATTACCAAGTTTAAAGCAATGGAAGATCAGTTTGCTGCATTTACTGTTGGAAAGGACTCCTGCATCCAGAACCTTCTACTTCTGGAGAATGAGATTGGAAATCATAATAAACTGCCAAAGCTGTTAACGTTAGATGAATATCCATAGTGGAAACATCAGTTTGAAATCTTTTTAAATGGAGTTAACCCAAATCTTTGGACATCCATTGAGACGGGTTATACGGTACCAGTCAGTGCTAATGGAGTCAAGTTGACTTTGGCAGGAATGAGTGAAGCTCAGAAGATTCTGTTCAATGCTGAAAAGAAAGTATATGCCTTGTTGACTCAGTCGATACCTAAGGACATCTTTCATCAGTTCTCTGAGAACAAGCAGGCTAAAAAGTTATGGGAGGCATTAGAAAAGCGATATGATGGAAACACAACTCTCAAAGCACTGAAGGCTAAAGCTCTCAAAAATGAATTTGATAATTTTTCTTCGATAGGGAATGAGAGCTTGGATGATATATTTAACAGATTCTATCATCTGATGAGTGAGTTGCACACTCATGGTGTGACGACATCTATGGAAGATAAAGTTTCAAGCTTTGCTGATAGTTTGCCTGATAAATGGAATTCATTTGTGTCTAATCTAAGACAAAACGACTTTCTTGCGACGCTAGGCATAAATGAATTCATCTTGAAATTAAGGGAGGAAGAATTGCGAATGAAATACAAGTCAAAGAAAGGATCCTATGTTCAGAATCCTTCACTTTACAACTCAGTTCCGACTCCAGCTATTTCAGGAGCACCGTTACAAACAGTGTTCGTGTCTAGTTCTTCTGCTCCTTCACAAAACAGTGCTTCAGGAACCGAAACGTCAGGGTCATCTGGAACCCAATACATAGTTCCTGAGGCAAATACTACAAAGTTGAAAACTGAGAATCTCGGTAATGTCACAGTGGAAGTTACTAAGGAGCACATGGATCTTCTAGCGGCTGTTGTATAATCTTATGATAGTTTAGTTGCCGGTAAGATTGGAAATTGTCATCTTGCAGATGAGGATTATGAGCAAGTTTATGAAAATGAGCTAGAAAGATGGACATAATGTGGGCCTTGGCTAGTGCAGTCAGAAGAGCAAAGAAGTTTGTCAAAAAGATGGGGCAAAATCTAGTTGCTACTAAAGATACGACTTTTGGTTTTGACAAAACCAAAGTCACATGTTTCAACTGTGATGAAAAAGGGCATTTTAAACGTGAATGTGTAAAGCCCAAGAAAACTGGAAATGGAAACCCATTTCCTACATTCAGCCGTCAACATAAAGACATGATTGGAACTACTTCTTCAAGTAAAGAGACAAAGGCTCTGATGCTCAAGGTGATGAAGGGCAAGATTGGTCCTTCCGCTTTGTCTCTCCGGGTGAATCAAATATTGCCTTTGTCGATGCGCTGGATGATGGATCTGCTAGTGAAGGTGAGATCATAGCTGAGCAAGCGATGTCAGATATCGAAGAATCTGTGAGTGTTATAAATCACTTGGTTGAGGAAGAGCTCAGAGCAACAAACTCAGAATCTCCAGTCAACGAAGAGTCTGATATAGCTTTGATGGCTCATTCGTCTGATTCAATACATGTATGTTCTAAATACGATTTTTTTGAAAACCATGCTTGTACTGAATGTGATAAATTTAGAGAAAGCATTGATTTTGCTAGGTTATTAGAACATAATGATAATCTAGTAAATGATTTACAACTCTGCACTGAAGCAAATTGTATTTTAAAACAAAATGAGTGCAGCTTCAAAGAAAGATAGAACTGTTAGGGAAACAACTAAGGGAAACCGAGGTTGTTGCATTAAATCAATCAAATGACATCAAATTCTATCTAAATTCTTTGGAGGAAACTAAGAAAGCAAAAGCAGTTTTACGAGTTGAACTTGATTCTTTAATACAAAAACTGCATAGTTTGGCTAGTTCTTCTCATATAGTTCAAAACTTAGTTGAAGAACGAAATAATGGGGAAGGTCTAGTTATAAAGTAGTTCCGCCACCACATGTAGTCCTTTTGAACACTAAATGTAGACCAGTCAATAATAACCTAGTAAAGGATCATGTGGTGTCCACTCCTGTGGTTAGTGGTCCCAATTCTACGGGCAAATCTGTGAAATATCACTAAACAGAAGGAATCTACTTTGAAGTCAAAAGAGAATATGCCTATTAAAAATTTGGATTGTAACATCTCATATTTTTGTTAACTAAAGGTTAACTTCGTTTACTCTTACAAGGGTTATTATTGTCAATTTTGAAACTCATGTGTTGTTTGTGCTTATTCATTGAGTTTTTATGTATGGAAGTTAAAAATATAAATATTAAATAATAATAATTATAATATCAATAAAATAAACAATAATATCAATTATAATAATAATAATAATACTTTATTAAGTTACTTAAAAATGTTTAGAACTTAAATTAAGGATGTTAAGGGGTTAATTTGTCATTTTAGAAACTTGAAATGGAAGCTTTGTGCATAAAATAATAAGAACCAAACTACAGGGACCATTGTGTAACATTTTAAGAACCCAAACCCCCTTCCCCTCTCTCTCCCGCATTTCCGGCCACCGGCTGGCTCCGGCCACCTATTAAACGTCAAATTTCTGTCGTTTCTTGTTCCCGAAACCGTCCCGAACCTCTCTAGAACACGATTCGAACCCAAAGGTCGCAATTAAACGCAAATAAATGTCGGTTTATGGGCTTAACCGAACATGTAACCGACACCTTCAACTCCATAACCGATTGAACCTTAAATCATAATAATAACCTAATTAAACTCATCTAATCAATCATCTAAGTGTGTCTAAACGTTAACAATCATCAATTTCACCTGGAATCAACACAAACACCCCTTTCGATTACTCCCTCATCGTGAACCTGCAACTTACTCGAACGCCACTTTCTGAACATCAAGATTCGAAATTCACAAGGGGTTTTACATCAAGATCATCACACGAAGCTATCCACCGAGTTAATTGAATTATTATCAACGTTTATATCGATTTTGCATCACCCACGGCCGCGAATTGTTCATCATTGGGATCATCTTCAATCCGAACGTAACCGGGTAATTAAGAATATGAATATGTTCGTTTTAACATGGGGAATAAAAGCCCCATGAATCTAACCTGTAATTGAATCGAATCGGGGTTCAATTGGGATCAAATCATTCTAGGGTTCATATGTTGATTTGGGGGTTTTTGGTTCAGTTGGCATTTAAGAATTAAGACCTGTGTTCTAGCAGGCTTAGGCGCCCGCGCCTACTGGTTAAGATCATGCTCCCCCACCCTTGAGGTCCCGGGTTCGAACCCGGGCCCCCTCAACAATTTTTTTAGGCTTTTTCAGCCTTAAAAAAATATAGAAAATTATCTAAAAATTGTAAAAAGTGTTTTTGTAAATTTGGTTTATTTTTAAAGACTCTCATTATTTTCTATAAATTTATCACTTTAAATACTTTAACAAATTTCTTATGAAATAATATCAACAAATAATATGTTTAGTTTATTTTTATATAAATAGATTAAACTACTTACATTTTATAATCATGGATTAATCATGGTAATTATAGAACCAAAGTATTTTATATACATTTTGTAATTAAAATTCACAAATTGTTATAAAGGATTTAATTTCTTTTAGTTTCACAAACCATTATAAAAAGGATCAATTAAGTTTTCTTTCATTGTAATAAATTGTATATTTTTGAGTTCGATAACAAATCTTATTTATGAAAAACCCCAAATCCTTATTGAAACTCTAGTTCATGTTAAAACGTTAATATTATTATTAAACTAAAATCTTGTAAATATATATGTTTAGGCATCTTGTGAAGGATTACGTTGGAACGTCGATTTCTTTTCTTAATAATCATCAACTATATACTTATTTATCGTGTGAGTTTCCTTGTCCCCTTTTTACTTTATTTCACACTATTTTGGGGTGAAACATGATACTTATACATCATACACTTATAAACGTTTGAGACTTGTAAAGCACTTGCAATTCATCTTTATCTTTGTCATGGTTATTTGTGTGTTGTAAGTGATTATATGAGATACATAGTTTGTTTACAATCATTAACTATTGCTAGCCTGGCGACGTCTTAGATCTTTGGGCCTGACAAGCCTATTTGGTGCTAAAGTCGAGGTATTGCTGACTCCTGATGACGTATGCTTGTTCATCATGGGAACCAAATACACTTAGCCAATCTTTTATACTTGTAATCAAGTCGAGGTTTGGTTGTAACGATATGTGTTCTATAACCTTACTTGCTTATGACTTATGACATGAATTGCTACTTGTAAACTTTATCATATTATGTATGAAAACCTTGGAAACTCACCAACTATTTTAGTTGACTCTTATTTTTATCATGTTTCAGGAAACCCCCAAGTTTAAAGTGGACTTTGAAGCTTGCATTAAAACTAGGACATGGACCTAGTTAAATAAACAAAATGTTATGCTATGTTTTGATTTATGTTTGAACTTATCTCTTGTTTGAGACTTATGGTTGTATTTCATTTTATGACTTATGATAAATAATATTTGCAATTTAATATAGCGTTATGTGGCTGTGAACAATCTTAACCCTCACATCTCGACGATTCCGCCGTCAAGGTTGGGGTGTGACAGATTGGTATCAGAGCCCATAACTATAGGGATTTAGGTTATTAGAAATGGTGACCTAGACTATAGCTTATGCATGAACCTCATAGAATAATATTTATATTCTTGGAAATATATATATTGTTACATGCTACATAATGCTATACCTTACTTATGTGCAACTTGATGCCTTAGCATAGGTTTGCCTTGTAATGGTTTAAACTTTGTTACTCGTCTCCCTAAACTTACCTTTGACACTTTGACTCTCCCCGACAAATGAAACTTCTTAATCTTATTCTCGACGACACGTGGAATTGTATACTTATGCTTATGATTTGGATCCTTAGACTTATGTCTAATCTATGTAAAATCTCATCAAGGTTTTGATTTCATGAACCTAAGAAATTTGTGTGACACATAGACACCTGTATTCCGGATTTTCTGGCAAAAGGCCCTCGGGCTAAGGCAAGCATATCGCATAAATCCTACGGGACTAGTTATGCTTACCTGGGGATTTCTGGGATGAGTGATAAACTATGGTCAACATACACAAATTTCTAAGGCAAGTGGGTCAACTTACCTTGACGTGTCAACGTTTCCAAATGGTAATGCGTTACTAAATGGAACCATTCCATGTGCCTTACAACTTTTGCCTTATCCTTGTTGAACTATGATCCTTGTTATTCCAATTCTCGTATCTAACTCATTTTGTATATTTCAGCATGTCTCGTCATCATGGAAAGCGTGGAAGTTCCGATCGTAAGTTAGCCGCCATGATTGCTCGACAAATGGCTGCTGTCATCCCGACCATGGTTGCTGAACTTAATAGCACCTTAATGACCAACGCTAGCAACAATGGAAATGGTCATGGAGAGAATAGCAACAACCAAAACGGGAACAACCAACATGGGAACAATCAAACTTGCACCTTCAAACACTTTAGCTCTTGCAAGCCCACTAGTTTTAGTGGCAAGGAAGGAGCCACTGGTCTTCTTGAGTGGTTCGAAAGCATGGAGAATACTTTTATCAATTGTGAGTGTCCCGAGATGCTCAAGGTTCGTTATGCCACTAGTGTGCTCCAACAAAGGGCACTTACCTGGTGGAATAGCGAGAAGAGAAACCGTGGTCCTGAAGCTGTGCTAGCACTTACCTGGGAAGAGTTCAAGAACATCGCCATCGCGAAGTTCTACCCAAGAAGTGAATTGCAAAAGTTGGAAGAAGAGTTTTGGAACTTGAAGCAAAATGATGGTGATCATTTGGCCTACTCAACTAGGCATCATGAGTTGAGTATACTGCTGCCTCACATGGTCGACACTGTCCCCCGCAACATCGAGAAGTTCATTAAGGGTGTACCACCCCAAATTCAAGATGCTGTGGTGGGTAGCCGACCCACAACCTTGGAAGAAGCCATTACTATCACCACTCAACTCACCGAGAACCATATACGAGCGGGCACCATGTCTGTGAAGGGTGCAAAGAAGGTAGAGAAGACGGCTACCGAGGTTGTTAAGGAGACCAAAGCTGAACCGTTTTACAACAACAACAACAACAAGAAGCGCAAGTTCACACCGACGCGCAATTATGCTGTGGCTGCACCCAAACAACCTCAAAGACAACTTGTACATGTGGCTGCACCTGTGGCACAAGTGCCTGGGGCTAGGGCTTATGCTGGTCCTCAGCCTATGTGCAACATTTGTAGGTATCATCACCTAGGAAATCAACCATGCCGTATCTGTACTTTATGCGGTAAATATGGTCACTTGGTGGCGACTTGTCACCGTGCACCTAACAACGCCGTCGTGGTCACAAACCGTGTTTGCTACAACTGTGGGGAACCTGGTCATTTCCACCCACAATGCCCTCGTCTTGTGGGTAATGTTCCACAAGCCCGAGGACGTGCTTTCAACATCAACGTAAATCAAGCACAAGCAAACAACGATGTGGTGAATGGTATGTTAACTTACCTTTAACTTTTGTGACCTAATTTTTTTCATGTGTTACCTATGTCGTTAAATACCTTTAAAATTGAACAGGTATGTTCCTTATTAATAAAACTTATGCCTATGTCCTATTTGATTCTGGAGCCATAAGAGTTTTGTTTCGTTAGAGTTTGAACCCATACTTGCTAAGCCACATACGAAATTAGAAAGACCTCTTACTGTTGAAGTTGCCTATGGAGAATCGATCACCGTTGACGTCATTATTCGTGATTGCATCTTAAGTCTTGACACGCATGATTTTCTTATCGATCTTATCCCTATGAAACTTGGAAGCTTTGACGTCATCATTGGTATGGATTGGTTAGCCAAACACCATGCCGAGATCATTTGTTTCGAGAAGTGCATTCGTATACCGTTACCCTCTGGAGATACGTTGAAAGTGTTTGGTGAAAAATCTTCCAAAGGACTTAAACTCATGTCTTGCACTCAAGCCCGAAAGTGTTTAAGCAAGAAGTATATGGCCTTGGCTTACGTGGTCAACACGAAAGTCAAAGGGAAAGAACTTAAGGATGTCCCTATCGTACGAGACTTTCCTGAAGTATTTCCCGATGACCTTAGTGGTTTACCTCCCGTGCGTGAAGTCGAGTTTAAAATTGACTTGATACCGGGAGCAAACCCCGTGGCTAAGTCACCATATCGGCTTGCACCATCGGAAATGCAAGAACTCTCTAGTCAACTTCAAGAGCTATCCGAGAAGGGCTTCATCCGTCCTAGTTCTTCGCCTTGGGGTGCACCTGTTCTTTTCGTGAAGAAGAAAGATGGATCGTTTCGTATGTGCATCGATTATCGTGAGCTTAACAAGCTTACCATCAAGAACCGTTATCCTCTTCCTCGTATCGATGATTTGTTTGACCAACTTCAAGGAGCTGCTATCTTCTCGAAGATCGATTTACGTTCTGGCTATCATCAATTGCGAGTCCATGATGATGATATCCCAAAGACCGCGTTACGTACTCGTTATGGGCACTATGAGTTTATGGTGATGCCTTTTGGTTTAACCAATGCTCCTGCTGTCTTCATGGATCTCATGAACCGAGTATGCAAGCCTTATCTAGACAAGTTTTTGATCGTCTTCATTGATGACATACTTATCTATTCTAAGTCCAACACCGATCATGAACTGCATTTGAGATTGGTTCTTGAGTTGTTAAAGAAAGAGCAATTGTACGTGAAGTTCTCGAAGTGTGATTTCTGGCTCGAGGAAGTTCAATTTCTAGGACACGTGGTGAATAGCCAAGGAATTCACGTTGATCCTGCAAAGGTGGAAGCTGTGAAAAATTGGTGTGTTCCTATAACTCCTACCGAAGTTCGTTCTTTTCTTGGTCTTGCTGGTTATTATCGGCGATTCATTGCCAACTTCTCGAGGATCGCGAAACCACTCACTACTTTGACACAAAAGAATAAACCATTCGAGTGGGGTTCCGAGAAAGAAGCAGCTTTTGAAGCGTTAAAGCATAAGTTGTGCAATGCTCCTATCTTGACCCTACCCGATGGAAACGACGATTTCACCGTGAATTGTGATGCATCTAAACAAGGCCTTGGTTGTGTTCTTATGCAACGAGGGAAGGTCATAGCTTATGCATCGAGACAATTGAAGGTTCACGACGTGAATTACACCACACACGATCTTGAGCTTGGTGCTGTTGTTTTTGCCTTGAAGATTTGGAGGCACTACCTGTATGGTACGCAATGTATAGTCTACACCGATCACAAAAGCCTTCAACACGTTTTCAATCAAAAGGATCTCAACATGAGACAACGTCGTTGGGTGGAGTTGATTAGTGATTACGATTGTGACATTCGTTACCATCCTGGTAAAGCAAATGTTGTAGCCGATGCACTAAGCCGAAAGATTCACAACAAGGTGATCTCATTCCATGAAATTCGCGATCGACGTCAATGGTTTGACACTTTGAGTGAGTTCGATACTGAGATCCGACTTGATGTCAACGAGACCACCGTACTGCTACAAAATTTGAGAATAGATAGCGACAACGAGTCTAGTATCTTGGAGGCTCAACAAATGGTGCAACAAGAAGGAAGAATGAAGGATGAACTGGAGCATAATCTTCTAACCCGATTGGAAACGAAACCTAATGGGTTGATGTACTTCGCCAATCGAATTTGGATTCCAAATCGCGATAACCTTCGTACCTTTATTATGAACGAAGCTCATCAAACTCGTTATTCTATTCATCCTGGTTCCGATAAGATGTACATGGACCTACGTGGTCAATATTGGTGACCTGGAATGAAGAAAGACATAGCGACTTATGTAGCTAAGTGCCTCACATGTACGAAGGTTAAAGCCGAACATCAACGTCCAAGTGGATTACTTGAGCAACCCGAGATCCCTATGTGGAAGTGGGAACACATATCCATGGACTTCATAACTAAGCTACCCCGAACCTCCCGAGGACATGATAGCATATGGGTGATCGTGGACCGATTGACCAAGTCGGCACATTTTATACCCATACGTGACACTTACAAGACATCAAAGTTAGCTCGTATATACGTTGATGAGATTGTAAGTCGTCATGGGGTACCTTTGCACATCATATCCGACCGAGATGCTCGCTTCACTTCACACTTTTGGTCGTCTATGCAAGAACTCTTGGGTACTCAACTGGATCTAAGCATGGCTTACCATCCTCAAACTGATGGTCAAACCGAGCGAACGATCCAAACCTTGGAGGATTTGCTACGCTTTTGTGTTCTTGACTTTGGTGGTGATTGGGATACGCATCTACCGCTCGCGGAATTTTCGTATAACATAGTTACCACTCGAGTATCAAGATGGCACCGTTTGAAGCACTTTATGGTCGTAAATGTCGTTCACCGATCTGTTGGACCGACATCGGTGAAAACTTCATCACTGGTCCTGAACTTATACAAGAGACGACCGATAAAGTTTCTATCATTCGCAAGAACCTTGAAGTGGCGAGAAGTCGTCAAAAGAGCTATGCTGACAAGCGACGTAAGCCATTGGAATTCCAAGTTGGGGAGATGGTTCTTCTTAAGGTTTCACCGTGGAAAGGTGTGGTTCGCTATGGAAAGAAGGGTAAACTGGCTCCAAGATTTGTAGGACCTTTCAAAATCCTGAAAAGGATTGGGAAAGTGGCTTATAAACTGGAACTACCTTCCGACCTCAGTGGAGTTCATCCTGTGTTCCACGTTTCAAATTTGAGAAAGTGCTTGGCTGACGAAAGTCTGCATGTTCCGTTGGAAGACATCCAGATTGAAGAGTCATTGCATTTTGTCGAGAAACCTGGTTAGATCATGGATCGCATAATGAAGAAGACTAGAACCACAACAACCCCAATCGTCAAGGTCCGTTGGGAAAATAAACGTGGCGCTGAATTTACTTGGGAACGTGAGGAGCACATGAAGAAGACATACCCATTCTTATTTGTATAGTTTCATTTCTTTTAATTTCGGGACGGAATTCTTTTAAGTTGGGGAGACTGTAACATCTCATATTTTTCTTAACTAAAGGTTAACTTCGTTTACTCTTACAAGGGTTATTATTGTCAATTTTGAAACTCATGTGTTGTTTGTGCTTATTCATTGAGTTTTTATGTATGAAAGTTAAAAATATAAATATTAAATAATAATAATTTTAATATTAATAAAAGAAACAATAATAACAATTATAATAATAATAATAATACTTTTTAAGTTACTTAAAAATGTTTAGAACTTAAATTAAGGGTGTTAAGGGGTTAATTTGTCATTTTAGAAACTTGAAATGGAAGCTTTGTGCATAAAATAATAAGTACCAAACTACAGGGACCATTGTGTAACATTTTAAGAACCCAAACCCCCTTCCCCTCTCTCTCCCGCATTTCCGGCCACCGGCCGGTAAGGCCTCCGGCCGGCTCCGGCCACCTATTAAACATCAAATTTCTGTCGTTTCTTGTTCCCGAAACCGTCCCGAACCTCTTTAGAACACGATTCGAACCCAAAGGTCGCAATTAAACGCAAATAAATGTCGATTTATGGGCTTAACCGAACATGTAACCGACACCTTCAACTCCATAACCGATCGAACCTTAAATCATAATAATAACCTAATTAAACTCATCTAATCAATCATCTAAGTGTGTCTAAACGTTAACAATCATCAATTTCACCTGGAATCAACACAAACACCCCTTTCGATTACTCCCTCATCGTGAACCTGCAACTTACTCGAACGCCACTTTCTGAACATCAAGACTCGAAATTCACAAGGGGTTTTACATCAAGATCATCACACGAAGCTATCCACCGAGTTAATTGAATTATTATCAACATTTACATCGATTTTGCATCACCCACGGCCGCGAATTGTTCATCATTGGGATCATCTTCAATCCGAACGTAACCGGGTAATTAAGAATATGAATATGTTCGTTTTAACATGGGGAATAAAAGCCCATGAATCTAACCTGTAATTGAATCGAATCGGGGTTCAATTGGGATCAAATCATTCTAGGGTTCATATGTTGATTTGGGGGTTATTGGTCAGTTGGCATTTAAGAATTAAGACCTGTGTTCTAACAGGCTTAGGCGCCCGCGCCTACTGGTTAAGATCATGCTCCCCCACCCTTGAGGTCCCGCGTTCGAACCCGGGGCCCCTCAACAATTTTTTTTAGGCTTTTTCAGCCTTAAAAAAATACAGAAAATTATCTAAAAATTGTAAAAAGTGTTTTTGTAAATTTGGTTTATTTTTAAAGACTCTCATTATTTTCTACAAATTTATCACTTTAAATACTTTAACAAATTTCTTATAAAATAATATCAACAAATAATATGTTTAGTTTATTTTTATATAAATAGATTAAACTACTTACATTTTATAATCATGGATTAATCATGGTAATTATAGAACCAAAGTATTTTATATACATTTTGTAATTAAAATTCACAAATTGTTATAAAGGATTTAATTCCTTTTAGTTTCACAAACCATTATAAAAAGGATCAATTAAGTTTTATTTCATTGTAATAAATTGTATATTTTTGAGTTCGATAACAAATCTTATTTATGAAAAACCCCAAATCCTTATTGAAACCCTAGTTCATGTTAAACCGTTAATATTATTATTAAACTTAAATCTTGTAAATATATATGTTTAGGCATCTTGTGAAGGATTACGTTGGAACGTCGATTTCTTTTCTTAATAATCATCAACTATATACTTATTTATCATCTAAGTTTCCTTGTCCCCTTTTACTTTATTTCAAACTATTTTGGGGTGAAACATGATACTTATACATCATACACTTATAAACGTTTGAGACTTGTAAAGCACTTGCAATTCATCTTTATCTTTGTCATGGTTATTTGTGTGTTGTAAGTGATTATATGAGATACATAGTTTGTTTACAATCATTAACTATTTCTAGCCTGGCGACGTCTTAGATCTTTGGGCCTGACAAGCCTATTTGGTGCTAAAGTCGAGGTATTGCTGACTCCTGATGACGTATGCTTGTTCATCATGGGAACCAAATACACTTAGCCAATCTTTTATACTTGTAATCAAGTCGAGGTTTGGTTGTAACGATATGTGTTCTATAACCTTACTTGCTTATGACCTATGACATGAATTGCTACTTGTAAACTTTATCATATTATGTATGAAAACCTTGGAAACTCACCAACTATTTTAGTTAACTCTTATTTTTATCATGTTTCAGGAAACCCCCAAGTTTAAAGTGGACTTTGAAGCTTGCATTAAAACTAGGACATGGACCTAGTTAAATAAACAAAATGTTATGCTATGTTTTGATTTATGTTTGAACTTATCTCTTGTTTGAGACTTATGGTTGTATTTCATTTTATGACTTATGATAAATAATATTTGCAATTTAATATAGCGTTATGTGGCTGTTAACAATCTTAACCCTCACATCTCGACGATTCCGCCGTCAAGGTTGGGGTGTGACATGGATGATCAAATTGAAAAGGTTACTTTAAGGTCAGGTTCACACACGTCCACTTCTGAACCAAATATGACTAAACTTGTTAACCAAAAACGTGTTACTCATCAAAGTCTAAATAAACTAATAGTTAAAGATGTTCAAAATGTTAAAACAATTAATTTTGTTAAAGAAGCTGAAACATCTAAGAGAGAAGTGACAAAACCCAACCAGACACATCTCACACCCTTACCAAACTCAACACCACATAAAAATTTTCCTCAATCTGTAAAAGGGAGATCATGCTACAGTTGTGGAAAACAAGGACATATCTCTGCTAATTTTCCTCATTATCAGACACCCAAAAAGAAAATTGAACTTTATGATGCAAAACCAAGTTTTTTTTAAATGAGATCTAATACTCCATCTAAGAGGATTAGTGAACCTAAAGTTTAAACAATAAGCCAGTCGTCTGTTTATCACAAACATGCCTTACATAAAACTGGGTTAAGGAAGATAAAATCAAGTAATTTGTCTGATAATGAGAACAACAAGAAGAAGAATGTGCCCTCATCCTTTGAAGGACAGTAGGTTGAGTTCATGATGTGTGATTCCTCTGGGTCACCCAAGCCAGTTAAGGCTTGGGTCCCAAACCTGAACTAATCATTTCCTTTGTATGTGCAGGGTGTCCGCTACAGCACTATCACTAATACCTGGATTATTGATAGTGGGGCGTCCAGGCACATGATCGGGAATTCGTCTCTCCTTTTCAACGTCAAGCAAATTAAAGGGGGACATGTATCATTTGCTGGGAATAAAGGAGGTTACATCACTGCTCAAGGCGAAGTGGGAAATGAGAAAGTGATGTTTGACAAGGTCAACTACGTTCAACAACTACAGAACAACTTGCTTTCAGTCTCCCAGATATGTGAAAAAGGATTCAAAGTTGTGTTTGACAACAAGAAGTGCTACATGTTGAAGAAGGATTATGTTATCCAGGAGGATAAAGTTCTAATGTCAGCTTCAAGATATAATGATCTGTATGTCTTGGATCTATCAAAAGCCTCCACAACTGAGACTACTATGCAATGCTTCTTGTCAAAGGCAACCAAGAGGGATTCAGTCTCCTGGCATAGGCGAATGGGACACATTAATCCTAGGAAGATGAATCATCTGGTACAAATTGATTTAGTGAATGGAGTAACTGTCAAGAATTTCTAGCTTCCGGATTTTTGCGTAGCATGTAAGAAAGGGATACAGACCAAGAAGTCTCACAAGGCAAAGAAAGTTAATTATATCGATATTCCTCTCGAGCTTCTACACATGGATCTGTTTTGCCCAGTCAGCACAAAGAGCATTGCTGGAGATCTGTACTGCTATGTAGTAACTAATGATTACTCAAGATTCTCTTGGGTGATCTTTCTGAAATCCGAATCAGAGACATTTGAATCATTCAAACATCTAGTAACTACTTTGGAATCACTCTACAAGCTGAAAGTAAGGCAGATTCGATCAGACAACGGAATAGAGTTCAAAAATAAGTGGATGGAGCATTCTGTAGAGAGAAAGGAATTGTACATCAATTTACGCCTGCCTACACTCCACAGATGAATGGGGTTGCTGAAAGAAAGACTCGTAGCTTGATAGAGACAACAAGAACAATGTTAGCCGACTCTACACTGCCTATTCAATTTTGGAACGAGGCAGTGGCTAATGCATGCTACACTCTCAGTCGAGTCTTGGTGGTCAAATGTCATGGTGAAGCATGTTATGAACTGCTCCAGCGACGTAAACCAAACTTGGAGTATCTCGAACCATTTGGTGCACCG
The DNA here is from genome assembly GCA_025215565.1 of Flaveria ramosissima. Taxonomy (NCBI): domain Eukaryota; kingdom Viridiplantae; phylum Streptophyta; class Magnoliopsida; order Asterales; family Asteraceae; genus Flaveria; species Flaveria ramosissima. Next base: position 20,646,145 of record CM046043.1, on the reverse strand, counting down.
TGCATGTTGTTAAAGAAAACTCAGACCGGGAAGTTTAGTGAGAAGGCTGAAGAAGGTATCTTTCTCGGATACAGTATACCAGACAAGAGAGTTTATAACAACTCAACGGGTCAGGTAGAAGTGTGGTGCAATGTTGATGTTCAAAGATACACCACCCCCTGCTGGAAAAGGACCTTCCTTTTTCTTTGACTATGATGGATTTTTTATGTCCTTCAACTTACCTCTCTCTCATTCTGATAATGAGTTATCTGCTCGAATGATGTACGATGTTCTGAATACTCCTCCACTAGACCCAACTTCATCGGTTCAAGTAGATGATGCTTCTAGCCCTTCAGGGGGAGAGCTTGAAGTTAGTGATTCTTCCTCTGATGATGAGGCAGTTAAGATTGCAAATGCGGAGCAGGAGGAACAGGTTCCCTCTAATGAAAGTACACATGCATCTGATCTTGATGCCACTGACACTTCTGAACCTCATACTCCAACAGCCACATATATTGAACCTGGAATTCAAAATCTGGACACTGTAGTTGTTGTTCCCACCACTCCCGGATCTCGAATTAATGTGCATCATCCCCTTGAAAACATCATTGGGGATGTTCTATCGGGAGTGCAGACACGAAATCAGCTATACTCAGCTGATTATGCCTCAGTCATGGAAAAAGGATATCTACACGATGGTGCTTATCGATTTTTTTTCTCAATTTGAGCCAAAATAAGTAAGTGAAGCCTTAAATGACGAAGCATGGGTTAGTGCTATGCAAGAAGAACTCCTTCAATTCAAGAAGTTAGGAGTATGGACCCTTGTGGACAGACCAAAAGGTGCAAAGGTGATTGACACTAAATGGGTTCTTAAATGTAAGAGAGATGATCAAGGAGTCATAATTAGAAATAAGGCTCGGCTTGTGGTTCAAGGGTTTCGACAAGTCAAAGGCATGGACTACAATGAAGTGTTTGCACCTGTGGCATGGATGGAAGCAATTCAAATCTTTCTAGTTTATGCATCTTACATGAAGATTAAAGTTTATCAATTGGATGTGAAAAGTGCATTTCTTCATGGTGAAATTCGTGTAACAGTGTATGTTAGTCAACCCGAAGGATTTGAGGATCCGTATCATCGGGATAGAGTCTATAAATTGGACAAGGCTCTATACGGCTTCATCAAGCTCCACGAGCATGGTATGAGAAACTATCAACTCATCTGCTGAAACATGGTTTTCAGAGAGGAGTCATTGACTGCACGTTGTTCATCAAAGAGAAAGATGATGATTTACTACTGGTACATATATATGTGGATGACATCATCTTCGGCTCCAAAAATGAAGCTTTATGTAAGGAATTCAAATCTGTAATGAAATCTGAGTTCGAGATGAGTGCTATAGGAGAGATGAAGTTCTTCCTTAGGTTACAGGTGGATCAGACACCAAAAGGGATTTTCAAAAGGGATTTTCCTGCATCAGTCCAAATATGTAGGAGATATTCTCAGTCGTTTCGACATGGAGAATGCTACAGCTGCTGGAACACCACTTCCCATAAATCACGATGTGGCACCCGATGATAATGGTGATCTGGTAGATGCCACCATGTACAGATGAATGATCGGATCTCTAATGTACCTCACAGCCTCTCGTCCTGATATTATGTATGCCACGTGTCTCTGTTCCAGATATCAGGCTAAACCAAAAGTAAGTCATCTAACTGGGGTTAAAAGGATTTTTCGTTATCTGAAGGGTACTCCAACACTTGGGTTATGGTATCCTCATGATGATGACTTTGAGCTTACAGCGTATAGTGACTCGGATTATGGTGGTTGCAAGATGAATTACAAGTTAACATCAGCGGGATGTCAGTTCTTTGGAAGACGATTAGTCACCTGACAGTGTAAGAAGCATACATCTGTTGCTTTGTCAACATGTGAAGCTGAATATGTTGCTGCTGCAAGCTGTTGCTCCCAAATCATTTGGATTCAACAGCAAATGCGAGACTACGGTTTGCAATTTCTAACACCCCTATCTTTGTTGATAATTCTGCTGCAATTGCTATTACTAAAAATCTGGTCCAACACCCAAAAACTAAACACATCGGTATTAAATATCACTTTATACGTGACTGTTTTGAAAAGAAATTAATCGATGTTGTTAAAATTATTATGGATTTTCAACGCGCCGACCTTTACACAAAAGCATTTGGCAAACCTCGGTTTTTATATCTGTTGGAGGTAAATAGTGTGAAAAAGAAACATGATGTGATTCTAGAGTCGAGTTCGTAGTTCGCCATATTTTTCTTATTTTTAATTTTATTTTATTTTCCTGTCTTCAAAAAAATCCAAAAACACAAAAATATTTTCGGTTTTAGAATTTTAGGGGGAGAATAGTTTAGTTAGTTTTTCAGTTATAGTTTCAGTGTATAATTACTTAAAAGAAAACAAGGACGGGCAGATTAGCTGAATGTTAAGCAATCAATTCTGTGAGATTGATTCAACAATTATGGAAAATGATAGTACACAGGGAACTAATTATTTGGGATATCAAAAGAATTTAAATGATTAAGATGCTATATTCAAATTACAAGTCTGAGAAGTCTAAGCAAAATAGAAGAAAAATGATAGTAAACTAGTTTGCCACTGAGATAACATAAAGAAAGTAGACCTAGAGGTTGCTAGTTCATTATATGATGTGTCGGTAGATTCAACACAATAGACGAGTAGACTTCATTGGTGAATCAAATTCAAACTAAGTTGTTCAACTTGCGGTGGGTTCTCATATTATCCCTGGTTAACACAATCAACGTATTTCCAATAAGTGATAACGAGCAAAATAAACACCACAAATGTGTGCGGATGACCATAAAAATGAGCAAAGCACATGAAAAAAAATGTTAAGCGCAATCAAGCTAATGACTAATGTTGTTGATGCGTTATGTGCAAAAAGAAAAAATAATACTCTAACAAGAAGATAGGTTGTGTGCCTCTCTGCTGTGCGATGACACTAACCTGAGGATAAGCATAACCTAAATATTCTAGAATTGATTGTTGTTTGCGCCTCTCTGCTGTGCGATGGCACTGACCTGAGGCTTGGCATCTCTCTGAAAGCTCTTAGAATAGTTTCTTCTTGTCAAATACCCGTAGACCGCTCAAAAATCTCCTGAGGAATGTTGATTACCATATAAGTGTGGGATCCACAAATGCTTGTTAAAATAATATAACCTAACTCATCACCAATGTGAGTCAAAAATCTGTGTATGGATTTAAGTGGACAAACATACTAACAATCATCGTGACAGCAACTCTCGACTGTCAAAATCAGTGTGTGCATCTTATAGCTCTAGTATGATTTCCTACAAGTGCTATTGACTCTCAAACAAATAAGAATCTAGTATTCAAGTACATATAAAAGGATCCCAAATAATTGTGATATACCTGTATGATTCCATATGAATCTCTTCAGAAATGATTAAAATAACATAAAGTTGTTCTATTCAGGAGGAAAAATCGGTTAATGGATTTTAAAAGATTTCAATCCACCTCAAACCAAAAACACATAATTATGTTTTCTCTCTTTGTTTGTGTTATTTCAAATTGTTTCTATGTTTTTGTTATTTGCTTTACATAGATGTCGGACTATGTGACTAGATGAACTCTGTGTATCACAAGCTAAAAGGATCACGTCTGAGGTGATCAAATGTTTTCAAACTAAAAGGATCATGTCTGAGGTGATCAAATGGTTTCAAATTAAAAGGATCACGTCTGTGGTAATCAAATGTTTTCAAATTAAAAGGATCACGTCTGAGGTGATCAAATTATGTTCAGTTAAAAAAGGTCATGTCTGAGATGATCGTTGTTCATAATGTTATATATCACAAGTTAGATTCTGAGTGTATGGAAATGTATGAGGTCAAACTCATAAGTATGAGTCAATCGCACGATTGAATTATAAATATGAACCAATCGCATGATTGAATCATAAGTATGAGCCAGTCGTACGTATGAACCATAAGTATGAACAAGTCACACGATTGGACCATGAGTATGGAAACAATCATGCGATTGGACTATAAGATTGAACCACTCGTATAACTGGATGATGGAGTATGAGCCAGTCGCACGACTGAACCCCAGTCGCACGCTTGAATCATGCGTATGGGTCTAGTCGCACGACTGAATCTTAAAATAGGCTCAGTCGGTCGTAGCCCTACACTTGACCTCAAAAACTCTCTCAAAAACCGCCGATTACTAAGCACCCTTTTTAAAATTTTCATTGTGATTTCCACTGATATTGTGTTACTGACTGATTACTATCCATCTACAGGTACTATAAGACTGAAACCATGTCAAATGAGAAGATTAATCAAACCAAACAATCCGAAAATGTTAAAACCAGAACCGTGACTTAAAAACCTAAAATAGAACACTTAAATGTACATAAACGTGTGTTTAAAAGACATTAAGTGTTATATCGTGTCCAGGCGCATCTAATGAATTCAAACATAAGTGAAATTGACTGTTTTGACAAAGACTCAAAATGTTGGACTCAAACAGTGCTCATGCAAAAGGATATGCTGATGAACTTCAGTTGCACGATTGAGCCAGGCGCACGATTGAATCAATCGGTTACTCAGTCGCACGACTGACTCAACCGCATGGCATAACATACGACTAAATTCAGTCGTAGGATCAATCGTACGACTGAGCTCAGTCGTGTGGTTCAATCGTACGATTGAACTAGTTGGTTACAATTTGTTCAAATTCAAGTGTTCTTTCTGTGAATGGATCTAACGTGTTTGTTACTTGTGTTGCAGCAACATGGCTGACAGATGGACTATGAGCACTAAGCATAATATTTGTGCTTACCTTGACACTACGTCTAGGAACGCTTCAGAGTTTTTTGGGATCATCGAGTTTCTTCGTCGATCGAGGATTTAAAGAGCTATTTCTACTCCGTGCACACCTTATCGCTCACTGATTGAGACACAAGATTGACTCAATTGCACGACTGAACCTTTAAACGTGCGAATGAAAACTACAAACCTATAAATACCACTTAATTCGTGGAAAAATAGAACACTTTGTGAGAGACTTCAAATATTCACAAACCCTAGCCGTCCAGAGCGTCCTAAACAGCCAATCCAACTTCATAGTTCGATCTTGATCGATTCCTACTCATTCTTAACGTTTAGTTCATTGTTATATCGATCGGGTTATCGTTCTTACTGATTGGATCGCCAATCAAATAGGATTCCGCACTATTTGATCTGGCTCACGCAGAATCCGTTAGTACTCCGTACTTACGCGGTCCTAACAAGCTTAAAATTACCGAGTCAAAATATTTTGTTAAATTCAATGAAGCTTTAAAAGATAATGAACACTTAAAAAGAATTGTCTTGGAAAGAAATGTTGAAATTAATACTTGGACTAAAAGGGTTGCACTTGCTGAGTTTGAAACAAGTAAACTTCAGTCAAAGCTTGATAAATGGACAATATCTGGGATGAAACATGATGATTTGTGCAAATCACAGAGGGGGGCTAGGGTTAAAACGGGTTTGGGTTATGAAACTGCTGCGGTTTATCCTCCTCTTAGTACTTATTGTTATTCACATATGCCTGTTCCACACCCTTCTAATGATTTGATTCAAATAGATACTAACAGTCTCTCTACACGTTTAGAAGGGGTGAACTCTAAGGACGTGCATGAGGAGTATGGTTATGGACCGACTAGCGGGCTTGGATGCAATAGCTTTAGTATACCTAAACCCCAACATTCTGTTTTAGATCATAGGTATTATTTAAGTTCTGTTTTTGTTTCCAAGAAATGTATCTCAGACATTGATGTGACTTGTTCTAGTGATGTTTCTATTACTTCTTTTGCTAATTTGAGTTGTAATGTTGATGCTTTTTCTGATTGTGTTGATTTTGTGAATGATTCTGCAGTAAAGAGTAAAGGGAAAATTAAAAGTAACTGTTTTGAAAAATTCTTTTCTCACCTCATCCCATCATTTACCCCAATTAATATTTCACCATCAAGTGAAAGGGTTATGTCATCATCATATGCAAGTACAAGTGGTACTAGTATCACATGTACTTCTGATGAAAATGTTTCATCATTTGTAAATAATCATTCTTTTATAAATAAAAACAGACCCAGAGATATGTACGAGACTTATAGTGATGATGATTCTAGATTGTCTGAATGTGATGAGGAAATATACATTGATAAAATCCTTGATTTGCAGCATAACACACCTAAATTAAAATCATATTGTTTCAGGTGTGGTAAAGATGATCATGTAGTTAAAAACTCTCTTGAGATTCATCAAAACATGTTCATAAGAATTCTTTTGGCAGTAGATTAACTCATTTGGGTAATAATTTCTTTTGTAAAAATTCATCTACACCAAAGCCTAAAGTTGTTCAAGCATTGGTTCCTGTTTCAACTGGTCGACATGTTTATACTATTATTGCAGGGGTCAGCCACTAAAGTTGTAAATAGTGTTTGGCATGTTGATAGTGGATGCTCCAGACATATGATGGGACTGAAGGATTTATTGAGAAACTACCGCATTATCAATGCAGGATATGTCGCTGTTGCCGGCGACAAGAAAGGAGGAAAAATGATTGGCCAAGGGGAGGTTTCCAATGGCTCTCTTATGCTGGAAAAAGTAAATTATGTGCAGAACTAGCTTTCAATCTGTTGAGACATTCTAGTCTTGTTCAAGTCCAATGAATGTCTCTTTCTAAAGTCCGAGATTGATATTCCAGAAGAGATGGTGCTTATGCAGGCTCCGAGAAAGAATGACACACATCTTCTTGACATGGGTTCTAAAGAGTCAACATCCACTGTCATCTGTCTTCTGTCAAAAGCTTCCACATCTGAGTCTTTCCTATGGCATCGCAGATTGGGCCACGTTAATTTCAAAAATTAAACAAATTAGTTAAAAACAATCTTGTTAGGGATTACCTTTAAAAGACTTTTCAGTGGTTGAGAAATGTATGGCATGTGCCAAAGGAAAAAAACATAAGAAACCACATAAATCAAAACTTGAAAATAACATTTCTAATCCCTCGAGTTGTTACATACTGATTTGTTTGGCCCAATCAGCATTAAATCAATTGCTAAGAAATCCTTTTGTCTTGTTGTTAGAGATGATTTTTCAAGGTATTCCTTGGTGAGATTTCTTGCCCATAAAGGAGAAGCTGCTGAGGAGCTGCAGAAGTTGATTCTTTCTATTGAAATAATAATCAAGAGGAAGGTTATGGCGATTCGAAGTGACAATGGTACCAAATTCAAAAATCAAATCATTGATTCCTTTTGTGCTAGTAAAGGTATTCTAAGACAGTTTAGTGCAGCAGAACACCTCAGCAGAATGGTGTGCTGAAAGAAAGAATCGAACCCTAATTGAAGTCGCTCGTATTATGCTGATTAAGTCCTCTTTACCCATCATCTTTTGGGCAGAGGCAGTGAACTATGCTTCATATGTTCTTAATAGGGTGCTGATCGTCAAAGACAAAATAAGGACTCCATATGAACTGTTCCATAAGAGGAAGCCTTTGATTGATTAATTTCGGCCATTCAGATTCTCGTGTACTTTACTCAATACCCAGGCACAAAAGACAAAATTCGGTGTTGTGTCTGACGAATGTTACTTCGTTGGCTACTCCTCCTCTCAGAAAGCTTATCGGGTGTATAACAAGAGAACCCGTATTGTGCAAGAGTCCTTTTATGTTGATTGGCAGGAATCTAATTCCTCTGATGTCCGATCAGAACCAGCATGGTTCTTTGACTCCAATACGGTTTTCAACTCATTTAATCTTCCAATTTTTGATGATGATGCGTCCATCTCTAATGTCCAAACAAACATCATTCCTACAGATCCACTACCTATCGTTCCTTCTATTCATCAAGCCCCTCCTAATTCATCACCTGACAATGCTACATCAGTTGACATTACATCTTCCTCATCATCCTTTGACATTCCACCCCCACCTATTTCTGCATCTCTTCTCTCGTCACCTACCTCTACCTCATCTCAACCTGTCCCATCCATATCACCAACTGATTCTACCCAACCATCTTCCTCTCCATCATCTACCCATCAACAACTCAGCAGCCACCTTCTTCAAATACCCTACCCTTAACCGCTGATTTCAAAACCGTGAAAGATCACCCCCATGATAACATTATAGGATCCATCACCGATGTAGTGCGGACGCGGAGTCAATCTGGTTTGATTAATGTATGCCTATTTTCTTGTTTTATATCCCAAATCGTACAAAAGAATGTTCATACAGCTCTTCAGGATCCTTGTTGGGTTGAATCAATGCAATTGGAGCTGCAATAGTTCAGGAAGCTCAAGGTGTGGACCCTGGTTGATTTCTCACCAAACAAATGCCCAATAGGCACGAAATGGGTGTTCAAGAACAAACCCAATGACCGTGGTATTAAGGTTAGGAACAAGTCCAGATTGGTGGTTTAGGGCTTTGCACAAGAAGAAGGGATTGATTACACGGAAGTCTTTGCTCCTGTAGCCCGTCTTGAAGCTATTCGAATTTTTCTGGCTCAATCCACCAACAAGCAATTCAAAGTCTATCAGATGGTTGTCAAATGTGCATTTCTCTACGAAGAAATTGATGAAGAGATATATGTATGTCAACCACCAAGGTTTGAGGATATCGACTTTTCCGACAAAGTCTACAAGCTTGATAAGTCTTTTTATGGTCTTCATCAAGCTCCTCGCATCTGGTACGAGACTCTAACACAGTATCTTCTGAGCAATGGCTTTTCTCGTGGCACCATTGATATGACTCTATTCAAGAAGGAAGTGGATGGTGAGATGCTAATTATGCAAGTCTACGTGGATGATATTATTTTTGGCTCCACCAATCCAAAGCTGTGTCGGGAGTTTGAGGAAGTTATGCGTAGTTGTTTTGAAATGAGCATGATGGGGGAGATGTGCTTTTTCCTTGGGTTTCAAGTTGAACAAAAGTTGGAGGGAATTCTTATTCATCAAGAGAAGTATATCAAAGAAATTCTGAAGAAATTCAAGATAGATGATGCTTCTCCTGAACTGACTCCATTTAGTGCTCAAACATGTCTCACTCTAGACGAGAACGGGGAACTTGTCGATCCTCATCTCTATATATCTATGATCGGTTCCCTTATGTATCTTACAGCAAGCCGTCCCGACATAACCTTTGCTGTAGGATATTGTGCTTGATACCAATCTGCACCGAAGGAGTCTCATGAAAATGCTGTAAAATGAATCTTTCGTTATCTTAAAGGCTCTTCTCGTTTAGGGCTCTGGTATCCTTATGGTGGGAATATTGATTTACATGCTTATTCAGATAGTGATTCAAATGGTTGCAGGTTAAACAGAAAACTGGTTACTGGAGGCTGTCAATACATAAGAAATTGTCTTGTATCATGGCAGAGCAAGAAATAGACTACTCTATCTCTTTCCACGGGGGAGGCAGAGTACATTACCGCTTCAAGCTGTTGCTCAAAAGTCCTCTGGATACAACATCAGATGATTGACTACGGCATCAACTTTCCCCATACATCGTTATTCTGTGACAACGAGGCATCCATTGGCATCGCAAAGAATCTCATTCATCATTCCTAAACCAAGCACGTTGAGACACGTATTCATGCAATCCGTGATACTCAGGAGAAGAGTTTTATTGATATTATTCACATTGACACTAAAAATGAAAAAGCAGATCTTTTCACTAAAACATTTGATAAACCTCATTTTTATGAATTGATCTCTATGTTTGTGACATCCGTCACCTTAAGGTCCGTCAATTAACGTGTTTGTCCGTCATCTATTCTATGATTGGTCATTCCTCACCTTTATTTGATTCTATATGTGGATACCATGTGTGCATTATTATCGTTGTGTGTGTATTCGTTATAACCATGTGTTAACCTTAAAAAGACTTTTAAAACTTTCATTTTTGAAAACGTCAAATATATCATTTTATAAATATAATAAATGTTTTTAATATAACCATTTATTAAGTCATAACAACATTAAATGTACTTTTACAATTATAATAAAAACATCTAATAAAGTCGTTTTTCAACCGAACCAAATTTGGTAAAACCCAGGGGTTAAGTGCAGGGACTAAACTTGTAATTTTTGCAAACTTGGGCTGGGTATAAATACCCTCATATCAGCTCTAGCATCTCATTATCACCATCTTCTTCATCTTCACCCTCTACACACATAAAATCACCATTCTTGCACTAAATCCAACCCGAGAGGTCTCGTTTTCTTCGTCTTGACACCGTCTACAGCTTAGACTACCCCTTTCTAGCAGGTAGTTGTCTTTGGTTGTCCGTTTTCTAGCCTTTTCACGGCTGTCCAAAACTAGGGTTTCGGGTGTTCGGGCTCAACCCGAACACACAAGGTCGTATGGGTGCGTGTGAGGTCTCTTTGCTTGTGTTTCATGTTTGTGTATGTTTGTTGAGTGTTTCTGGAGGTCCTTGTGGTGTAAAACCCGTGTTTAGAGCAGCTCGGGGGCTGCTCATCCCGACCACAGTCGCGATTCTGCAGATCAGGCGACTGGGTCATCCATGCGATTGAGCCGTACGACTGAGTGGGTCGTGCGACTGGGTCATGCGTCTGAGTCAATCGCGCGACTGAGTCGTGCGACTAGGCATGTCGTGCGACTGAGTTGTGCGACTGAGTGTCTGTATGCGATTGAGTCATGCGTGCGAATGAGTGTATGCGATTGAGTCATGCGATTGAGTGATTGGTGCGATTGAGTCAGGTGACCGACTGAATGTGTGCGAATGTGTGTGATTCGCACGACTGGAGTCCAATCGCACGAATGAAGGTTCAATCGTACGAAAGTAGCTAATTCGCACGACTGGAGGTTGATTCGTGCGTATGGGAGTTGAGTCGTGCGATTGGGTGTTGTGTGGTACGACTGAATGCCAGTCATACGAATGAAGGCTCAATCGTACGAATGAAGCTGATTCGCACGATTGAGGGTTGATTCGCACGAATGGAGGTTGAGTCGTGCATCTGACCTTGTTATGCGACTGAAATTGTTGTGTTTGATCCCTTGTGCGTGGTGTGAGTATGTCGTGTGGTGTTGAGGTAACACTAACATAATAATGCCATTGTTCGACCACAAAGATTAAAGTCAACGCGAGAAAGGGCACAGAAACTATTTTGAACGATTGAACTAACGCTTTACAACGATTAAATTGACTTATAACTATTGACACTTATTCAATGCTTCTTCAATAACAACGAGACTTTTACTTAAACATCATCATTAATGGCGACAATGTCTTGTACTTGGATCTACATAAGATCTAGTACGTGTGTCAGTCTGTGTGTGTTATACGCGACCCAACCGATACGACCCGAACCGACCCATCATTATTGCGCGCTTATACATATATCATATCATTAATGCTATACAATAACTGTCAATAGGTGTTTGACTGTTTATTTGCATTCAACATTTGGGATATATTGCTCATACATACTTACCACCTAACAAGTGAGTTTCGTGGCCCCTTTTTACGCTTATACAATATTTCAATCATTTACAACTTGGGGGAAAAGTATGCTTACTCATTTTCAATGCTGTACAACTTACATACATTTTACATACAAGGAATCAACGTGATACTGTGTTGCAAGTACTATTTGATACATGCTTGGGTCTGCTGTGTGGTTCTATCTTTGCAACTACTTAATTTCAGTGTGGGAACCGACGGTTAGGTATTGGTAGTACTACTGGGTTGACACCCCCACCCTCGTTCGATGGTATACTAGTTGGTACCATCAGTGGCCAGGAACGGGCCCTTGGGTGAATATATGCCGACAATTTCTTTGTGTATGTCGTTAGGTTTGGTTGCAAAGCTCATTTCATGTGATATTTACTTGTGTATATAACTGTATTCACGGTATTCCGACGCGCTTATTTATTACAGCATCACTTACATTTTTATTACATAAACCTGCGAGCTCACCAACAATTATGTTGACCGTTTTAAGCATATCTTTTCAGGTGATCATGCAAGTCCAGGAATCTAGCTGTGCTGTCTTAGTGGAGACCCTAGGATGCATTTTTGGGACTTAACATGTTTTGATAAACAATCTTTTGAACAATGTTAACGCTTGTAAACAATTATCAACTTTTGAAACTTGTTCCCGGGTTGTGGGAATTAACATTTACATTTCATCTTTATATGTATATGTGTTATCATTATCATGTTGCTTATGGCTATGTTGTCGTGAACATTGACTAAACACGACACAAGTCCCCTTGTTGTCGGGTGTCGTCATGACACGCCTGTCATCATTTATTTATATTGCTCTCTATCGCTTACCATGTGTTATGACGATCCCGATCTCGTTACATCCCCGTGTTTCCGGGTAAGAACTTGAAGCTTATTTCCTACATGAAAGCACGCCAGAGTTTACGAAAGCAGTGCTACGCTTTTCTGGCTATGGTTGAAAAGAAAGACAAAGAAAGGAAACTGGTGGATATTCCAGTGGTGCGGGATTACCCAGAAGTATTTCCAGATGACTTGTCTGGTTTACCTCCTCCACGACAGGTGGAATTCCGTATTGTGTTGGTTCCTGGAGCTACACCGGTAGCGAAAACGCCATATCGACTAGCGCCGTCCGAGATGCAAGAGTTGTCTAGTCAATTACAGGAACTACTGGAGAAGGGTTTTATTCGACCGAGTCATTCGCCGTGGGGAGCACCGGTACTATTTGTCAAGAAGAAGGATGGATCGTTCCGTATGTGCATCGATTACCGTGAACTGAACAAGTTAACGGTGAAGAACCGATACCCTCTCCCCAGGATCGACGATTTATTTGATCAGCTGCAAGGAGCTTCGTATTTTTCAAAGATCGATCTTCGTTCTGGTTATCATCAGCTAAGGGTTTTCGAGGACGACATACCGAAGACTGCGTTCAGGACTCGTTACGGGCACTATGAGTTCTTGGTCATGCCGTTCGGATTGACTAACGCACCAGCTGTGTTCATGGATCTAATGAATCGGGTGTGCAAACCCTACTTGGATAAGTTCGTGATCGTGTTCATAGACGACATACTTATCTACTCCCGATCAAAGGAGGATCATGTAGAACACCTTCGGGCAATTCTGGAGCTACTACGCGAAGAGAAACTTTTCGCCAAATTCTCAAAGTGTGAATTTTGGCTGCGAGAAGTGAAATTTTTGGGTCATGTGGTTAATGAGAACGGGATTCACGTAGATCCCGGTAAGATCGAAGCGGTGAAGAAATGGGATACGCCCCAGACACCATCAGAGATACGACAATTTTTAGGATTGGCCGGTTATTATCGTCGCTTCATCGCGAATTTCTCAAAGATCGCGCAACCGTTAACCCTGCTTACTCAGAAAGACAAGAATTTTGACTGGGGATATGCACAAGAGCAAGCGTTCCAGACGCTGAAAGAGAAGTTGTGCAACGCGCCAATATTGTCTCTCCCAGACGGAATAGATGATTTTGTGGTTTACTGCGATGCGTCACATCAAGGATTGGGATGCGTACTAATGCAGAAGGATAAGGTGATTGCATACGCTTCGCGACAGCTTAAAGTGCATGAAAAGAACTACACCACTCATGATCTTGAGTTGGGTGCGGTAGTATTTGCACTCAAGATTTGGAGGCATTACTTGTATGGCACCAAATGCATCATCTTCACTGATCATAAGAGCCTTCAACATATTCTGGATCAGAAGGAACTTAAGATGCGCCAACGACGTTGGGTAGAACTTCTTAGTGACTACGATTGTGAAATCCGGTATCATCCGGGGAAAGCTAACGTGGTGGCTGATGCTTTAAGCCGCAAAGAACGTGTGAAACCACTACTTGCACGAGCGTTGGGATTGACTATCCAAACCAACTTGAAAGCTCAGATCCAAATTGCACAAAGTGAGGCATTGAAAGAAGAAAACCTTGCGGGAGAAGAGTTCCGGGGGTTGGACAAACAGATGATTTGCAAGGATGATGGTATTCAGTACTTTATTAATCGCATATGGGAACCCAAATGGGGAGGTGTTCGAACCTTAGTCATGGATGAAGCCCACAAGACGCGATATTCTATTCATCCTGGTGCAGACAAGATGTATCATGATCTTAAGGATCTATACTGGTGGCCAGGCATGAAGAAAGACATTGCCTTATACGTCAGCCAATGCTTGACGTGTTCGAAAGTCAAAGCTGAACATCAGAAGCCATCGGGATTATTACATCAACCTGAAATTTCCGAGTGGAAATGGGAGAACATAGCTATGGATTTCATTACCAAACTCCCTAGAACAAGCAGCTGTCATGACTCGATATGGGTCATTGTAGATCGAATGACAAAGTCCGCACACTTCTTGCCTATCCAAGAAGACTACAAGATGGATAAGTTGGCGAGATGTACATCAAAGAGGTCGTGACACGGCACGGGGTGCCGGTGTCAATCATATCCGACCGTGATAGCAGATTCACTTCACGTTTTTGGCAGACGCTACAGAAAGCGATGGGCACTCGGTTAGACATGAGTACAGCCTATCATCCTCAAACAGATGGCCAAAGTGAACGAACTATACAGACGCTAGAAGACATGTTGAGAGCGTGCGTAATCGATTTTGGTGGTAGTTGGGATGCTCATCAACCGTTGATTGAGTTCTCCTACAACAACAGCTACCATACAAGCATTGGATGCGCTCCATTTGAAGCGTTGTATGGAAGGAAATGCAGATCTCCCGTTTGTTGGGCCGAAATTTGTGAAAGTCAGCTAACAGGCCCAGAGATCATTCAAGAAACAACAGACAAGATTTTCCAAATCAAAGATCGACTTAAAGCCGCGCGAGATCGCCAAAAGAGCTATGCCGACAATCGTCATAAGCCTCTAGAATTCAATGTTGGGGATCGTGTGTTACTCAAAGTTTCCCCTTGGAAAGGAGTCGTTCGATTCGAAAAGAAAGGGAAGTTAGCCCCAAGATACGTTGGACCATTTGAGATCACTGAAAGGATCGGTCCAGTGGCTTACCAGTTAAGGTTGCCACAAGAGCTTAGCGGTGTACATGATACTTTTCACGTGTCAAACCTCAAGAAGTGTTTGGCCGATGAATCCCTTCACGTGCCAATCGAGGAAATCAAGATTGATGACAAGCTTCATTTTGTTGAGGAACCCATTGAGATCATGGATCGAAAGGTCAAGCAACTGAAGCGCAGTAGGATACCTATTGTTCGCGTAAGGTGGAATTCAAAACGAGGGCCAGAGTTTACATGGGAACGTGAAGATCAGATGAAACTCAAATATCCACATCTTTTCGAGGATGACACTCTTGGACCTAAATCCAGCTGAATATCGGGACGAAATTCTCTCAACTGGGGGATACTGTGACATCCGTCACCTTAAGGTCCGTCAATTAACGTGTTTGTCCGTCATCTATTCTATGATTGGTCATTCCTCACCTTTATTTGATTCTATATGTGGATACCATGTGTGCATTATTATCGTTGTGTGTATATTCGTTATAACCATGTGTTAACCTTAAAAAGACTTTTAAAACTTTCATTTTTGAAAACGTCAAATATATCATTTTATAAATATAATAAATGTTTTTAATATAACCATTTCGTAAGTCATAACAACATTAAATGTACTTTTACAATTATAATAAAAACATCTAATAAAGTCGTTTTTCAACCGAACCAAATTTGGTAAAACTCGGGGGTTAAGTGCAGGGACTAAACTTGTAATTTTGCAAACTTGGGCTGGGTATAAATACCCTCATATCAGCCCTAGCATCTCATTATCACCATCTTCTTCATCTTCACCCTCTACACACACAACATCACCATTCTTGCACCAAATCCAACCCGAGAGGTCTCGTTTTCTTCGTCTTGACACCGTCTACAGCTTAGACTACCCCTTTCTAGCAGGTAGTTGTCTTTGGTTGTCCGTTTTCTAGCCTTTTCACGACTGTCCAAAACTAGGGTTTCGGGTGTTCGGGTTCAACCCGAACACACAAGGTCGTATGGGTGCGTGTGAGGTCTCTTTGCTTGTGTTTCATGTTTGTGTATGTTTGTTGAGTGTTTCTGGAGGTCCTTGTGGTGTAAAACCCGTGTTTAGAGCAGCTCGGGGGCTGCTCATCCCGACCACAGTCGCGATTCTGCAGATCAGGCGACTGGGTCATCCATGCGATTGAGCCGTACGACTGAGTGGGTCGTGCGACTGGATCATGCATCTGAGTCAATCGCGCGACTGGATCGTGCGACTAGGCATGTCGTGCGACTGAGTTGTGCGACTGAGTGTCTGTATGCGATTGAGTCATGCGTGCGAATGAGTGTATGCGATTGAGTCATGCGATTGAGTGATTGTGTGCGATTGAGTCAGGTGACCGACTGAATGTGTGCGAATGTGCGTGATTCGCACGAATGGAGTCCAATCGCACGAATGAAGGTTCAATCGTACGAAAGTAGCTAATTCGCACGACTGGAGGTTGATTCGTGCGTATGGGAGTTGAGTCGTGCGATTGGGTGTTGTGTGGTACGACTGAATGCCAGTCATACGAATGAAGGCTCAATCGTACGAATGAAGCTGATTCGCACGATTGAGGGTTGATTCGCACGAATGGAGGTTGAGTCGTGCATCTGACCTTGTTATGCGACTGAAATTGTTGTGTTTGATCCCTTGTGCGTGGTGTGAGTATGTCGTGTGGTGTTGAGGTAACACTAACATAATAATGCCATTGTTCGGCCACAAAGATTAAAGTCAACGCGAGAAAGGGCACAGAAACTATTTTGAACGATTGAACTAACGCTTTACAACGATTAAATTGACTTATAACTATTGACACTTATTCAATGCTTCTTCAATAACAACGAGACTTTTACTTAAACATCATCATTAATGGCGACAATGTCTTGTACTTGGATCTACATAAGATCTAGTACGTGTGTCAGTCTGTGTGTGTTATACGCGACCCAACCGATACGACCCGAACCGACCCATCATTATTGCGCGCTTATACATATATCATATCATTAATGCTATACAATAACTGTCAATAGGTGTTTGACTGTTTATTTGCATTCAACATTTGGGATACATTGCTCATACATACTTACCACCTAACAAGTGAGTTTCGTGGCCCCTTTTTACGCTTATACAATATTTCAATCATTTACAACTTGGAGGAAAAGTATGCTTACTCATTTTCAATGCTGTACAACTTACATACATTTTACATACAAGGAATCAACGTGATACTGTGTTGCAAGTACTATTTGATACATGCTTGGGTCTGCTGTGTGGTTCTATCTTTGCAACTACTTAATTCCAGTGTGGGAACCGACGGTTAGGTATTGGTAGTACTACTGGGTTGACACCCCCACCCTCGTTCGATGGTATACTAGTTGGTACCATCAGTGGCCAGGAACGGGCCCTTGGGTGAATATATGCCGACAATTTCTTTGTGTACGTCGCTAGGTTTGGTTGCAAAGCTCATGTCATGTGATATTTACTTGTGTATATAACTGTATTCACGGTATTCCGACGCGCTTATTTATTACAGCATCACTTACATTTTTATTACATAAACCTGCGAGCTCACCAACAATTATGTTGACCGTTTTAAGCATATCTTCTCAGGTGATCATGCAAGTCCAGGAATCTAGCTGTGCTGCCTTAGTGGAGACCCTAGGATGCATTTTTGGGACTTAACATGTTTTGATAAACAATCTTTTGAACAATGTTAACGCTTGTAAACAATTATCAACTTTTGAAACTTGTTCCCGGGTTGTGGGAATTAACATTTACATTTCATCTTTATGTGTATATGTGTTATCATTATCATGTTGCTTATGGCTATGTTGTCGTGAACATTGACTAAACACGACAGAAGTCCCTTTGTTGTCGGGTGTCGTCATGACACGCCTGTCATCATTTATTTATATTGCTCTCTATCGCTTACCATGTGTTATGACGATCCCGATCTCGTTACATCCCCGTGTTTCCGGGTAAGAACTTGAAGCTTATTTCCTGCATGAAAGCACGCCAGAGTTTACGAAAGCAGTGCTACGCTTTTCTGGCTCATGTGGTTGAAAAGAAAGACGAAGAAAGGAAACTGGTGGATATTCTAGTGGTGCGGGATTACCCAGAAGTATTTCCAGATGACTTGTCTGGTTTACCTCCTCCACGACAGGTGGAATTCCGTATTGAGTTGGTTCCTGGAGCTACACCGGTAGCGAAAACGCCATATCGACTAGCGCCGTCCGAGATGCAAGAGTTGTCTAGTCAATTACAGGAACTACTGGAGAAGGGTTTTATTCGACCGAGTCATTCGCCGTGGGGAGCACCGGTACTATTTGTCAAGAAGAAGGATGGATCGTTCCGTATGTGCATCGATTACCGTGAACTGAACAAGTTAACGGTGAAGAACCGATACCCTCTCCCCAGGATCGACGATTTATTTGATCAGCTGCAAAGAGCTTTGTATTTTTCAAAGATCGATCTTCGTTCTGGTTATCATCAGCTAAGGGTTTTCGAGGACGACATACCGAAGACTGCGTTCAGGACTCGTTACGGGCACTATGAGTTCTTGGTCATGCCGTTCGGATTGACTAACGCACCAGCTGTGTTCATGGATCTAATGAATCGGGTGTGCAAACCCTACTTGGATAAGTTCGTGATCGTGTTCATAGACGACATACTTATCTACTCCCGATCAAAGGAGGATCATGTAGAACACCTTCGGGCAATTCTGGAGCTACTACGCGAAGAGAAACTTTTCGCCAAATTCTCAAATGTGAATTTTGGCTGCGAGAAGTGAAATTTTTGGGTCATGTGGTTAATGAGAACGGGATTCACGTAGATCCCGGCAAGATCGAAGCGGTGAAGAAATGGGATACGCCCCAGACACCATCAGAGATACGACAATTTTTAGGATTGGCCGGTTATTATCGTCGCTTCATCGCGAATTTCTCAAAGATCGCGCAACCGTTAACCCTGCTTACTCAGAAAGACAAGAATTTTGACTGGGGATATGCACAAGAGCAAGCGTTCCAGACGCTGAAAGAGAAGTTGTGCAACGCGCCAATATTGTCTCTCCCAGACGGAACAGATGATTTTGTGGTTTACTGCGATACGTCACATCAAGGATTGGGATGCGTACTAATGCAGAAGGATAAGGTGATTGCCTACGCTTCGCGACAGCTTAAAGTGCATGAAAAGAACTACACCACTCATGATCTTGAGTTGGGTGCGGTAGTATTTGCACTCAAGATTTGGAGGCATTACTTGTATGGCACCAAATGCATCATCTTCACTGATCATAAAAGCCTTCAACATATTCTGGATCAGAAGGAACTTAATATGCGCCAACGACGTTGGGTAGAACTTCTTAGTGACTACGATTGTGAAATCCGGTATCATCCGGGGAAAGCTAACGTGGTGGCTGATGCTTTAAGCCGCAAAGAACGTGTGAAACCACTACGTGCACGAGCGTTGGGATTGACTATCCAAACCAACTTGAAAGCTCAGATCCAAATTGCACAAAGTGAGGCATTGAAAGAAGAAAACCTTGCGGGAGAAGAGTTCCGGGGGTTGGACAAACAGATGATTCGCAAGGATGATGGTATTAAGTACTTTATGAATCGCATATGGGTACCCAAATGGGGAGGTGTTCGAACCTTAGTCATGGATGAAGCCCACAAGACGTGATATTCTATTCATCCTGGGCAGACAAGATGTATCATGATCTTAAGGATCTATACTGGTGGCCAGGCATGAAGAAAGACATTGCCTTATACGTCAGCCAATGCTTGACGTGTTCGAAAGTCAAAGATGAACATCAGAAGCCATCGGGATTATTACAGCAACCCGAAATTTCCGAGTGGAAATGGGAGAACATAGCTATGGATTTCATTACCAAACTCCCTAGAACAAGCAGCTGTCATGACTCGATATGGGTCATTGTAGATCGAATGACAAAGTCCGCACACTTCTTGCCTATCCAAGAAGACTACAAGATGGATAAGTTGGCGAGATGTACATCAAAGAGGTCGTGACACGGCACGGGGTGCCGGTGTCAATCATATCCGACCGTGATAGCAGATTCACTTCACGTTTTTGGCAGACGCTACAGAAAGCGATGGGCACTCGGTTAGACATGAGTACAACCTATCATCCTCAAACAGATGGCCAAAGTGAACGAACTATACAGACGCTAGAAGACATGTTGAGAGCGTGCGTAATCGATTTTGGTGGTAGTTGGGATGCTCATCTACCGTTGATTGAGTTCTCCTACAACAACAGCTACCATACAAGCATTGGATGCGCTCCATTTGAAGCGTTGTATGGAAGGAAATGCAGATCTCCCGTTTGTTGGGCCGAAATTGGTGAAAGTCAGCTAACAGGCCCAGAGATCATTCAAGAAACAACAGACAAGATTTTCCAAATCAAAGATCGACTTAAAGCCACGCGAGATCGCCAAAAGAGCTATGCCGACAATCGTCGGAAGCCTCTAGAATTCAATGTTGGGGATTGTGTGTTACTCAAAGTTTCCCTTGGAAAGGAGTCGTTCGATTCGGAAAGAAAGGGAAGTTATCCCCAAGATACGTTGGACCATTTGAGATCACTGAAAGGATCGGTCCAGTGGCTTACCGGTTAAGGTTGCCACAAGAGCTTAGCGGTGTACATGATACTTTTCACGTGTCAAACCTCAAGAAGTGTTTGGCCGATGAATCCCTTCACGTGCCAATCGAGGAAATCAAGATTGATGACAAGCTTCATTTTGTTGAGGAACCCATTGAGATCATGGATCGAAAGGTCAAGCAACTGAAGCGGAGTAGGATACCTATTGTTCGCGTAAGGTGGAATTCAAAACGAGGGCCAGAGTTTACATGGGAACGTGAAGATCAGATGAAACTCAAATATCCACATCTTTTCGAGGATGACACTCTTGGA
The DNA here is from genome assembly GCA_025215565.1 of Flaveria ramosissima. NCBI lineage: Eukaryota > Viridiplantae > Streptophyta > Magnoliopsida > Asterales > Asteraceae > Flaveria > Flaveria ramosissima. The sequence continues at coordinate 20,625,186 of CM046043.1, read as the reverse complement.
CCTAAATCCAGCTGAATATCGGGACGAAATTCTCTCAACTGGGGGATACTGTGACATCCGTCACCTTAAGGTCCGTCAATTAACGTGTTTGTCCGTCATCTATTCTATTATTGGTCATTCCTCACCTTTATTTGATTCTATATGTGGATACCATGTGTGCATTATTATCGTTGTGTGTGTATTCAATATAACCATGTGTTAACCTTAAAAAGACTTTTAAAACTTTCATTTTTGAAAACGTCAAATATATCATTTTATAAATATAATAAATGTTTTTAATATAACCATTTCGTAAGTCATAACAACATTAAATGTACTTTTACAATTATAATAAAAACATCTAATAAAGTCGTTTTTCAACCGAACCAAATTTGGTAAAACTCGGGGTTTAAGTGCAGGGACTAAACTTGTAATTTGTGCAAACTTGGGCTGGGTATAAATACCCTCATATCAGCCCTAGCATCTCATTACACCATCTTCTTCATCTTCACCCTCTACACACACACATCACCAAGCACCAAATTCTTACCCGAGACCAATCCAGGTCTCGTTTTCTTCGTCTTGACACCGTCTACAGCTTAGACTACCCCTTTCTAGCAGGTAGTTGTCTTTGGTTGTCCGTTTTCTAGCCTTTTCACGACTGTCCAAAACTAGGGTTTCGGGTGTTCGGGTTCAACCCGAACACACAAGGTCGTATGGGTGCGTGTGAGGTCTCTTTGCTTGTGTTTCATGTTTGTGTATGTTTGTTGAGTGTTTCTGGAGGTCCTTGTGGTGTAAAACCCGTGTTTAGAGCAGCTCGGGGGCTGCTCATCCCGACCACAGTCGCGATTCTGCAGATCAGGCGACTGGGTCATCCATGCGATTGAGCCGTACGACTGAGTGGGTCATGCGACTGGATCATGCGTCTGAGTCAATCGCGCGACTGAGTCGTGCGACTAGGCATGTCGTGCGACTGAGTTGTGCGACTGAGTGTCTGTATGCGATTGAGTCATGCGTGCGAATGAGTGTATGCGATTGAGTCATGCGATTGAGTGATTGTGTGCGATTGAGTCAGGTGATCGACTGAATGTGTGCGAATGTGCGTGATTCGCACGACTGGAGTCCAATCGCACGAATGAAGGTTCAATCGTACGAAAGTAGCTAATTCGCACGACTGGAGGTTGATTCGTGCGTATGGGAGTTGAGTCGTGCGATTGGGTGTTGTGTGGTACGACTGAATGCCAGTCATACGAATGAAGGCTCAATCGTACGAATGAAGCTGATTCGCACGATTGAGGGTTGATTCGCACGAATGGAGGTTGAGTCGTGCATCTGACCTTGTTATGCGACTGAAATTGTTGTGTTTGATCCCTTGTGCGTGGTGTGAGTATGTCGTGTGGTGTTGAGGTAACACTAACATAATAATGCCATTGTTCGGCCACAAAGATTAAAGTCAACGCGAGAAAGGGCACAGAAACTATTTTGAACGATTGAACTAACGCTTTACAACGATTAAATTGACTTATAACTATTGACACTTATTCAATGCTTCTTCAATAACAACGAGACTTTTACTTAAACATCATCATTAATGGCGACAATGTCTTGTACTTGGATCTACATAAGATCTAGTACGTGTGTCAGTCTGTGTGTGTTATACGCGACCCAACCGATACGACCCGAACCGACCCATCATTATTGCGTGCTTATACATATATCATATCATTAATGCTATACAATAACTGTCAATAGGTGTTTGACTGTTTATTTGCATTCAACATTTGGGATACATTGCTCATACATACTTACCACCTAACAAGTGAGTTTCGTGGCCCCTTTTTACGCTTATACAATATTTCAATCATTTACAACTTGGGGGAAAAGTATGCTTACTCATTTTCAATGCTGTACAACTTACATACATTTTACATACAAGGAATCAACGTGATACTGTGTTGCAAGTACTATTTGATACATGCTTGGGTCTGCTGTGTGGTTCTATCTTTGCAACTACTTAATTCCAGTGTGGGAACCGACGGTTAGGTATTGGTAGTACTACTGGGTTGACACCCCCACCCTCGTTCGATGGTATACTTGTTGGTACCATCAGTGGCCAGGAACGGGCCCTTGGGTGAATATATGCCGACAATTTCTTTGTGTACGTCGCTAGGTTTGGTTGCAAAGCTCATGTCATGTGATATTTACTTGTGTATATAACTGTATTCACGGTATTCCGACGCGCTTATTTATTACAGCATCACTTACATTTTTATTACATAAATCTGCGAGCTCACCAACAATTATGTTGACCGTTTTAAGCATATCTTTTCAGGTGATCAAGCAAGTCTAGGAATCTAGCTGTGCTGCCTTAGTGGAGACCTAGGATGCATTTTTGGGACTTAACATGTTTTGATAAACAATCTTTTGAATAATGTTAACGCTTGTAAACAATTATCAACTTTTGAAACTTGTTCCCGGGTTGTGGGAATTAACATTTGCATTTCATCTTTATGTGTATATGTGTTATCATTATCATGTTGCTTATGGCTATGTTGTCGTGAACATTGACTAAACACGACACAAGTCCCCTTGTTGTCGGGTGTCGTCATGACACGCCTGTCATCATTTATTTATATTGCTCTCTATCGCTTATATGACGATCCCGATCTCGTTACATCCGCGTGTTTCCGCTTCTAGCGGGGGTGTGACAATGTTAGGATTAATATTATTTTAAAACCTATTTTCCTTAAAACTATCTCATGTACATATTGATTATACTTCTTTTGTTGTTCTCTTTCTTTCTTTTCGTTTTCTGTATGCTGCATAGTACTTCATCATTTTACATTATATATATATATGTATATATATATATATATATATATATATGTATATATATTTATATATGTGAATATCTATCTATGTCTCTCTCTATATGTACATATATATATACTATATATCTCATCTCTCTCTCTCTCTATCTCTCTCTTCTCTCTATCTCTTCTCTCTCTGTCCCATCTCTCCCTCTTCTCTCTCTCTCTCTCTCTTCCTCTCTCTCTCTCTCTATCTCTCTCTCTCTCTATCGTCTCTTCTCTCTCTCTCTGTCTCTCTCATCTCTCTCTGTCTCTCTCTCTCTCTCTCTCTGTTCTCTCTCTCTGTCTCCCCTATTCTCTCTCTCTCTCTCTCTATCTCTCTCTCTCTCTCTCTCTCTCTCTCTCTATCTCTCTCTCTCTCTCTCTCTCTCTCTCTCTCTCTCTCTCTCTCTCTCTCTCTATCTATCTATATATATATAGTACTAAGAAATTTCTCCATCTTGCTGATTCGTAGAAATTTCGGGGGAGAATAATAAATCTTTCTCTTGTTTCTTTTTGTAGAATTTCCTAAATAAAATTTGCTACCTGGATGATGTGAGGAGGTCAACAGTATTGTATTGGGATATGCTTGATAGGTTCAGCCAGAAAGTGAAGTAGACAGTAATCTCGTGATTAACTAACAGAATAAGAAACTTTGTGACTCGGATAATCCCCTTGACATTTTTGGCCTTCACAAAGTTACAAGTCCTTGTTCAAAATAGGTGAGAACGTGATACCTTTCCGTTGATTTATTTATTTTTAAAGTATCCTTGTTTCTCTTCCCTATCCTATCTCAAAAGCTATATGCTTGCTCTTCTTTGTATCTAAGAAGCTCCTTGTTGTATTCTTCCTCGTGCTTATCTCCTCTGCTATGTGTGAACATTGACCTGGAGTGATGATCTCCTTTGTTGTACGATAGTACTGACCTGGAGCTCTCATCAGCATGATATGATGATCTTCTATGTTATATGTAAGTATAGACCTGAAGCTCTCATCTGTAAGACTCAATTGATGAACTCCTCTGTTATACGTGAGTATAGACCTGGAGTTCTTATCATTTGATGTCTATAAGGACTGTGCTTCTTTTGAAAAAGGATCTTTGTTGCTTTTAAAAGGAATAATCAAGCAGAGCGTGTCATTTGTTCAATATATCATTTTTTCAATATTCAAGTGTTCTTTAAATGAACCAAAACATGATAATAGTAGCTGCTGTTCACTTGTTGAAAAGAAGAAGGCATGGGCTTAAAAGGACAAGTATATCAACATCCCGGCAAACTATGACTCTCCAGAAGATCTCTTCAGCTTCTCGTTCTTCTCTACCCTTTATTTTGTTTTCTTTTATTATGTTAATAATATGTGAAGTTTGGTGAGGTCTTGTGGGGCAATTTCTTTTTGATTCCTTTATTTTGCTTTTGTTTTAATTTTAATTCTTTTCTAAATATTTTTATTTTATTTTATTTTAAAAGGAAAATAGAATTTTTAAAATTTTGAAGTTTTTAAATTTCCAGCGAAACTATATTTTCGCTGATAATTTCGCTGTGTGAAACTGTAGATTCGCCGGCTCTTTCGCTCATTGCAGTGTCACTTCTAACCAAAGCATGTACGGGCGAAACTATAGTTTCGATACCAGCGAAACTACATTCTATATATTGCATTTTGCGAAATTAATAACTTATTTTCGCACAGTCGGGGTTTTTAGTTTCAGAGAGTATTCCGTGTCTTTATCGAGCGATTTTGAGTTTTTGAGTGTGTGATTCTTGTTTAATGGTCTTTTAAGCTTCAGATGTGAGTTTCGAACCTTGAACAATAGTCTAATCTAGGTTTAAACATCTCTTTAAGGACGGATTGGGCTGTGACTCTTCGGTACCTTCGCAATTCTTACTACGAAAGTACTGATAGTCTAGCGAAACTGAACGAAAGTTCAAAGGTTTTCAGCGAAACTGTGAAGTTATGCTGTCCGTGCGAACTTGATAGTTTCGCTGGTCAAGTTTCAGTTTCGCTTGGCCGAATTTATAGTTTCGGTGTGCCGAATCTATTGCTTTGGCATGCCAAAACTACTTCCTGCTTCTTGCCGAAATTACATTTTTGTCTGCCAAAACTACTGTTTCGGCTAGCGAAACTATACTTTCGCCTAGTGAATTCATTTCGATTTTTCTTTATTTTTATTCTTTTTAATTATTATTCTTTATTATTCATTTTAATGTATCTTTCTAATGCGTTTCATCTATTTTTCAGATTAAACGGCTAATCTGAAGTTCGACGAGAGGAACAACGTTACGACTATCTTAGATGATACTCACCCTAAAGTCGCGGGATTTAGAGATTGTATATGTTGGCTCCAAGGATCACCTATTGCTTATGTGGTCACTCATTCTCGCCCCATCTATGACCTACATATCAGAGATTTCTAGCGTACTGCTGAGTACGATACTAGAGCAAATCCTCAGAGGATTGTTGCTAGAGTGCTGGAGAACGACATAGCTATTACTGCAGAGATCATTACTCGAGTATTGAGACTCCAAGAGGACAGTGGAGATGAATTCGTGCTGACAGATTAGGAGGTATTTGATGCCTTTCGGAGTATTGGATACCAGGGCCCTCCTTTTAGGACAAGAAAGGAGATCAAGAAGTCCTTTTTGTCCAAGGAGTGGAGATACATCGCCCAGGTTTTTATTATGTGCTTAGATCACCGCAAGGGTGGATCAGATGGGCTGAATTTGGATTTCGCCAAAGCCATGATTATATTCTGTAGAGGGCAGAAAGCCAATATTGCCAAACTTATCTTTGTCTGCATGGCAGAGAATGTTATGGCTCTAAAGAACGACAAATGGCTGTTGTATCCAAGATTTCTGCAGATGATCATAGACGATATGATTCCTAATGTACAGAGGCATGGGGAGATAAAGAGATTAGTACAGATGAACACTCGTATATTTGCCGACTGATGTGCAATAAGGCATAATTTCAGTGGCAAGATTACATATTTATGGGAAAACATGTACCCACCTGAAAGATGGAACTATATTCGGAGGGTGATTGAGTCGGAGGATAAGAAGGTTGAGGATACAATACATAAACAAGCTGAGTTGGTGAAGAAAAGAAAGCAATATGCTAAAGAGAAAGATTATGACTTTGAAGATGATATTCATGAGGCTGAGCAGGAACTAAGGGCAGAGAAGGTCAAAGAAAAGGGCTGAAGAGGGGGAGACCGAGAGGAGGACTAAGCACAAACATCAAGCATTTACTGAGCCCTAGAGAAGGGATGAGAGAGGTGGACTAGATGAGGATGTTATAAGGAACCTCAACTCCTCCTTAGCCATTGAGCTAAGTATGATAAAGACAAAGTTGACCAATTAGGAGTTGAGGGAAAACGAAAGGATGATATGCTTGAAGGGATGACACAGATGCTGGTGAATCACCAAAATTTGATAAAGAGTTTGCTGACCGAGGTCAATGAGCTGAAGGCTGCAGCCGGCCTGCCCAATCAGCTAACTCAACTTGAGTTAGATGATATGACTGATACTTCTAAATACCATTTCTGAATGTGGGTACATCTTCAAGGGCAGGAGAGGGAACTTCTGGTGCAGGGACTGAGGAGGCTGGCGGTTCAGGTGTGAGAGATGATGATGAGACAGAGAATCAAGCTAGAAGGAATGAAGATGTTGAGAATGAGGAGAAGGTGATAGAGGCTGGATTTGTATTTTGGGCTTTGACATAGAGAAAGATCTAGTAGGGGAGGAGGTTGTGAGAGACACACCGGTGGAAGGTGCTGAAAGGAGATTGATAGATGAGGAGGAAGAGGAGAAACAGCTGGTTGATTATGATTCTGAGCTAGAATATTATGAGGTCGATGAGAGACCATTGACTTATGTAGCCAAGAAGGGCGAGGATGAAGGAGATGTATTTGAAATGTCAAAAGAAGAATGGTTTGTGAGAGAGCCAGAGCCTGAGGAGATAACTCCTCTATTCCAGAATATGCAGGGGATGAGCAAGAAGGAAGCTGATAAGAAGATCATTAGCTGGAAATACAACCCCGGCCTCAAGATGTTCATGATTAAGAGGAGAAGGGGACAAATTACTTACTTGCATAAAAGGAAGGCATTTAAGACCTTGCCTAAGTGGGATTTAAGGAGGTTAGTTGTGCTCCCATTGATTGATTCTAATTTAAGTGAGAGGGCCAAGATGTTGGAGGAGGAGATCAAGAAAGGGCTGAATGATAACTTTCAGGCATTTGGGTTTATGAGGGCTAAGAGAAGGAGATCAAAGAAAGATAAGGATTGTGAGACAAGGAAAGGTAGAATTGTGCTAAGGGCGAAACCCCCTAAGACTGTGAATAGGGTGAGGTTGCCGGATCTCCTTCCCCAACAACTTCAAAGTTTTGAGAAATGGTTTTATGATAACAATACTAGGGAGGCGGTGATTAGATTGAAGAATGGAGCAGAATACAGGCTGTTTGATCCTATGGAGATATTTGCCTTCTGTGATGAAGACCTACTTGTCTTGTGTGTGAGAATCACATCAAAGTAGGAGCTGGAGCTGAAACGCGAAAAGAGGCAGGCTTGTCATGACAGTAGCCAATAAGGTAAGGGGTGTTTGGATTGAGGTGAAGGAACTGGCCAGGAAGGTTCATGAAGAAGATGAGTTGAGGATGGACGTGCGGGATTTATCGAGACAATTTGAGCAGGCAAGTGCACGTGCCGAAAGAGCTACAACAGCAGAAGCTGACCAAGGATAATCATTGGCTAAAGCTTCTGAGGATGATGCTGCAGGAGCTATTGAAGAAATATCTGAGGCGGCTGAAGAAACTGGAGCTGAAAAGACAAACGAAGATTGATCAAGACGGTGAGATCCAACCTAGGGGGAGTATTGAAGATCAAGTATAAGTTGGACTCACCTTAAATTAGATTTTGGTTATGTTTGATTGTAATAGGTTTAATGTTAGTTTACTTTTGTAAGTTGGTTAATTAGTTATGTTTTGCTGCCCAGCGAAACTATAGCGAAACTATAGCGAAACTATAGTTTCGCTTATAGCAAACTGCTAGTTTCACCCGGCGAAATTGTTTGTCTCAACCGGGCGAAACTATCTATTGGCAGGATAGTTTCGCTGACAACAAAACTGTCAGCAAAACTATCATTACTCTATATAGATTTGATCTTTTCAATTGTTGGATATCCTTGCAAAACCCTAATCCATTCATTCTTGTTGCAAGTGTCTATTGTAAGCTGGTTTATTACAGAAATATATTGAGCTTTGTTACTTTGTTAGTATTGTTATATATTGAATACTTTTGGGTTCTTCTTCATCATCATATTGTTTGATGTTTGTTGTTATTGTTGATATTGAACGTTTCAACCACTCAAGTGTATTGTAATTCGAACATATGGACCAACAGTATGGTAGTGTGGGTGTGCGATGTTTCTTTCCGAGTGTTGTGTTGCGTTACGTATGTATATATGTATGTATTCTGTGTGTGTGTGTATATATATAGGTATGTGTGTCACGTTGTGTGTCTATATATGCATGTAAGCTGCGTATGTATATGTAAAAAGGTGTGGGTGTGTGCTCTTGTTTGCTTTCTACGATGTGGATGTTTTAGTGTGTATTTCATATAGCCATGTGGGTGAGTTGTGTGTGTATGTTGTATAATATATATATATATATATATATATATATATATATATATATATATATATATATATATATATAATATCATATATATATATATATATATATATATATATATATATGTGTGTATATATATGTATATATATATATATACATATGTATATATATATATTTGTCTGTATATATATATAGTGTGATTGTATGTATGTATAGTGTGAGTGTGTTTGCACTTGTGGGTGTTTATACATGCACCTTGTCTTATTGTGTGGCTGGTAAAAATTAATCCATTAGTGTGTGTGTGTGTGTGTGTTTCCTTTTATATTATGCATGCATGTGTGTTCTATATGTTATATATACATTATATGTATACAAATGGGTTGTGTTTGTCGATTATTATGTGAAAACGTAGTTATCGGGTCGGGAATGATCATAGGAAAGAGTTTGAGTTTAAATCATATGGTTTGAGTTTTTCTAAAGCTTATGAACATGCAAAGACACTTGGATGAGTGTTCAAACTTCTTTTAGATGTTAATGTGGTCTTGTGAAGTCATTGAACATTGTTAGGATGCACGTTTAGTCTAAAACTAGATGTTTTCTGGTTCTAGCAGATTCTGTTAGATAACTTGTCCATGTTGTAACTTGATGATAATAAACTCAATCACTGTGTTTATTGGGTCCAAATTGTGTAACTTTTTAGTCCAGTTTCCAGAAAGTCCAACCACACTCAATTTGGATGTGTAAAACTCGAGTTATTGGCTCTTTAGTAAAGGTTGGTCAAAACTGTTTTTTTACAACAAACAAAGGTCAAGTGTTTTGATACAAGGTTTGTATTTTGTTGAGGTTATGGTCAAAATAAATGATTTGAGAAGTAACCCTATGAGTCTTGGAGCACCTTCAAGTGTTTTCATCCTAAAATAGTGTATAGACTTCTGTTTAGAGAATTTATAATAATTGTATGACATATGAGTTTATTATAAAACTCTTATAACTAAAGTGCAGGACCGGTGAAGGGTATGCACTTACAACACAACAACACAATGAGGAGAGTTACTTAGAACACTTAAGAGATCAAATAGGGAACTGGTTAACTTAAGTGAAAGATGCTAAGAACACAAGTAAGAATGAGATAGAACAAGATAGAAAACAACACAAGTATTTGGTTTTCAAGAATGTTGTATATTGCTTCTCAAGTTCTATTACAAATGTTACAAAAGCACACTTAGAAAGTTACAAGTACTTGAGATACATATACTACATCCTACAGCCGGCCATACTTTGAAGGCCAGCCGGATACATAAGACTAGACAATAACAAAATCAAATGTAGAGTCAAAAGGCAGATTGCCTTTTGACTAGTGACTATGACATGCCATAGCTCACATCCTAATATATTACAAAAAGGATAAAAGTACATAAAGTAGAAAGCACAGACTCAAGACCTCAATGTACAGTTACCAAAAGCATGGACCTTTTTACCAACTCATGTAAGTTGGTGACTAATCAAAGTTGCAGCAGAAAGGTGGTCCACCTTTATGGTAAACTACATTAGATAAAATCATGTCTCTAAAAGTCTTTGGAAAAAATTTGTCTTCACTCTTTGGCTTCAGAAGACTTTTTCTTTGAAGCTTCGGAAGACTTCACTTTTGGATTCGGAAGATGTTGGTCTTGGCTTCGAAAGATTTTACACTTAGAATATTTCTAGTGCAAGGTGTAAAACTTCCGAAGCATTTCTACTTATGTTCTTCAGTGCATGCATGCAGAGAGACTTTGGATGTTTTGGCTGCATTAGACTTATAGAAATCATTACAAACTCCCCCTAGGCTGATGCTACCAAAACATTTGAAAATCTTCAGCTGTTGACAGTCCTCATAATGATGATGACCATGCCCTTCTTTATTAGATGGTCAGGATCATAGTATCTTCTCATCTCAAAGAGATCATGTAGAGGTAGGTTGAATAAGTCTTGCCATGTGTAGACATCTTTACCACCTTGATCTCTGATCACATGCCATCGCTCTAGATTAGTTGTGAAGGTCCAGGATAGGATGGGTATCTTAGTTGCAAGAGGAGCCACTTGTATTGGAGTTGATTAGGCTACCTCTTCATGCACTTCCTTGGGTTGATCTGACTCAGCCTGAGGTGTAGAGGGGGTGGATGATTCAAGCTTCTTCTTCTTCTTTAACTTTGGTTTAGAAGCCATCCTCTTCCTCCTCTTTGAGGACTTTAACTAAGAAGACTGGTTTGCAGCACCTTGTTGATAAGTCTTGTTTTGCTCAGTTGGGTGTTTCTCCCTCACAGGTGAAGAAGGAGAGGGAGTTTGACCCTACTGTGGATCAGAAGATGAAGCTTGCTAAGGCTCAGCAGGAGGTCCAGGATGTGTTGTCTCAGGTTGTTCAACCTTAACCTCCACTTCAGGAGGAGCTTGACTTGGAGGGGAGTGTAAGTCAATTAGCTCTCCACTTTTGATCTTCTGTTTGATTACCCTAATGTGCTCATCCATTGTGGATAGAGACATAGGGCCAAGTCTCCTTTCGGAGAATCCATACAGCTTCAAGAAGCTCATCATCCTTTGTCTGTCAGCAGACTTCTTCATGCTCTTTCAGATAATGGCTCTTGACTTTGCAACCTCTTCCCTCATTTTTCTCTTTTTTGCCTTTTGTTCTTTGAGTACTTGAAGTTCAAGCTATTTGAGATACTCAAACTCAATGTACTCAAAGGATAAGGGAAGAAGTGTAGATGCCTGGTAGAGACCTGTGACACTCAGGTAGTTGATCATGTTTTGCCTATCTGTTTCCTTGTCTACCTGAGGTTCTTGTGTAGCTGCCACAGTCTCTTCCACAGGGCTTTCTTGAACTGGGGAGAGAGTAGGAACATGCTTGCATAATCTTTTCTGTCTCTTCTCCTCTTTGATTTGGAGAAGTAGCCCTGCATCCTCTGTTTCCTTCATCTCTCTTGACACTTCCATGTAAGTCAGTTCATTGAGTTCCTCTAAGGGGAGAGATATAATCTCATCAATGTCATAGTTCATGGTCTGCAGGTAAGTAATTTTGACTGCCCTCAACTCATCATCTTGAGTGTTTTGTTTGGGGGCAGCCCTGATTGCAGCTTGCATAAAGCCTGAAGACCTAGAGAAACTTTCTCCCTTTAGCTTCCTCTTCTTCTCTCTCTCCTCCTCCTCAATCTCCTCAGGAGTTAGAATCCTTTTTCCTTTGTCACCCACAGACCTTTGTGACACAGGGTGGAGAAAGCTTTGGCATTCATTGCTTGGTGTAGCATCCAAGCTCTGGCTAGAGAGAGGTTGTGAGACACCTTCACCAGCAGGTGTTTTACTAAGGGGATGAATTTCTGAAGTAGTTGTTGGTGTGACATGGCTCTCAAGCTCTATCACTGGGCCTTCAGCAAAGGTTTTCCCTTTAAAGCTAATCTTAGGGTCTGCCTCAACATCCAGTTGACCAATGATATTACCTGATTGCGTTTGCCTTCTTCTTATACTGAACTCTTCAGTAATTCTGTCTTGAATCCTTTGTGCCAGCCTGTCAGCTTGTCTAGATTAACTTGGGTTGACAAGTGACATGTTGATTAGATCATGACCATCATAGTAGTTCAAGGTCTGAAAATGGAAAACCTCTTGCTGCCCTTGAACTCTTTGAAGAATGAGGGATCTTCTATCAGCATCATACCTCCACCCAATAATATAGTTTGAAGTTCCTTGGGGTGGAGATGATATAGCCCTTGGAATGCCTTCCTCAAAGAGACTCTGAATGAAAGTCTAAAGAGTCCAAATCAATGTGAACTTGAGAAAGTTGCTGAGTATGCACAACTGCAAGTGAGGATGGTGAGTCGTCAATGTCCATACTCCCTGAAGAACTCCTAGGTTCTATGACTGTAATAACTTTCTCCCCATTTTTGGTAGCATCACCCTCTTGTAAAGGTGAGCTAGAAGTTAGGTCAATCACATTCATAGGTTCTTGTGTTCCTGGTTGAGCTCTACTCAAAGGTCTCCCAGCTAGTTTTTCCCTGAGATAAGATATCTCAAGTTGTTGATCATTGACCCTGTTGTGCAGGGTAGTCACCTGAGATTCAAGGTGACTAACCTTAGAGACTAAATAGGAGCATGTTTTTGACAGTTTTTGCACCTTTAGTCTCAAATTCCCTTCATCTTCATCAGAAGAATCATTGGGGATGAGATGATTGGACCAAAGTCCTCTCTCTCACCACCAGCTTCAGGTTCTTGGCTGCTGTATTTCCTCTGCACATTGACAACCTCAGTTGAAGTGTCAATGGGCTAAGTTGCCATGGTTGAGGTCTTAATGATGCAATCACTTGCAGAAGTGGGAGCCTCTTCCATATGGATCTCCTGAACAGGTTCAGGTTGATCCACCTCAGTAATGGGTGACTGATGTGAGCTAGACAAAGGAGACTCAGGAGTACTCATCTCTCTTTGAGTAGGGGAAGAGTAGAGAGACTCATGGTACTCATTGAAACCTAAGTCTTCATCAGTATAGAATTCAAGGTTGGGAATGGGTTGGTTTAAGTCTAAAGGTTGGAGATGGTAACTGTCCCCTGAAGGTTGTTCACTTGAGTCTTGAGACTCAGAGTGAAGGCTTAAGGCAACTGGGCTTGTGAGCTCATCAGACTTAGCATGAGGAACCTCAGCACTGATTCTTGAAGAGATGGGAGTGGTTTGCTCCTTACGGGAAGTGGGAGCTCTAGTATCCACTTCCTCCTGTATGGGTGAGTGTATGGGGGCCTGCATAAGCTCAATAGCTTGAGCAGGGGTTCGTTTGAATTTTCTTTGGTAGGTGATGGTGATTTGTGGTCTTTTTGGTGGTTGGGAGGTAGAAGGTGTGGGTTCAACACTAGCTTTTGTTGATAGATTGTCACCTTGAGCAATGAGCTCTAACATTTTTGGGACAAGGGCTGTTTCTACCCCTGAGAAGCCTACAGTTAGCTTCTTCATGATTTTAAAGATGTCGGGCTTCATCTGTCCCAATTTAAGAATATTATCTGTTTCCCTCAACTGTGAGCCCAGTTCACAGTTAAGAATATGTTGAACATATCTAGGAAACATATAATACTCTAAGGAGTTCAAGTTAGCAAGCAAATTTGAGTAAACAAACTAAGAGTACCTTAACTTGACCCCTTGAAACATTCTATGTACTATGAAGGAGAGATCCTCAGGAATCTGGTCCCACCCTCCATGCTTGTTTGACAAGCTGTGGATAACCACATGGAGCAGGTATTTCCACTGAGATGAGACCTTCCCTTTCCTGAAGGTCTTTACAGAGAAATCTCCCTCATAGCCCATCTGCTCAAAAGAATGATTTACAGCTTCTTTTAGGAAGGAGAACTCACCTTCTTCATCATCCAGCTGTAAGTGAGTGTTGATGATGGCTGGAGTCATCAAGATTGTCCTCCCCTGCATTGTGGCAGACATTGCCTTCTCCCCATCCATAATGACCTCTTGACAAGTCTTCTAAAATTCAAGCAAATGATCCTCATAGAGAGTAGGATCAATGGTTAGGGAGGTGAAATAGTTGGATAGAGCCAGAAATTAGCAAACCTCTAAGAAACTATCATCTTACTTAGAGTTCAACAGAGCAACCTGGTTGTTTTGCCTGTGAAGTTGCATGGAGAAATCAGGGTTGTTTCTGCGGTTTAGATTGACCATTTTAAGAAGCTTAAAGGTGAAGGAAGGTGAAGAACAAAGGCGGTTTAGGAGAATTTAGATCTAAGGAATAGTTTAATTTGAAAAAGATAGTGAAAGAGGGGGGGAACCGTTGGGTATTTATATGAAAAGGATTTGAGACAAAGTTAATGAAAGAGGATAAATTTTAAAATTCGAATGTCGGTCCTACCTCTGAAAAGTAGTTTTCTTGGAAGTTGAGAAATCTTCCGATGGTTATTTGCTTCGGAAGTTCTGAAGAAAAAGCTTCCGAAGGCAAATTTACTTCGGAAGATATTTGAGAGGTTTTTGAAAATTTTGCTTCAGAAGAGAATTAACACTCAGAGTTTTTTATTCTAAAAAGAATGAAAACTTCCAAAGGGAAAATACTTTCGGAAGAAAATTGTTCCTTTTAAACATAAAAGTACTTAAGTTGATTTTAAGCTTCGGAAGATATTTCAGAAATTTCTTCCGAATGTATAATTACTGAAGTAGTTATTTGTTTATCAAGACATAAACTTCTTCCAAAGGTAATTTTAAATCTTCCAAAAAGAAAAGAGATCAAAATTTTCAAAAATCTAAGAAATGTCTTTTAAAAAGATTTTCTTCCAAAGAAAGCAAGGGCTTATGAAGATGATGAAATAGACAACTCAGGACACACAGGTTTTAGAAATAATATGATTAAGTTTTAAGAAAAGCTATTCAAAGTTAATCATCCCAATAGCTGATACAAGATATTTAAATCTTTGTTCATCAAAAGCTTTGGTGAATAGATCAGCATATTGTTCATTTGTGTTAACTTTGACTAGTTTGATTAAGCCTTTATCAAAGTTATCTCTAATCAAATGATACATGATATTGATATGCTTTGTCCTTGAGTGCTACACGGGATTTTCTTTAATTGAGATAGCACTGTTGTTGTCTATGTGGATGGGAGTCTCCTTGAAGTTGAATCCATAGTCCAGTATCTGATTTTGAATCCAAAGCACTTGAGCACAGCAGCTTGCAGCAGCAATGTATTCAGCCTCAGCAGTTGATGAAGACACACATGATTGTTTCTTACATTGCCAAGAGACTATCCTTCCACCAAGAAATTGACATCCCCCTGATGTACACTTTGCATTCATGTTGCAACCACCATAGTCACTATCTGTATAAGCATACAGATTAAAGTCAAAATTCTTTGGATACCAAAGTCCAAGTGATGGAGCACCTTTGAGATATCTTAAAATTCTTTTGAAAGTGATCAAGTGTGACATCTTGGGGTTGGCTTGATATCTTGCACAAATGCATGTAGCAAACATGATATCAGGCCTGCTAGCTGTGAGATACATATGAGACCCAATCATTGCCCTGTAGAGATGTTCATCAACACACTCCCCCTCAAGATTAGGTCCAAGGGAGTGGTTCCTGGCTATGGGTGTCTTAGCAACCTTACAATCAGTCATGTTGAACCTTTTAAGTATGTCTTGTACATACTTTGACTAACTTATGAAGATGCCATTGTCAACTTGCTTCACTTGAATTCCTAGAAAGAAATTGAGTTCCCCCATGGCACTCATTTCAAACCTGTCCTTCATCAGCTTCTCAAAGTCTTTGCAGAGCTTTGGATTAGTTGACCCAAAAATAATGTCATCTACATATACTTGAACTAGCATTATGTCATTTCTTGTTCCTTTGATGAAGAGAGTTCCATCTATAGTACCCCTTTTGTATCCATGCTTATAGAGATACTGTGATAGAGTCTCAAACCACTTCTTTGGTGCTTGGTGCAGCCCATAAAGAGCTTTATCAAGCCTGCAGACATAATCAGGATGATTAGGATCTGCAAACCCAGGTGGTTGTCTGACATACACCTCTTCATCAATCACCCCATAAAGAAAAGTACACTTGACATCAAGTTGGTAGACCTTGAAGTTCTTGGATGCAGCAAAAGCTAGGAATATCCTGACAACTTCAAGTCTTGATACAGGAGCAAAAACATTTGTGTAGTCAATTCCTTCTTCTTGAGTATACCCTTGAACAACTAGTCTTGCCTTGTTCTTGATGACAAGTCCTCTATCATCCTTCTTATTCTTGAACACCCATTTGGTTCCTATGGTAGTCTTCCCTTGAGGAAGAGGACATAAGTTCCAAACCTTTTGTCTTTTGAATTGAAGCAGCTCCTCTTGCATAGCTTCAACCCAACTTCCATCCTTTAGAGCTTCATCAATTTTCTTTGGCTCTATCTGAGACAAGAAACAAGAGTGAAGACAAACATTTGCATCATGGGTTTGTCCTCTTGTTATCACCCTGAATCAACATCTCTAATGATGTTTGTGGTAGGATGAGACTTGTGGATCTTTAGCTGAGGGATCATAGCAAGTTGCTTAGACAGATCTAAATTTAAGAAATTCTGATCTGGCAAGGAGGATTTACCCTCCACATTAGCACACTTATCAAGATTGACTTGAACCAATGAGTGTGTGACATCATTGATGTTGTCTTCAATGGAGTGGTTATCAGCATCAAGGAATTCCTTATCACTTTCACCACCACCATTTTCTCCAAAATTTAAAGCTCCTTCATCTGAGTTTTGTGCCTCTAAGCTGAAATTTGAAGGCACCCTAGAAGTATCAGCAGGATTTGTCATTGATGTGCTGGTAGAAGCTTCATTTGCAGGATTGGTCACCACTGGAGCTGAAGATGTGTAGCTGGAAGGTCTTCTTAGCTCAAATCTTGGGTCAGGATCACCTGTAGATAGTATATCTGTGGACCCTGAAACATGCTCACAAGATTTGTTAAAACAGTTGGTAACTAAATCAAGATCAAATAGCCAATCCGGACCAGAACCTTTCACACTGGGAGTGTGCTCATTGAAAGTCACATTGGTTGACTCCTCAACTAATCAGGTTCTGAGATTGTATACTCTATAAGCTTTAGCTTGAGAAGAGTATCCAATAAATGTCCATCATCTAAATTCTCAGCAAACTTGGCAATTTGATCTTTAGTATTCAAGATGGTGCAAGGACATCCAAATGACCTGAGAAAACCAATGAAAGGTTTTCTCTTGGGCTAAAGTTCATAAGGAGCATGTGTCTTAACTACTAAAACTCTGTTTTGTACATAGCAAGCAGTGTTCACTGCCTCTGCCCAAAAGGTGATGGACAGTTTAGAGTCAGCCAACATGGTTCTTGCAGCTTCAATTAGTGTCCTGTTTCTCCTCTCAGCAACACCATTTTGCTGAGGAGTCCTGGGAGCACTATATTGTCTTGTAATACCTTTTTCATCACAAAATGTATCAAGGATTTGATTCTTGAATTCAGTTCCTTGATCACATCTTATGGTTTTGACCTTGTGATCACATTGATTTTCAATCTTTAAGATGAAATTCTTTAGAATCTCAGGGGTCTTATCCTTAGTTCTAAGAAAGAAGACCCAAGTGAATCTAGTAAAGTCATCCGTGATCACCAAAAAATAAGAGGTCCTTCCTAGACTCATTACACTGGTAGGGCTAAAGAGATCTATATGTAATAAGTGTAGGGGATTAATGATGGAATTTCTTTCCTTTGGCTTGTGAGATACCTTGTGTTGCTTCCCCTTCAGGCATGCAACACAATGGTCATTACTTGTAAACTCTTTCTTTGGTACTCCAGTTACCAAATCATTCTTAATTAATTTATTCATGTTTTTAAAGTTTACATGGCACATTCTTTCATGCCAGAGGAAAGACTTATCATTATTTGCTTTAGATAAAAATCATGAAACTTCTCCTGAGGGAGATGTTTCTTGCAAATCCATCTTGTACATGTTCCCTTTCCTAGGGGCTCGGAGCAGAATGTGCTCATGAGTAATGACCACCCCGGGTCTGAGAACAATGCACTCATGCTCAATAAAGAGCATGTTATGACTTTGATCACAAAATTGGGATACACTCAAAAGATTGTACCCAAGCTCCTTGACAAAGTTTACCTTCTCAATGGTGAGCTTACCATTTGTGACCTTGCCCCTTCTTGTAATGTAACCTCCTGCATCTCCTCCAAAAGAAACTGGTCCTCCATCAATTCTTTCAAACTTTTAGAGTAGTGATCTATTGCCTGTCATGTGCCTAGAACAACCACTGTCAATGATCCATACATTTCTGTTTGTCTTGGGCTGTTCTTGCACAAAAGAGTTGGTTAGTTACATTTGGAAACCAAGCCTTATTGGTCTTGGGCTCATCAAAAGAAGTTGAAGACAATGCAACAATAATTGATCCTATAGTCATGCTAGAAGGATCATTTGCTGATGTTGATGAAGAACTTTCAGCCACTTGGTCTTTCTTTGACTTCCACACCATCTTTGGAAGCTTAAACTTGACCTTCACTACTTCGGAAGTTTTGTTGACTTCGGAAGTTTTGATGACTGGACCTTCGGAAGATCTTGCTTTCACTGCAACAGGCTTCAGTGCTTCGGAAGTATTTCTTTCTTCCGAGACCAAATTTTCTTCCAAAGGCAAGTTTCCACTTGTCTTCTTCTTCATTTTGGAGCTTCCGAAGGAAAGAGATTTTCCTTCCGAAGCTTGCTTCTTCTTCTCCAAACTCTTAGAAGTTTCTTTCTTGGTCATGTGGAGAGTACTCTTTGGATTGTAAACACAATCCTTAGCAAGATGAGAGGTACTCCCACACATAACACAGTCCATTTTCTTCCTTCTAGGAGTTTTCCTTTGTGAACAAGGCTGAACTTGATCACTTTCCTTCTCCATTTTCATCTTTGCAGATGTTGTGGCAATTCTTGTGGGGATAGAACTACCTTTGGAGCTAGATGGTTCAGGTTGTACAGCAGTGGTGTACAACTGATCAGCCTTCTTCTTGATGATGGGATGATTTGGGCATGAACCAGAATTCTTGTTGATGGAGTTTAAGTTGGTGTCTTCAGCCTTTACTACTTCAAATCCTGCAGAGATGAAGACTTGTTTCTGTGTAGAATTGAAGGTGGCCTTGATCTCTTGAGCCTTCTTGGATTTTTTTTTGGCCTTCCTGATCAAGTTCTTTCTCCTGGACTTGGTCATCCCAACAGCTTTGCTCTCCTTAGAGGGATGGTGACCCTTCTTAGAATGCTCTTCTTCACTCTTCTCAGATCCATTCTCCACCATCTCCTCTTCATCCTCTTCAGTCACAGGGTCTATGAGGGGAAGCTCATCTTCACAAGTTCCACACCTAGGAGATCTTACAGACAAGATTGTGTGTGGAGGAGCTGTATCACAAGATCTCAGTCCCTGCTTATTTTGATAACAAACTTTTGCATGCAAGGATGAGGATATTATGTTCTTGAAGGTCACTTCTTCAAGAACATATTTTATAGCCTTGGCTTTGCTGATCACAAGCTCAGCCTAGCATTCAGTTAACTTAGTAATGAGGTCTTTGATGTGATTCCTGTAGTTTGTGTGCTCATGTTTAAAAGTTGAAATGGTTTTCTCTAAGTCCTCTATCTTTAGTTCATAATCATTTTCAGCTCTCTTAAAATCAACTTTTAAGATATTTAAGGACTCAAGAGTAGATCTCATTTCTAAGTTAAAGGACATGTATCTATTAACTTTAGCAATACATTCAGGAGTACAAAGATGTTCCAATACCTTGGCTTCATTGTTGTCTGCCATGAGTGCTTGGTTTGGAGATGCATCTTCTACCTAAAAGTCAAAGCCTTCTTGTTCAACAGCAACTGTAGCTTGTTGCTTTGGCTTCTCATTCTGGGGGGCTTTCTCAGTGTAGTTTGGTCTAGCTTGTGTTTGGCCACCATTTGTCCTTGGTTCCTTACACTCCCTTGCAAAGTGTCCCATCTAATTACAGTTGTAACATTTTACTTTGCTTTTATCCAACCCAAACTTTCCACTGGCTGCATTGCTTGGAAACTTCCTTCCTGTTCTCTTGTAGAACTTCTTAGATCTGTGAGTGAGAAGAGCCATCTGCTAGACTATCTCCATGTACTCCAGATCATCTGGATGGATACAGTCCAAATCTTCAAGAGTGAAGAGAAAGTTTCCTGTGGTTTCATCAGCAGAGACAAAGGCATGAGAAGAACTTGTCTCTTGGAAAGGACTTCCTTGAGTTTAGCTTTCTCTTGGAGTCTTTGGGAAGGTGATGAAAGGGCCCTTTTGTGAGTTGTTAGAGTAGCATATAAGATGATTTTGTGGTTTAATGCTTTCCCTTTTAACCACATGGAGGGATGAACTCAGTTGATTGTTGGAGTTACCAGATGAGTTTTGCATGTTCATCTCCATCTGGTAGCCACTAAGAATACCATACAACTCTGTGAGAGTAAGAGTCTTAAGGTTCTCAGTCCTCTTGATAACAACACAATAATGTGTCCATTGTCTAGGAAGAGAGGACATAAACTTCCTTACAATGTCCCTGTCCTCAAGAGTTACTCTAACATCCATTAGAGTATCCACAATCTCAACATACCAGAAGTATTGTTGAGTCATGGTTTCACCTACCTTGAAGGTGAAGTTTTCAAACTGCTACTTCAGAAGATCCTTCTTGTTCTCCTTTACTTCAGTGGACCCCTCATACATCAGCTTTAGTGCCTCCCATAGTTGCTTGGCAGTTTTGCACTTCTTGAAGCCTCTATAGATGGAGTTTGGAAGAACAGTCTGAAGGCCTGTCATGGCTTTCTGATCAATCTCTATTCTCTTCATGTCTGCTTCAGAGTAATCAGCCACAACCTTTGGAATCATACCACCACCAGTAGCAGAAGTAGTGCTTGGTATGTAAGGTCCTTTAACAACAGAGTCCCACATCCTGGAGTCTTAAGACATGATGAAGCCTTCCATTCTTTGACACCAAGTATCAAAGTCTTCAGGAGTGATCAGTGGAGACTTTGTCATAGTTTCAGTTTCCATATCAGCTTTGGTAATAGCTGCCATTTGAGTTGTTAAGTATTTTTTTTGTGTGAGGGATCTTAAAGATGGTGAGATCTTATATCAAGAGCCTTGAATGCTCTGATACCAAATGCAGGACCAGTGAAGGGTATGCACATACAACACAACAATACAAAGAGGAGAGTTACTTAGAACACTTAACAGATCAAATAGGGATCTGGTTAACTTAAGTAAAAGATGCTAAGAACACAAGTAAGAATGAGATAGAACAAGATAGCAAACAACACAAGTATTTGGTTTTCAAGAATGTTGTATATTGCTTTTTTAAGTTCTATTACAAATGTTACAAAAGCATACTTAGAAAGTTACAAGTACTTGAGATACATATACTACATCCTACAGCCGGCCATACATAAGGCTAGACAATAACAAAATCAAATGTAGAGTCAAAAGGCAGATTGCCTTTTGACTAGTGACTATGACATGCCATAGCTCACATCCTAATATATTACAAAAAGGATAAAGGTATAGAAAGTAAAAAGCATAGACTCAAGACCTCAATGTACAGTTACCAAAAGCATGGACCTTTTCACTAACTCATGTAAGTTGGTGACTAATCAGAGTTGCAGCGCCAAGTTTTCCAGCTTTATGGTAAAGTACATCAGATAAAAGCATGCCTCTAAAAGTCTTCGGAAGAAATCTGTCTTCACTCTTTGGCTTCGGAAGACTTGTCTTTGAAGCTTCGGAAGACTTCACTTTTGGCTTCGGAAGATGTTGGTCTTGGCTTCGGAAGATTTTACACTTAGAATATTTCTAGTGCAAGGTGTAAAACTTCTGAAGCATTTCTACTTATGTTCTTCAGTGCATGCATGCAGAGAGACTTTGGATGTTTTGGTTGCATCAGACTTATAGGAATCCTTACATAAAGATATATAAACAATTCCTTCATATATGATCCGGTGTGTGCGTGAATAAACTGAGTTTATGTTTGTGTGAGCTTGTGTATGGTAGTACTTGTTTGTGAATGCGGAGTCAACCGATAACCAGCACCGTACCCGAACTGAGAACACGAAACCAAATGGTCGAAATATTGGCATTTAATATTAATTATATATTAAATAAAATTCAGGTTAATCGAAGACCCAAATCTTTTGTGCTTACATTTACGTGTTGTTGTGCATTCAAAATGAGTTCTCAGTCCCACTTTACCTACTTTCTTTGGGGTGAAAGAAACGTGTGTTCTAAACGTATTCTCATTTAATCAGTATTACTGTAATATCACTTGTTTACTAGTGTTACACCATACTTAAGTCCTCATACACGAACTGTTAATGTACGTATTATAACGTGGTAATTCTATTTAGATCTACTGGGTTTGACAAACCCCACCTGGGCTATTCTCGCTAGCAAAACGGTACGTCAAACGGGTGTTTAATTTACCTAATTTCTTTGTTGTGACCTGGTGTTCACAGCCGAGGCCTTCTTTAACATTGTCAGCTTCGGTTGCGAACTTTATAAACTTAATAACTTGTTTGGTAGACTAGCCATCTACTGATATTACTTTGTTTACTGTATCAGTTTACTATTATGTTTTGTTTATCAAAACCTGTGAACTCACCAACCTTGTGTTGACACTTTAGCATGTTTCTTTCAGCTTCTTAAGCGAGCACAGCTAGGATCATTATATCATATCATTCGTTATTTGTTGGGTCAATTGAGAACATTTGCATTTTTCTACACGTTATACTTATTTGGTTTTGCGCGTGTTTACGCCGTTTGAATTATAAACTAATACGCTTCCGTATTTACTTCCATATTTTCGTATTTAACTCTGATTTGGGAAACTTTAATTTAAATGAACAATTATGTTTTGTCACTATTCTGTCGTTTGGTGTAACTATTGGCTGAGATCCTGGTATGTCACGCGCCTAACGGTAATACGCCGTTTATGGAAATTGAGAATGTGTCAAATAACCCCTTAATTTCAGTACTTAAGCCCCCTTTCTCTTTTCTTTTATTTTTATAAAAATACTTGTTTTTCAATTTTTGTATTATTCATAAAACGTAAAATGCATAAGTTTAATTATGGAACTTTATTTGTGACATGAGATACCTTTCTTAAACTTCTAGAAATATTTTAATTAGAACTTTTGGACTCGTATAATACATTTTCATATTTTTGTGAAAAACCAGGTTTTCAGGTATGTTAAACTTAACAAATCCATACTTGGGTCAAATAGGATTTTGAAAAAGTTTGAGTATTAATTAGCTACTGAAAAGTGAGATGTTTTAAGATGTCATAAAAAGTTGGGGGTATTGTGAGGTTAGTTGTGTCACTAACGTGACGAAACGCGATGTTTTACGCGTTTTCCGGTAGTAGCAAGTTACCTTGGTGCTTTGGGCGATCGTGAGGGGTTCAAAGGCTGGAGTGAGGACTTGAAATGACAAGGAAAAAGCTATTGAAAAGAGAAAATTAGGCCAAATTTACAAATGGGAAGAAATGGAAGATAGAACTTGATGGTGCCCAAGTATGTGTTTTGTGTGATTACCTTGATCTTGTGAGGTTGATGGTACTTGAGTTTTGGATGTTTCTTGGCTTCAAACGGCTGGAGTCTAGTGTCTAATGAGTGCAAGAGAGTAGAAGGAAATCCAAGAGAGATTAGTGTGTGTTTTGTTGGAGTTATAGTATGAAATGAAGGTGGAGATGGTGGTGTTATGGTGGGTTCAGTTGAGGGTTCAAGGGGGGGTTTGGGAGTCTAAAATTCTTGGATTTTACAAGATTATGACTGGGATTTTGGGGATTTTGGTAACTAATGCAAGTCACTAGGCTCCTAGATGATCTCTCCATGCATTGGGTAGTTTGGATGGTGATTTGACCATGCATAAAGGTTTATTTGGTTTATAAAAGCATCTTAATCTTTTACATAATAATAATGTATGGCTGGTATATGGGGGTTTGTCGATGTATATGTATGTATATATTTGTATATACGGGTGTGTGTGTGGGTGTCGGGTGGGTGTGTGCCTCGGGTGCATGCACCCGTATGTGTGTATGTGCATGTATGTGTGTGTTGTAGGTATATATGTAGGTATGTATGCATGTATATTTTATGTGTGTGTTCCGTATGATCCTATATATATATATATATATATATATATATATATATACATACATACATATATATACATATATATATAGGGGTAGGATCTTTTCAGAAATCATAAAGATCGTAAAAACCGCGAGAACTAATATCAACCATTGATTTGTATAAGTTTGAATTTGTATATAATTTATACAAAAGGGTAAAAATGTATATTTACATCTAAATCTTCTCTTTTTCTTTGTAATTATTACACTTTCCTTATGTATTTTTTCATCATATAACCCTGGGTAGTTTTAATTTGTATATAATTTATACAAAAGGATAAAAATGTATATTTACATCTAAATCTTTCTCTTTCTTTGTAATTATTACACTTTCTCTTTCTAGGGGGGGTTTGGGAGTCTAAAATTTTTGGATTTTACAAGATTATGACTGGGATTTTATGGATTTTGGTAACTAATGCAAGTCACTAGGCTCCTAGATGATCTCTCCATGCATTGGGTAGTTTGGATGGTGATTTGACCATGCGTAAAGGTTTATTTGGTTTATAAAAGCATCTTAATCTTTTACATAATAATAATGTATGGCTGGTATATGAGGATGTGTCGATGTATATGTATGTATATATTTGTATATACGGGTGTGTGTGTGTGCATCGGGTGCATGCACCCGTATGTGTGTATGTGCAAGTATGTGTGTGTTGTAGGTATATATGTAGGTATGTATGCATGTATATTTTATGTGTGTGTTCCGTATGATCATATATATATATATATATATATATATATATATATATATATATATATATATATATATATATATATATATATATATATCTCTATATATATATATCTCTATCTATATCTATATCTATATATATGTAGATCTATATCTGTATACATATATATACAATATATATATATGTATGTATATCTATATATATATACTATATATCTATATCCCTATATATATATATACTATATATATATATATATATATATATATATATATATATAGGGGTAGGATCTTTTTAGAACTTATAAAGATCGTAAGAACCGCGAGAACTAATATCAACCATTGATTTGTATAAGTTTTAATTGGTATATAATTTATACAAAATGGTAAAAATGTATATTTACATCTAAATCTTTCTCTTTCTTTGTAATTATTACACTTTCCTTATGTATTTTTACATCATATAACCCTGAAATCAAGAACACAAATATTATCCCCTCCACACTTTGTAAATCATTAATCCACAAGAAGTCTCACAAAATTATTGAAATCGGTTTTACCATCCGGAAGACGTCGACCACTTCCAACAATGAGATAATGAAAATACTCAAGTTTATGTTATGAAGTCTGCATTAATTTATTGGCATTTCGATGCCAACAATCACAAATACGATTTAATTGAGTGAATGAGGGTAAAGGGACCCACCATTGGAGAAACATCAAAAAGACACGAGAAGAAATTTTAATTTCAAGCCTTCAATTTCAAAGTCAAGGGTATTTTAGGTTTTGATTTTCTTTTAGTGAATCTAATGTTAAATAAACATATTTTTATGTTTCATGTGTAATTTTCCTTCTTAAGTTCTATAACCTTGATTCTTTTAATACATTTAGTTTATAATTTTCTACCCGGTATGGTTAAAAATTGATATGACGATGCTATATATTTTATGAGAAAGTGAAAAGTGCATCATGTTTCTAATTAATTTTGATATTATTTTGATATGTTTTTAATCAATTCTTTGGTTACATTAAGTTAATTATCTTTTCTTGTTGTTTCGTTATTTATATGTTCATGCTTCACTATTATCCATCTAAAGTATATACGTATTTTAGTTGTGAAAAAGATCTTGCACATTATAAATACATAGTTTTGCATTGTTATCCAGCTTGTTTCTAGCATGTTAGGCACAAAATAAATTAGTTATTACTTTTGGGTAGAATATAAGTTCTTAAATTTTTAATTGAACAAAATCAAAAGTTAATTTAGTAATAAAAGCAATGTGCTTTCAATCTAGGAACATATTAACTAATGATTCAACTCTAACTTTTGAAGTAAAAACATCAGTTAATGAATAAGCAAAACTAGTCAAATATGAAATCTAATAATCTCTTTTGGCTATAACATCAGTTGCTTTGTTGCAATTTTATTACATATATAAAATATGATTACAAGTATGTAAATAGTTAAGTTACATGCACGTAAAACAAGGACAGACTTATGTAAATGCTTAATTTACACATACGTGAGTTCAACGTAGATAGTTAATTTACGCATATGTATATAATCAATTTACAAATATGGAAAACTAAGTTAAATATATGTAACGATTAATTTACACATGTGAATACTTAATTTAAATTCGGTGTAATATTTGTTATCTTTTGATTTATTTGTTTATGGATTGGTGTTTTTTCTGGCATTAAATACAACTTTGTGAACGGGGTTTCAACCTTTTTATACATGATTAGATATATGTATACTATTTAAAGAGTTTAAATTACAACATTTTTATACATAATAAAATATATGTAAAATCAACTAAGGAGTTTAAGTTACAATATGTAAATATTTAAAAATTATAGAGATGAGATATGAGAGAGAATTAATAAATTAGAAACTAATTGGTGAGAGAAAAATAATTTAATAAATTACTAATATACCCTCATGCATAAATTAAACTCATTAAATAACATAATAGTTTACATTTTTAATATTGTTTAATCACAACCATTGATCAAAGTAATCAATGGTTATTATTAGTTCTGTAAGTTCTCACTTAAAATAAAGTTCTGAAAAGAACCTAACCATATATATATATACATATAAATATATATATATATATATAATATATATATATATATATATATATATATATATATATATATATATATATATATATATATATATATATATATATATATATATATATATATATATATATACATGTATATAGGTATGTGTTTAAGAAAATGTGTTTACTACTTTTATTATTATTACTTGGGTTATTAAGTTAATTGTTGCAAGTGGATATCATATTTTAATAAAAGTTCAAGCCTTTGATATTTAATAGTTTACATGTTCATAAGATTTTCAAACCTATGTGTTTATAATATTAATCAATTTATTATATCTTTATGATTAATATGTTAGACTGGTTAAGTTTTGTTAACGGTGTCAAGTGGTATTAGTTGTTATGGTTTCACTTAATTATTTAATTCTAGCGATTTGAGGTTAATGGTTTTAAAATTTTATTATTTGTTAGAACTTACATGCGCTAAATTTTTGAGATCAAAGTTCGTTTAGTAAATTTTTGTTTTCTATGGTAATGAGCCCGAGGCCCATGTGGTGGGTTCAACATGCCCTATATTCAAATGATGGCCCGTTTATGTGGGTGGATGCCTAGTAAGTTTTGTGGCCTAATGGCCCAGTTAGGGTTTTTTGGGCCCTAGCCCATTTGGGTGGGTGTTTTAGTGTGGACTTAAGCCCAAAACTGTTAGGCCCAATTCATGGCTTGCTAAATGGGGTTTGGCGTCAAAGTGTGACCCAATAAGGTTTCTAAAAAAATTTCCAGGCCTAAAAACCGGGCTTGTCACATTCTCCATTACTTATATAAATTTTTTTCTCGAAATTTATTTAAGGTCATTTACTAAAGGCCAAGCTCTTAATCTAACATGCCAAAATCATAATAGCAATAAAAGCACAAATCGAGAGCTTTTACCATATTACGAGGATAATCAAGTGTTGTGTGATACTATGGTCGGAGTTTCATTTGTGTTTTCCAAAGTCTCACCGGTAGGAGTCGGGGGTCCAAACAAGTATGGATAGTTATTTTTTTCACTTTATAGTTCCCACATAAACTCGAGCTCTCTCTTGGAGTTCCATTTGACCTTCACAATGGGGAATTTTTCTCGTCTAAGTTTATTCTCTAGTCGGGCTAGGATTTCAAGTGGTTCTTCCACAAACTGTAACTTGTCGTTAATCTGAATCTCGGTGTAAGCCACCATCGGTGTTTTATCGGACAAGCACTTTTTGAGATTTGAAATGTGGAAGGTGTTATGTATGCCTCCAAGCTCTTCTAACTCTTTCTAGCTTTTATGCAACGGGTCCAATCCTTTTGGTTATCTTGAATGGTCCTATATACCTTGGACTCAACTTCCCTCGCTTCCTGAACCGGATCAGTTCCATCCAAAGAGACACCTTCAGCATTACATGGTCCCGCACTTGGAACTCTAGTGGCTTTCTACGGTTGTCAGCGTAACTCTTTTAACGGTCTCTCGCAGCAACGAGGCGTTCTCGAATTCGATGGATTTTGTCGGTCATCTCTTAAACTATTTCTGGTCCAGTCAGTTGACTCTCTCTTACCTCTGCCCAGCAAACTGGATATTGACATTTACGCCCATAGAGTGCCTCGAATAGTGCGGCTTTAATGCTTGTGTGGTAACTGTTGTTGTATGAAAATTCGGCTAGTGGCAAGTGAGTATCCGAACTTCCACCAAAGTTGATCACACAATCCTTAACATGTCTTCAAGTGTTTGAATCGTTCTTTCGATTTGATCGTCCATCTGGGGGTGGTAGGCAGTCTGAAGTCTAGTCGTGTGCCCATTGCTTGCTGAAATGATTGCCAAAATCTGGAAGTGAAGTGGCTGTCACGATCAGAGATTATCGACACTGGCACCCCATGTCTGGATACTATTTCATCGACATATAATTTGGCTAGTCTCTCCATCTTATAATTCTCTCTAATTGCCAAGAAATGCGTCGACTTGGTCAATCGGTCCACAACTACCCATATTTCATCATGTCCTTTAAAGTTCGAGGGTGTTTAGTGACAAAATCCATAGTGATCTGCTCCCATTTCCATTCGGGTATCTCAGGTTATTGAAGCAAACCTGAAGGTTTTTGATATTCCACTTTAACCTTTGAGCAGGTTAAGCATTTTCCTATATAGGTGGCTATCTCTTTCTTCATACCCGGCCACCAGTAGTTTACCTTCAGGTCTTTGTACATCTTGTCACTCCCAAGGTGAATGGAATACTTGGTCATATGAGCTTCATGCATCACCACCTCTCTCAACTCGCCCTGCCTTGGAATCCACATTTTTTCATTCATCTCATTATCCCGTCATCTTGGGTATTCAATAGTTCCTTCATTCCGTTTAATCCTTCCTTGCTGTAATTCTCTACCTTTAAGGCATCCATTTGGGCTTTTCATATTTGATCCACTAGATTGATTTGGGCTTCCATTCGTAGCGCGCGAACCCTCAATGGTTTTGTTCTTTCCTTCCTACTCAATGCGTCGGCCACCACGCTTGCTTTCCCGGGATGGTACTTAATTTCACATTCGTAGAAATTGAGTAGTTCCATCCATCTCCTTTGTCTCATGTTTAACATCTTTTGGTCAAAGATGTGTTGCAAGCTCTTATGATCGGTGAAGATCACACATTTTGTGCCGTATAGGTAGTTGTGAATCCAAGGATCGTCAACAAGAATTATCAGTGTGAATCGATGTCAAGTCAACGTTAGCGGAATTAACGTTGATTTGGTTTAATTGTGTTTAAGCAACTTTAAATATCAATGAGATATCAAGAACACAAGAAACAAAACACAATTAATGATTAATCAATATTTTATTATAATGTGTTTGTGATTACAAAAGAATTGAATGTACGATATCAAAGAATGCTATGATGTTGGGTATGTTTTTGTTGATCGAAAGACTTTTGATGATTGTTGTATTGCTATTGTTGTTCTCAATCAATCAATCGTCTAACTCAATCGTTCTTGAATCGAAACCTAGGATCCATATTTATAGACAAAGGTGTTTCAGTTATAGGAAACACTGGATCTCTTGGGATTTGATTTGTTTCTGTTAAGGAATCATCGGATTTCTCGGGATTCGTATAACCGCCTTGTTGACTTGTTGACTTGTTGACTTGTTGACTTGTTGACTCGTAACACTTGTATTATACAAGTGTTTGGACTCCGCAGAAATATTGTCTTCCGTAGATGTTTTGTTCTTCCGCAGAATTCTTGTTCTTCCGCAGAAGTTTTGTTCAAAAGCAATCTTGTTCTTCCGCAGCATTTCTTACTTGAACTCATTCACTTGGAACTCCAGTTGATTTGTTTATCCATAGATGATCTTCGGATGTTTTGTTACTTGTAAGAAATATATCTACGGAAGAACAAAATGTTCATCCGTAGATGTTTCTTACACTTGGTCAATTTCAGTAATTGACCAAGTATTATGTTTGTACCTGCAACCATACATAAACCAACACATATATAAATGGGTTAACCTATATATTTAATGCATACAATAATGAAGTACAAACGTTCATTACAGATATTAATTCAAGTACTAAGCCTATACATAATGACTAGATCTACTGATTCTAGACCTAACAATACTCCCCCTTAGGCTTAGCTACTTGCAATCAGTTCTTCAAAACTGCAAGATCCTTGATTCTGGCAATCATCTTGTTGTAGAAGTAGGAAACAGCAGTCTTCTGATCATCATACTTATAGTTAATTTTCATCTTGCTGATTTTCTTCAGAGTCTCATAACTGATTCCCAGAACATCTTCCTCTGTAGTGAGTGTGTCTAACACCTTGTTGTTATTCACCACTTCTAGCTCATCTTGTTCTGTTATTCTGAGTTCTGTTACTTCATCAAAGGTTGTTCCCTTCAGCAGTCAAGCATTAAATCTTCTTCTTTTATATGCTTTGGCATGTAGTTTGTCTATTACTTGAATCACATGGACATGTAGGAACAGATCATTTTGTGCTTTTTCATCAGTCAGCTTGGGAAAGAATTTGTCATTAAGGTATGAGGTGTAGCTGGGATGGAGCAGTTTGATTTCCACACGATCAAAGATTCTGATCTTTTCAGCTTTCTTGTTCTCAGCATTTCTCAGCAGGACTAACTCTTTTGTCTTCTCAACATATCCCCATTCAGTGATTGGGTATGTGAATTGAGTCCCTTCAATGCATTTAAGTGCTGCTTTGTTTCTGTTGTTGTAGCCAATCCTCTTCAAGAATTCATCATCTACATGTTCTGAGGCATTGGTCTTGAATCTTTTGAGCCCTTTGATTCTCTTTTGATGTTCTACATCTTCTCTTTTGGCTTCTATAAGCACATCATCTTTAAACTTTGTTTTCAACTTTCCCACTAGGGTTGAGAAATCTCTTCCTCTAGGGTGAATTGGATAATTGCTGATGATTAAACTTTGGAGATCTTTGATGTCATTCTCTGGTAGACTCACCACTGAGAGTACATCATGGAAGTATTCAACTCTTCCAGATGTTCTTTTAATAACAGCACAATCCCAGTCTGGATCATATTTCCATGCCATGATCTTGTTTTCTTCCACAGAGCTGGGAGTTGTGAGGTGATCTATCAGTTGAATTAGAGTGGACTTTTGCTCAGTTATCTCTCTAACTGCAGTCCCAAGTGGCCATACTTTTCCGGGTATAACTTCTCTTGGCTCTCTAATCAATTTCTCCTTTCTTTTGTGCTGATCTTTAGGTTCAACTGTTATAGGTTCAGCAGGAAGTTTGCTTTGTTGTTCATAAGATGGATGTGGAGCTTCAGTTCTGAATTTTACTCCAGTATCTAGCTCAACTTTCATCACATGCTCCATCATCCTTCTGAGTTCTCCTACTGATCTTCCTTTAAGCTCATGAGGTTTGTAATTATGTCCTTGTAACCAGCAAGTCATGTTGTATTTGCTTAGCTTGGCTGTGTCACAATGTCCCAACTCTTTTTTTGTTTTCTGAATTGATTGAAAGGTGCTGAAGGCTTCATAATCACAATTTGGAATAATAAAGCATGCAAGCTCAAATTCTTTTAACAGGTTCTTCATCTCTGTCATGTTTAGTCTTTCAACCATGTCATAAGGGAAACCATGGTTTATAAGTGTCATGAACATGGTTGATTCAGGCCTCTCTTCAAATATGTCACTTGTAGTCAGAAGATCATCAGCCTTTGAGACTTCTTGTTTTGGTGGAGAGTCTTCTTTGATTAATCCTTCCCACTCTTTATCACTTTCATCTTTCTTTTGAGAGATGGGCTTCTCAGTAGATAAATCTATTGAGGGGGTGTGTTCAGGAGAAGTCAGCTTTTGTTTCTTTGAAACACTTTCAGAAGTAATTGGCTTCTTCTCAGCAGTAGCAAGGTACTTTCTTTTCCTTGAGTATAAGATCATTTCTTTTGATGCCTCAGGACCTTGTTTTGTTTGAGCAGCTGAAGCCTTAGCATGAGATTCCAATGAACTGATCTTCAATTTAAGTTGCTCAATTTCTTCTTCTTTTCTCTTTATAATGTTTGACTGAGCAGTCATAGTGCCAGATGCTTGTTCAAGTCTCTTCATCATCTTTTCTTTTTCTTTCTTCTCAGACTCTGCTGACCCTTTAAGCTCAGCTTCCTTGTCTAGCAGAGCATCAATGACTTCTTTATCACTTAGAGCATCTTCTCTCAGTCTTTTTATTCTTGCTTGCTGTCTTATCAATTCTTCATCCTTTTCTTTTATCATCCCCTTCAGCTCTTGTATTCTTTCCTTTCTTTTATTTGATTTGAGCACCAGCTTGTTGTACTCAGCCACCAGATAACTTTTGCTCACAGGAATGTCATCTTCACTTAGATCATCTTCATTATAAGCAATCACATCAACATGATCTGCTTCTGTGTCTACTTCCTGATGCTTAGACTCAATCTCATCTTCTTTTACTTCCTCATGATCAACACTTGCTGAGCTTGACTTTGGTTCAGTGGCTTGATCTTCATGCTCTTGAAGAATTTGTTGTTGTTGCTGATCAGTCACTGGAGGAACTTGTTCAGTTTCATCTGAATGCACAGGGGATTCAGTATTGGATAATGACAGTTTAACTGTACTTGCTTCTGAGACTAATTCTGTCTCCCCAGTGTAGATGCTCTCAGTATCTGAATTTGTAGGTTGTTGGTAAAGTTGCATCTGAAGTTGATTTGGTGATTGGGGTTGAATGGGAGTTATTGGTTTAGTATTTTGACTGGCTGGTGATTGTGTTTGGGGTGTTTGTAGTTGTTGTGGTGATAGGTGGAGGATTGGAGACATAGGTTCTGTATTTTGGCTGTGAGGAGATGGTGGTTGATGTGGTTGTTGTTGTTGAGGTGATGCTTCTGGTGATGGAGTGTCTTGAGCAGAGCTGGTAGCAGAACTTTCTTCACCAATTTCCCAAACAAGATCTTGAGGTATGTCTGCATTTGGATCAATCACATGCGCAAACATGTCTATGTCACCTCCTTCATATTTCCCTGAGATTTTGTTTAGCATAGATCTGCAAAGGTGTGCTTGGATAAACACTCCACCCTCCACAGATGTTCCAGGCAGATCTGCATTAATGATGAGCTGAATGAATCTTGGAAACATATACATCTTATCAGCCTTTTGTACTCGAATGTGATCACACAAACAATTGAAGATGTATTTTGAATAGTTGTAGGTCCTTCCCTCAAAGATGCCAATGATACCAGATGGTATATGTCTTGAAAATCTGTCAAGCCCAGATTTTGTGTTTGACATACACTTCAGATAAGTGTGACATAAAAATCTGTATGGCTTACAGAGTCTCCCCTTCTTAATTTCTCCCTTTTCAAAGTCTCCATCATACCCCATTAGAAGAAAAACCTTTTCAATGTATTCATTATCAAATACATCAGGGTGTCCACCTTCAACATCTCCCAGTTCTAGTACCCTTCTTATTGTTTGTTCGTCTATTCTCAGCCTTCGATTCTTTACTTCTGCAATAATGCCTTCATCATCTTCTTCTATATGTGCAGAATTCCAGAAATCACTGATATGCGAGCGATAAATCGTTGGCTCTGCAGATAGGGCATAGAATATCCTTGATCTTCTCAAATATCTCATAATTTCTTGACATCCTTCTGACACAGGATCGTCAGGGTTCAAGAAAGCACACACATTATGTTCTTTTGCAAATCGTTGATCCATCTGTTCATAAGAAAAGACTTCGTTAGAATCACATTATTGATATGAGAATACGAACAGTTGTGAGATAAAACAAGAATCAACTGGTTCATTCTTGATGATTACGACATGTTTTACCTTAATAAACGCTGATTAAGAACACAGATATATGTTTGCTTAAGGTTTTGATTTGGTAAATTTTGAATGTTGAGAAAGTGGGAAAAATTTTGTTGAGTGAGATTTTCTAGGTCTGAAAAAGTGAGTTGAAAAAGTGAATAATGAATTTGACAAGTCAAATCTCTTTATTTATACCCTCGGACATATTAATTTTCTGATTTATTCAGTGGGTCCCACATTGTATTCTTCCGTAGAAGTAATTTCTCATTAATTGTGTGATCCACAATTTACTCTTCCGTAGTACATCTACGGATCAACAACTTCTACTCAATGGGGACTAGACTGCATATTAGTACGGCTTACCATCCCCAGACAGATGGTCAGTCGGAAAGGACGATCCAGACTTTAGAAGACATGCTACGAGCCTGTGTAATCGACTTTGGAGGAAGTTGGGATGAGCACTTACCGTTGGCAGAATTCTCATATAATAATAGTTACCATGCCAGCATTGGTATGCCACCTTATGAGATGTTGTACGGTAGGAAGTGCAGAACGCCCGTGTGTTGGGGTGACATCGGGCAAAAGGAATTGGGGAGTCTTGAAGTGATTGAGGTCACAACTGAGAAGTTAGATAAGATTAAGGCGTTCATGAAAGCTGCAAAGGACCGCCAGAAGTCTTATGCTGATAAGAGGCGTAGGCCGATAGAATTTGAGGTTGGTGACAAGGTTATGCTCAAGGTATCGCCCTGGAAAGGGATCATCAGGTTCCGAAAAAGGGGAAAGCTAAGCCCAAGATTCATAGGGCCATTCCGTATTATCGCAAGGGTAGGAGAAGTGGCCTACAGATTAGAACTACCTGATGAGTTGAGTGGAATTCACCCTACGTTCCACGTATCTCATCTCAGGAAATGTCTGGCAGATAATGATGCATTTGTACCATTAGAAGACATTGAAGTCGATGAACGGCTAAATTATGTAGAGCAGCCGGTGGCCATCCTTGATTGGAAAGAGAAGCACTTACGGAATAAAGTGGTTCCACTAGTACGGGTACAGTGGAGACACAGAAAAAGGTCAGAATCTACGTGGGAGACCGAGGAGGAGATGAGGAAATTTTATCCTCAGTTGTTTGATGACTGACAGGTTTCGAGGACGAATCCTAAATAAGTGGGGGAGACTTGTAACACCCCGAAAAGTCGAAACGAGTCATTAAAGATAATAGGCTTAAATAATGAGTATTTAATAAAAGAAGGAAATGGGTTATGGGCCAAATTGGGTTTATGGACTAGAGCCTAAGTGATTAAGGCCCATAATCAGCCCTTAACCCACCCAAATCAGCTCCATCTCCATCATTACAACCCTAGCCACCAAAATTCGTAGAGAGAGAAAGTAGAGAGAGAAAGTGGAGAAAACTCAAGATTTGAAGCTTCTAAGGTGAAGAGATTGAAGATCTGGGTGTTGGAGCATCAAGATCTAAGAAAGAAGCAACAAATCCAGGTAAGAATCGACCTCTAAACCCTTCTGTAGATCAACCCGGATTCTAGGGTTTTGGGTTTTGAAAAGTTGCAAAGAATCGCATAAAGGTCACATTTTTACGTATGAAAACATGTATAAAGCTTAGATTTAGCCTCATGGATGATAAACTAAGGGATTGGACGTAAAAAGTTATGATTTTGGGTTAAAAATGGTCTGGTCCGTAATTTTTATGCGATCTGCGAAACTGCGTGTTCATCCAGCGAATTTGCATATTCAATCAGCGAAACTGTGGATCTTCCTGCGAAACTATAGTTTCGCAGGTAGTTTCGCAGACATGGTTTTCCAACGAAAGTTGGGCGCTAGGGGCTGCCGCCCCTAGGACCCCGCTGTCAGGGGCTGCCGCCCCCGAACCCCCGCTGTCCCGCGGCGGTTCGGTTATGTTTTATGATGATTTTACTTGGCATGATGTGTACTTAATAAGTTAAGTATTATATATACTAAAGTGGAAGATGATATTAATGAAAAGCGAAACTTAATGAATGTTACCCCCGGGCCCGTATGATGATGAAAAGTCTTGCAAGCACTATGATAGACTTCACTTATGTGAGTCTGATGTATGATGATGGATCTGTATTCATGAGCGGGCTATGTGCCTTGCAGTGTGGATCAACTGTCGGGGGTTAGCTACCGTTTCATGTGTACCGACAGAGATTGGCATTTGTTGTCAATCAACATGGAGCTCTTGCTTTGTGCAATCTCATTTATGATGAAAGTGAAAGATAATGAAAGAATGAAAGATAATGAACATGCTTATTATGATGCAAGTAATGTTATGTATTATGATGTATGCATGGTCATTATATGAAGGATAAAGTTTATATTTTCTTATATTATTTAAAACTAGAACTCGCTCAGCGAAGCTGACTTTTATGCATAATAGTTGGCAGGTAAGTGCTGATGCTGAGGATGGCACACGGAGCTACTTGGGGAGCTATGGATGGCATTCAAGTTTATGAAAATCTTTATTGTAATTTAAGGACAAGTAATATGTTTTGTTTACAATTAAAAATGTATGGGTACGATGTGTTTTCAAATGTTTAAATGAATGTCTAATTATTTCCGCTGCAATGTTTTATTATTAAACTGATTTTATGCTATGATTAACCAACTGTGAGGCTTCCCAGGAACGGGGTCTTACAATAAATCCATACAAGAGCTCATGTATCAACTAGGCATGCTGTTTATCATGTTTTATTGTTTTAGAAATAACTGTCACGAGCTTCACATTTGATTCACAAAGATGTTGTCCTCCCTTTGCAAGTCAAATCATCACTTTTTCACACTTAAGACTATGTACTTTAAATTATAATAGCTATCTTGAGATGTATTTTGCATCTCATTGATGCGATGCTGATAAAGCTCAAGATAATATACAGTTGATCACTTAGGATTCTTTTGAGAGCTTTAGATATGATCATCATCAGGTCACCAGGTCTTTACTCACGTAAAACAGAGGTGCCTTTAACCCAGGTCTTTGTTCACACAAAACAGAGGGATGATGATGAGCATGATCTTTTCACCTTTGATACTGATATTCAGTATGGTGATCATACACCCAGGTCTTTGTTCACACAAAACAGAGGGAGTATGATTTGCAAAGATAGATAGTATAAAGTGTTTTACATAGTGTGTTTAGATGAATGATTTGATCACATTAGGATAAGACTCACTTTGTTGTCTCAAAATGAAGTTTCCCACAGACAATTATTATAGTATTATGTTTTGCATGCTCTAAGTTTTGTTTCCACTCAAGATGAACCTACTCACATATCAAGAAACTTGTTAGAGATATATTGTTATTTGTTTATGCAGAAATAGGCAAAGCTATAGTGTACTATCATTTCCCATGCATAAGTCATACTGATGCATTATTGCACACAGCATGTAGTTTGTTTGGACTTGATTTAATCTAAGTTAATCATACCTAGAGACTCAATCAGAAAATTAAATCTGACTGAATCAAAGGCTTTAGTGAATAAATCAGCAAGCTGATTTGATGTATCCACTTTGACTAACTTAATCAATCCCTTTTCTGAGCAATCTCTCAGAAAATGATACCTAATCTCTATATGTTTTGTTTTACTATGTTGCACAGGATTAGCAGTGATAAACATAGCAGCAGAATTGTCTATATAGATTGAAGTTTGAAGAAAGTTGTAACCATAGTCAAGCAATTGGTTTTGTAACCAAAGTACTTGAGAACACCCAGCTGAAGCAGCAATGTACTCAGCCTCAGCTGTGGATACAGAAACATTTGTTTGTTTCTTGCACTGCCATGACACTAGCCTGGGTCCAATGAATTGACATCCACCGGTTGTTGATTTTCTATTGCTGTTACATCCACCATAGTCACTGTCTGAGTATGAGTAGAGTGTAAAGTCTCCATCCTTGGGATACCATAGACCAAGTCCTGGTTTTCCCTTGAGATATCTGAAAATTCTTTTGACAGCATTGAGATGTGACTCCTTTGGATCAGATTGGTACCTAGCACATACACACACAGCAAACATAATATCAGGTCTACTGGCAGTTAAGTACATAAGTGAACCTATCATGGATCTAAATAATTTTTGATCAATAGATTTTCCAGTGGGATCAGGAGCAATCTTATCAATTGTTGATGCTGGTGTTTTGCATGAGGATACTTCAGCAAGATTGTATTTCTTCAGTATTTGATGTATGTATTTTTCTTGATTGATGAATATTCCATCTGCTTTTTGATGAACTTGAAGGCCAAGGAAGAATGTTAATTCACCCATTGAGCTCATCTGAAATTCAGATTTCATCAGTTCTTCAAAATTCACACACAATCTCTTATTTGTTGATCCAAATATAATGTCATCAACATATACTTGAACTACTAAGAGATCTTGACAGGATCAGCAATCACAAGTTTGAGGTATAATAGTGTAATGCAGCGGAATGAAGAGATGAATTAGTCAAGTTATAGCAAGAAAGTGTTATTTGTAACAAATGCGAGAGAATATTTTCTGTGATTTGGAATGTTTCAATAATGCTCAATATTATTGCTTACTCATTCATCATTACAATAAGGTTGGCACTCCTTATATAGAGTGCAATTACTGCTGTAATCACGGGGTGGTGATTACTAGCAGATTTAGTACAAAAATAACTAATTCTTAACAAACTACTGAAATGTTCACAACTACTGAGAACATGTCAGAGTGTTAAGTATAAAACATGAAACTACTGAAAAAGAAAACTACTGATGCTACAACGACTGAAGAACAAACTCTTCAGTCGTTTTACAAAACTACTGAAAATAGAAAATATAAAACTACTGAAAGCAAACCGTCACAACTACTGAAGAAGTCCTCTTCAGCTGTTGTGACAACATCTTCAGACTTTGTCTTCAGCACTTGTGTCTTCAGACTTTGTCTTCAGCACTTGTGTCTTCAGACTTTGTCTTCAGCACTTGTGTCTTCAGACTTTGTCTTCAGCACTTGTGTCTTCAGACCTTGTCTTCAGTTGTTGTCTTCAGCTGATGTGGACTTCAGTAGTTGTTGTGACGTCTGTGGGACTTAAAGGTTTTCTGATCCGGCTCATTGGTTCTTTTGGTCCAACAAACTCCCCCTGAACCAATGCAGCCAAAACCTTTAACTTTATTGAGGTCCCACTTATTGTTGGCAAAATGGATGGTCTTTTTCCTTCTTGATCAGTTGAGAAGATGACCCATATAAGCACCGGCCTGGAAGTAAGTCCCTGATAATTTGGTTGGCAAAGTGTGAATGGGAGCTCTGTATTGGGGAATTGGACACTGAGCTGTTCCCCCATCCATGAAACTTACTTCCCATGTATGAGCCTGTAGGATTCTCTGGTGTATGCTCTGAGAAACATGATTTGTTCCTCCATAGTGAGATTCTCTGGTTCACCATCGAATAATCCTTCACGCCCATACAGCTCTGAGATGTATTTGGCCTGTTTGCCATTTTTGAGCTCAACCGTTGTGATCTGTCTGTAGGCAAACTCATCAGGATGATTACCTTCGAGTAGCAGACTGAGCTCATTCTGTTTGAAGTTCTCAAGCTTCTTGTAGACTAACCCCTTCTTGATCACTCTGTTCTCTAACATCTTTTGGGGTGGCTGTTTAGTCTCATAAGCTTTCTTGAAGTCTTCAACAATCTCCCAGGGTGATACTACAAGGACCACTGTGATCTCTTCATCTACGATCCTCTTTATCTGGCCCTTGTAGCGTGCAGGAATATCCTTCTTCACAATTCTGTGAGCCACCCTAGGATCAGGCCACATCCTCACCTTTTCTTTCTGATATTGAAATGTGTTGGCGAGGGTGTACAGTCTCAGAGCTTCTTTCTTCATACTTATTATTGATGAGGAGGCTGCATAAGTTTTATCTATACTTTTTAGCATCTCCTCATCATGAAGCCTTTGCATTTTCTCTTCTTCAATCTTTACCCTCACAGTTTCCATCTGTGAGGTGGGAGTGATGGGCATAGGTTTGGCTTTGGGTAAAGTTAGGACTGCAGAAAGAGGCAGCCTATCTTCCTCCTCATCATCCTCTTCTTCTTCTTCTTCTAGCCTCAACATCCTTCTCTTCTTCTTCTTGGATGCATCATCGGCTGTTGGTTTTGAGGGTAAAGGAGTTGGTTTAATGGGTTGTGGTAGTGGTGATTTTGAAGTTGTGGGTTTTGCAGGTTGTTCTAGCATTTTTGTAATGAGTGAGGCTTTGGAGTATTTTGCTAGTTCATTTCTTTTTCCAGCCCCTGCTTCATTTAAGGCTTCAATCACTAATCCCTTTGTATATGCTTCAGACGTACAGATCTTGGTGGTTATAGCCAAGATACTGTCCCTGGTCCATGACTTAATCTCTATCAATGATCTTCCAAGATACTTAGCAATAAATCTGATCATGATCTCCAGTCTTTCTCTCTCTAGCACATCATAGCTTGCCCATCTTGAGTTAATTTCTTCAACTTCAAGTCTTCTAATCTCCGAGTCAAGCTGTGCAGTGTCAAACCCTTGTCTGTATAGTTGGTCAATAATGGAGTCCATAGATTTGCTATGTGTATCATCCGCCATTTTGACCATCTCATCAAGCTGGAGTTCTTTCTCTTTTCTTTCCATCTTCCTCTTCTTGTATGTGATGTGAAAGTCTTTGTGACTTTCACTCACTTGGTCAGTGTTAGCTCCCTTCACATACTCTTTCTCCTTCTCAGTCTCTTTCTCAACAACCTCTTCTTCCTCCTGGTCTCTCTCTATCAGTATGCGCTTCCCTTTGTCTTTCACTGACGGACTCTCCCCCTTTTTGGTTGCATTGGTTGTAAGGGTTTGAGTAGTAGAAAGGCTTGTGCTCATAATCTCCTCCACTAGTGGCTGTAGAATTGAAGGAAGTTTGTCATCCAAGGTTTTGATCACAATGTCAGTGATCATTGGGGTGATGAGAGGTAGAGATTTTTGGAATATAGCAGCTGTTTGCTCAGAGGGGTTCTGTCCCTGAGAACCAGTGCCAGAAGGAGAGGGTGGTGGATTGAATGTTTGTAGTGGCTGAGTGTTTAGGAGACCTTCAGGTGAAGGTGCCATCTGTGGGTGTATGGTGGTATCAGATGGACTTGCTTCTTGAGAGAATTGGTCAAGTAGTCTTTGTAGTCTACTGACTTCTTCCTCAAGAATTGTGTTCTGGGCTAGAACATCATAAATGAAGCCCAGGTCATCATCAGCAGATGCTGAATCACCTGACCTCTTGCTAGTAGCAAGATGTACATGCTCTGGGTGTAGACCAGATGTAGCATGTGCCCCTTTTTCTTGGAACTGGGGACTTCCAGCCTCAGGACGATGTCCTTCATCAGCTGTTGCCTCTAATGAGGTCTTAGCCATGTTACCAGCCTCAGTCTGATCATGTGCTGATGCAGAAGAGGTGGCAGCCTCATTAGATATTCTTGTCTCCGTATCTACACTAGGAGACTGAATATTTAAACCCCTGTGCTGTGGGTTGTCAGAAGCATGTTGATCCTCTTCCTCCATATCTGTGGTTTTCCCTTTAAATGGTTGTCTGGGAGGAGGAGAGGCATGCAGCTGAGTCAGCACATTTGCAATTATAAGTGTTGGACTTTGGGGGGCATTTTCATTGGGAGATGGGGTATTATGCACCTGGGGAGAATGTTGAGTTTCAATGGCAATCTCCTCAAATGAGGAGGATTCCAGATTTGTGGGTACCCCTTTATTGGTTGCTTCAGGTTCCTTTTGAGAGGAATCCTGAGCGGCTGTGGCTGGGTGAGTCTCTGATACTACTGGGGGTTAACTCCAGTGAGTATAGCCTGTCTTTGTGGTACAGGAGCATCTTCAGGGGACTCATCTTCCTGAATAGCTGTTTTGGTTCGTTTTGTTTTTGGTTTGGTGGGGACTTTGGATTTTGTGGTGGTGGCTGTGGGTTCCAGCTGCGTGGGTTTGCGCAGCTTGGCAGCCATTTTAAGGGATTGGTCAGAGTTGTGCCGGGAGTATACTTCAGGCAATACAGCCATAGCAGGGACTCCCAGGCCAACAAGTCCCTCAGCTTGAAGCTGGTTTTCAATTATGGCCATTATAAACCGAGGATATAATATCCAACGGTTAGAAAGTTGTTTTTGAGCCATATCCTTGAGCTCTAAGAATAATATTTCAGAAAAATTTAAAGGTTGTTGCTCAAGGATAGAGTACAATACCTGTTGCCACCTTGTGGACATTTGATCCCATGATGAAGTCTTTGGAGCCAAGCAAACATTTACCATATGAAAGATAAGCCGTTCAGCATCCTGGAAATGTTTCTTCAATATGGTAGAGGCACTCAGATTGCCTTCATATCCATGGTGGGCAAAGGATAGATCAGTGGTGCCCTTTGGATAGCTGGTTGGGAAAGTGGCATCATCCAGGTTGAGGGTTTGGCGAAGAATCTCTGGATTGATAACCACCTTTTGGCTATGGACGAACGAATGAAGTGACTCTGTATCATTCTCCTCAGATACAAGAGTGACGTTCGTCCAGAATTGGCTAAGGGATTCGGCATATATGGTGGGGTTTATGAGGAAGGCTGTTTGGTAAGGTGACTGGACCATTAAGTCAATGGCGTTGTGAAACTTGGTCCAGAATGGTGATTTAGTAAGGTGAGCGACACAGTTGTGTCGAGGTTTTAGTTGCATGGTCGCCATGGATGAAGAGAGGGTACAGAGTTTTTGAACGTTAGGTTTGAGAGTGAAGGTAAGAAAAACTCTGGTGAGATAAGGGATTTATAAGGTAGGGTTATGAACCGACTGAAGGTTTTTGGTGAGTCATCATTTGCTGAAACTGATGACGTGGCATTAACTTTTTGAGGTTGAAATGACTGACCGTATTGGTGTGATCATCAGTTGTTATAAAACAACTGAAGACTTGGTTTTAACTGTCAGACATTGAAACAGCTGAAGTCTTTGATTTAGTCTTCAGTAGTTATAAAACTACTGAGGACAATTTCGACTTCAGGTGGTGAAACAACTGAGGACATGGTGTTTGTCATCAGTAGTTGTGTAACTACTGAAGACAGTGGTTTTGCCATCAGTTGATGTAAACAGCTGAAGACGTAGCGGTAGTCTTCAGTAGTTGTAAACCACTGAAGACATAGCTGTGGCTTCAGTTGTTTAGAAACAGCAGTTGAAAAACAACTGAAGAGGAATTGCTCATCAGCTGTTGTCGTCAATTCTTAGCTTTTCAGCCGTTTCAGTCTGACCTCCACATTAAAATGTTTCATTGGTCATCAATTCTTAGCTTTTCAGCCTTTTCAGCCGTTTCAGTCTTGATTTCCTGGTCAATTTACATCCTGCATAGTCACTGTCAGAAAAAGCAACTAATTTACCAGAATGTCCAGTAGAATACCATAAACCTAGAGATGGAGTGCCTTGCAAATATCTAAAGATCCTCTTGACTGCAATCAAATGAGACTCCTTAGGTGCAGCCTGAAATCTAGCACAAACACATGTAGCAAACATAATATCTGGTCTAGAAGCTGTTAGATACATCAAGGACCCAATCATACATCTGTAAAGTGTTTCATCAACTACTTTACCTTTCTGATCTGTATCCAGTTGTGTGGTGTTGCACATGGGAGTAGAACAGGGTTTACAATTTTGCAAATCAAATTTTTCCAAAAGATTTTTTGTATATTTGGACTGATGAATGAAAATTCCATCAGCCTTTTGTTTGATTTGCAAACCCAGAAAAAATTGTAATTCCCCCATTGCACTCATTTCAAACTTTTGTTGCATCAGCTTTGTAAAATCATCACACAACTGTGGATCAGAGGATGCAAAAATAATATCATCTACATAAATTTGAACAAGTAGATTATGCTGCCCTGCTTTCTTAATGAATAAAGTTTTATCTATGGTGCCTCTAGTAAAATTATTTTTAAGAAGAAAGTTTGATAATGTCTCATACCAGGCCCTAGGAGCTTGTTTCAACCCATAAAGAGCCTTGTCAAGCTTATACACCCAATTAGGATGTTTGTTGTCC
The DNA here is from genome assembly GCA_025215565.1 of Flaveria ramosissima. Lineage (NCBI taxonomy): Eukaryota > Viridiplantae > Streptophyta > Magnoliopsida > Asterales > Asteraceae > Flaveria > Flaveria ramosissima. The sequence continues at coordinate 20,581,003 of CM046043.1, read as the reverse complement.
TCAAAACCTGGTGGTTGACATACATAAACTTCTTCTTTAATTTTCCCATATAAAAATGCACTTTTGACATCCATTTGAAAAACTTTAAGATTTTGATAAGCAGCATAAGCTAAAAACAATCGAATTGCTTCCAGTCTGGCTACAGGAGCAAAGGTTTCATCATAATCAATACCTTCTTCTTGTGCAAACCCCTGAACCACCAGTCTGGCCTTGTTCTTAACAATAAGCCCATTTTCATCAGTCTTATTCCTAAACACCCATTTAGTGCCTATTGCACACTTACCTGGAGGTAGAGGAACAAGTTCCCACACTTGCTGTTTCTTGAACTGAAGAAGCTCAAGCTGCATGGCATCAACCCATCCATTGTCTTTTAATGCAATGTGATAATTCTTTGGCTCTTGCTGACTGATGAAGAGAGCATAGAAGCAGAAATTTGACAATTGACTTCTTGTTGATACACCAGCAGTGATATCACCAATGATTTGAGACATAGGGTGATTCTTCAGATCTTGATACACAATGAGATCAGTGCAAGTGTTTGTAGCAGGCTCAGCAGCAACAGATGGTGATGGTGAAGAGTTTCCTTGAAACCAATCAGTTGATGGTAGTTCAAAGGAAGTTGAAGTTGTAGAAATCTCATCAGCATTTGTTGTGGATTGTGCTGCTGGAGCTACAGGAACATCAGGTCTAGCTGAATCAGGCAGTTGATCAGTAAATCTGAAGAGGTGAGTACTGCTATCATCATCATCAGCACTAGCAGTACCACCAGGTGGAGAACTGTTGACATGAGCAACAGCTGGAGTTTGATGAGGAGCATATTGCAGTATGTCCAAATCAAATATCTCCACAGGATTTTGTGGAATCTTGTCCTTTGGAGATTCATTAAACTTAACATGTAGAGTCTCTTCAACTATCTTTGTTCTACAGTTGAAGACTCTGTATGCTTTGCAAGTTGATGAATAACCAACAAAATATCCTGCATCCACCTTAGAATCAAATTTCTGGAGTTGATCCCTTGTGTTGAGAATGAAACAAGGACATCCAAAAGCTCTAAAGAATGAAATTAGAGGGGCCAAATGATGAAGAACTTCATATGGAGTTTTCATCAACCTCTTATTCACTAGAGCTCTATTTTGGACATAACAAGCGGTATTGATAGCTTCAGCCCAAAAAGTCATTGGCAATCCAGAGTCAGCCAACATAGACCTTGCAGCTTCAATAAGGGTCCTGTTCTTTCTCTCCACTACTCCATTTTGTTCAGGAGTTCTTGGAATGCTAAAATGCCTCTTGATTCCCTTTGAGAGGAAGAACTTATCAAGTGTGTTGTTTCTAAACTCAGTTCCATTATCACTTCTAACACACTTGACTGAGAGGGAATACTGCTTCTCAACATACAACACAAAGTTGATAATCTTCTGAGGTGCTTCATCCTTTGAATGCAAGAAGAAAGTCCATACAAATCTAGAGTAATCATCCACAATTACTAGACAGTATTTCTTCTTAGCCATACTCATCACTCTCACAGGACCAAAGAGATCCATATGAAGAAGTTGTAAGCAGGCTGTGGACTTAGGTTCTTCTATGGAAGGAAATGAAACTTTGTGCTGTTTTCCTTTTAGACAAGCAGTGCAGTCATCTTCACACTTGAACTCCTTCATGGGCAAACCCCTTACTAAACCATGGGTAATCAGCTGATTTATGTTTTTGAGATTAACATGACTCAGCCTTCTATGCCATAGTGTAGATTCTTGAGGGGAAGCCTTGGAAAATAGGCAAGGATGACCTTTTAGATCTATTTTCTTAGAAAGATCTAAGGCATACACTCTACCAGTCCTGTTGGCCTTAAGGAGAGTGTGTTTATCCAACACCTTGTCAATCAAACTCAGAACTTTGGATGACAGAATCCGGCAGTTCTGACTTGTGAAAAGAGCAACATGGCCTTTGTCACACATTTGACTGACACTCAAGAGGTTGTACTTGAGATTTTCCACATGGTTAACATCATCAAACTTTATTTCCCCATTGGAAACAAAGCCTTTGCCGATGATGTAACCCTTTGCATCATTGCCAAAAGATACAAATCCCTTCTTTCCTTGAGAGTAGTCATTAAGAAGTGATCTGTTTCCTGTCATATGCATGGATCCTCCACTGTCTACATACCAGATGCCTCTGTGGCATGTTGAAGAACCCTGCAGAACAAAGCAAATTAGTTAGATTTTGAGACCCAAACCTTTTTGGTTTTGGGCCTATTCACATCAACAGATGGTGGACTAACAAGTTTGCTAGAAATAACAGCTTGAGAGGAAGAAGATGGTGGAAAAGAGGAATCCTTTGGCTTGGACCTCCTTTTCTGTGGATTCAACATAGGAGCATCTAATTGGTTGACTCTTCCCAATAGATGTTGAACCATCATAACCAGCTGTGTCTGATTTTGTGATAGAGCTTTCAGCTCTTCAGACACATTAGGACTGGATTTTGATAAGTTCTTATGTTGCACCTTCTTCTTTTGAGCAACCTCAGCTGTTACCTGTTTAACCCCTTCCTTTTTGGATTTCTTTTTAGACTTGGGGATTACAGGATTTGATGTTGCTGGTACAAATGTGGCTTTAAACTCATTTTTCATTTTTACCATTTTCTCTTTAATTTCATCTTTATTTTTGAGTTTGGATCCTCTTTTGTACCAACAATCATCAGTGAGATGATTAAACAAACCACATACTTCACAAGGTTTATTTTTCATCTTTTGTTGATCATCAACTAAAGAGGATGAAACTACTGAAGACTTGCTCTTCAGTACTTTGGAAGCACTATTTGCTATCTTGGCTTCCTCTTTAGTAGTTTTCAAACTCTTTCTACTGACAGTTTTCTTCTTTTCAGTGCTGTCAGTAGTTGGAGCTTGAACTTCAGGAGTTAAATCTTGCTCTCCAGTCCTTTCAGGACTTTCTGACATAACTCCTGAGTTGACCAACTCTTTGATCATGTGAGTGTCAGCAATTGAACTATCAATATTAGCTGATAAGTTCTGAGAGGACTTATTGCTGACTTCAACTTTTGATGATGCTTTATCAAAAAGTGAATCACATGATGAGGTGGATTGGTTATTGCTTTCTCCATCAGATTTCACCTCTACTCTTGGAGTAAAATCTGTAGGAGGAGCAGTGTGATTATAACCAATGCCAAACTTCACATTGGAAGCTGATTGCTTACTAAAAAGCATCTCAAAACCTTTGCATGATTTCACCCATCGATCACACTCTACTTGGGTGACTGCAAGGGTTTCTTTAAGACTTTTCTGGTCCTCCAGAATGACCTCTAGCTTAGCCTTTTCATCATTTAATTGGCATTTAAGCTTATAAATCTCATCATTTTTATTATTAATCACAGACTCATACTCAGCTTGTCTTTTGGAAATAGTTTTCTCAAACTCAAGTTTTTCATTTATTAATGCTACATTTGCCTCTCTAATAGAGACAAAAGCAGCAATGCAAGATTCAGAACATAACTTGGCTTTGGCTTCGGAAGATACCTGAGTTACCTGTGAAGATGATGCAGTTGAGCAGGAACCCTCAGTTGATTCCAGAGCCATGAGTGCCAGATTTCCAAAAGGACTATCACCACCATGTTGATCAGCACTTGTGAACAATTGTTCATGACCAGACATGTCATCTGGCAAGCTACTCCAATCAACAACTTCTGGGGTGAAGAAGCTGTGTTGTTGAGGTTGAGGGGGTTGATGAGATGGTTGAGGTTCTGGAAGTGCATGAGGTTGTGGTACCATAGGAGCTTGAACTTGACCGGCTTGTGGCATGTAATAACACGGGTAAGGATAAGGCATTTGACCCTGAGGAACAAAGTATGCAGGAGATTGTAGTTTAGACTGATGACCAGAGTTGACAGGATGTTGCCCTTTGTTTTGTTGACTATTGCTAGGAAAAGTCACAAAAGGTGCAGAGGAATTAGATCCAGATGATCTACATTCTCTAGCAAAGTGTCCAAGCCTTTGGCATCTGTGACACCTCAACTTACTCTTGTCAAAACCAACTTTGGTTTTGCCAGAGAGTCCTGGGAACTTTCTTCCAGTTCTTTTATAGAACTTCTGAGATCTGATATTTATCAAGGCCATTTGGCTCAAAATATCCATCTCTTCTAAGTCATCATCAGCAATCCCCTTGAGATCATCCATGATGAAACATAGATTGTCATTATTACACCCAGAAAATTGACTATCAACACTCACAAATGCTGAATCAGAAATATTTGAAGAGAAATCAATATGCTCATCATACTGGCATTCAGATGAAGCATATTCTGACTCATGACTAACCAGAGCAGTATTGCCTGGTACAAAGTCCTCAGTGAGCTTACCAGATGAAGACAGTTTTCTCTTTTGTTCTATCTCTCTCTCAAATGTGAGTAGTTTCCCATGAAGTTGGGTGAGAGATAGTTTGTCCAAATTTGCACTGGAGCGTAGGACAATGGTATATGTGTCCCATCTCTCAGGCAATGATCTGAGAAATCTGTTATTCATCTGAACATTAGTGTACTCATGTTTGACCATTTTCAATTCAGAGATCAAACAAGAGAACCGCTCAAACTGTTGAGTCAGTGTTTCACCCTTCCTATGAGAAAATGTCTCATATTGTTGGGCAAGGATCTCTCTATTATTTGCCAAGACCTCATCTGTTCCTCCAAATTGTTCTTTCAAGGCATTCCAGAGGTCATGGGCAGATTCATAGTGCATTAACCCAGAATAAATTTCATTTGGTAGCGCCATGGCTAGAATTCCATGAGCTTTTGCATCTATCTCAAATAATTTCTTATCTTCATCTGAGTATTGATCCTTCCTCTTCGGAACCATTTGATTGGTTTCCGGGTTATTCACCATAGGCTTATGTGGACCATGTACCACCGATGTCCAACAACCTGAACTGTTAACAGACAGGTGATGGAGCATACGACGTTGCCATATGTTATACTCATTCCTAACCAGCATTGGAGGCTTGGTTGAGGAACCAGTATTGTGAGGATCATTGGAAGGAGTAGTCATTTTGAAACCAAGAACAATTTTATTCAAGCAAAAATTTTGACACAACACAACAACCTCAATGAAAACCGAGAATAAGTCTCAGGATGAATGATTAAAACACAGAAAATTCACTCTCTTTATCAGTTTCTTGCAAAAGGATACTAATTCACTCAAACTTGGATCTTGAAGAGCAGTTTCAATGATCAATTATTAGATCGATCAATGATTAACCAGCTCTGATACCATTTGACAGGATCAGCAATCACAAGTTTGAGGTATAATAGTGTAATGCAGCGGAATGAAGAGATGAATTAGTCAAGTTATAGCAAGAAAGTGTTATTTGTAACAAATGCGAGAGAATATTTTCTGTGATTTGGAATGTTTCAATAATGCTCAATATTATTGCTTACTCATTCATCATTACAATAAGGTTGGCACTCCTTATATAGAGTGCAATTACTGCTGTAATCACGGGGTGGTGATTACTAGCAGATTTAGTACAAAAATAACTAATTCTTAACAAACTACTGAAATGTTCACAACTACTGAGAACATGTCAGAGTGTTAAGTATAAAACATGAAACTACTGAAAAAGAAAACTACTGATGCTACAACGACTGAAGAACAAACTCTTCAGTCGTTTTACAAAACTACTGAAAATAGAAAATATAAAACTACTGAAAGCAAACCGTCACAACAACTGAAGAAATCCTCTTCAGCTGTTGTGACAACATCTTCAGACTTTGTCTTCAGCACTTGTGTCTTCAGACTTTGTCTTCAGCACTTGTGTCTTCAGACTTTGTCTTCAGCACTTGTGTCTTCAGACTTTGTCTTCAGCACTTGTGTCTTCAGACCTTGTCTTCAGTTGTTGTCTTCAGCTGATGTGGACTTCAGTAGTTGTTGTGACGTCTGTGGGACTTAAAGGTTTTCTGATCCGGCTCATTGGTTCTTTTGGTCCAACAGATCTTAATGTTCTTGTTTGAGAAAGAGTGTCTGATCAATAGTTCCTCTTTTGTAGCCATGCTTGAGTAAGAAAGATGATAGTGTTTCATACCATTTTCTTGGTGCTTGATGAAGACCATATAAGGCTTTATCTAGTTTGTATACCCTGTGAGGATAATGAGGATCTTTAAATCCGGGGGGTTGAGACACATAAACTTCCTCATCAATTTTCCCATATAAGAATGCACACTTGACATCCATTTGATACACAGTAAATTTCTTGTATGATGCATATGCCAAGAACACTCTTATTGCCTCAATTCTTGCAACTGGTGCAAAAACTTCATCATAATCTATGCCTTCTTCTTGAGTGTATCCTTGTGCTATCAACCTTGCTTTGTTTCGGACAATAATCCCTCTATCATCCAGTTTGTTTTTGTATAGCCATCTAGTTCCAATAGGATGTTGACCTTCAGGTAAATCAACAAGAGACCATACTTTTTGCTTTCTGAACTGTTGAAGCTCTTCTTGCATAGCTTCAATCCAGCTATTGTCTTTTAAAGCAGCTGTAATGTTTGGAGGCACTACTTGAGAAAGAAAACAGTTGAAGAGACAAAGGTTGGCTGTACCACTTTGGCTCCTTGTAGTTCTCTTTTCAGGATTTCCAATGATATTGTTAAGTGGATGAGACTTATGAATTCTCATTGAGGGAGTTGACTCAACTGGAATGGATGATTCCAGATTAGTCATTTCCATTGCCTCTGACTGATTCATCTCAATTTGAGAATTCAAGAAATAATCAAATTGAGTCTCTGTTGATTGAGCTACAGAAGTATCTGCAGTTGGATTTTGCTCTTTCGCAGGAACTTCTGCGGAAGTATTTTATTCTTCCGTAGGAGCTGCTCCGGATACATTTTGGTCTTCCGAAGGAAGTTCTCCGGATGTATTTTGGTCTTCCGAATGAATTTCTCCGGATACATGCTGATCTTCCGAAGGAACTCCGGATGCATTTTGGTCTTCCGAAGGAATATCTCCGGATACATGCTGATCTTCCGAAGGAACTCCAGATGCATTTTGTTCAGTTCCACATGTAATATCTGCTTCTGCTGAAGTATTTTCACCTGAAGATGGATGTATCCTTGGGGGATCAGCACATAAAGTTACTTCAGCCATAATAGGTGGAACAAATGGATAGCATACTTCATCAGATTCTGCATTTGTCAAATGATCATAGTTAAAAGATTTAGACAAAGCATCTATGTCAAATAACCATGATGAACCTTTAACTGACTTAGTAAACACATTTTCATCAAAAGATACATTAGGGGTCTCTTCCACAATGTTATGTTGTGGAATATACACTCTATATGATTTTGATGTTGAAGAGTATCCAACAAAGAAACCATCATATGCTTTTTCTGAAAATTTTCCTAATGACTCTTTTATGTTCAAAACAGTTACTTGACATCCAAATACTCTTAGATATCCTATGTAAGGTTTTCTTTTAAATAGGAGCTCATAAGGAGTTTTGTTATGTTCTTTGACAATTAATGTTCTATTTTGAACATTGCATGCAGTATTCACAGCCTCAGCCCAAAAGGTAATAGGTAGTTGTGAATCAGCTAGCATTGTTCTTGCTGCTTCAATGAGAGTTCTGTTTCTTCTTTCAGCAACTCCATTTTGTTGTGGAGTCCTTGGTGCACTGAATTGTCTTGCAATACCTTTGCTCCTGCAAAAAGAATCTAGTTCAAAGTTGACAAATTCAGTACCATTATCACTCCTGAAAATTTTGACTTTTGTATCAAGTTGATTCTCAATCTTGATGACAAAGTCCATTAATGTTTCTGATGTTTCACTCTTTTCTTTTAAGAAAAAGACCCATGTAAATCTAGTGAAATCATCAACTATCACCAAACAATATTGCCTTTTTCCAATGCTCATTACATTGGTTGGACCAAAAAGATCCATGTGAAGCAATTTGAGTGGTGTAGTATTAGTATTGATTGTTTTTGGTTTATGTGACACTCTGTGTTGTTTTCCTTTGTAACAAGAAGAGCAATGAGTTGAGCAATGGAACTCTTTATTTGGTAATCCAATGACCAGGTCATGTTTTACCAATTTATTCATGTTCTTCATGTTAGAATGAACAAGCCTTCTATGCCATAATTGTGACAAATCTTCTGAAAGTTTAGATATAAGGCAAGTTTCATGTTTTGTGAGTGAAGTGTTGTTCATATCCAAAACATAAGTGTTTCCTTTTCTTGCTGCTTTGAGGAGAATTCGATCTTCAGGGACAATAAATCCTGGCTTAAGAATGTAACGGTTAGTGTCATCAAACAATGTAGTGTAGTTTTGATCACAGATTTGAGATACACTAAGTAAATTATACTGTAAGTTTTTACAGTAATTTACTTTATCAAATATAAGTACACCATTAGTTATCATTCCTTCACCAACAATTTTACCTCCCTTTTTATCCCCACCAAATGCCACATAAGAAGCATTTTTATGTTTAAAATCATGGAGAAGAGAACAGTTTCCTGTCATATGCCTGGAACAACCACTGTCAACATACCACATGTTGTCAGCTCTCCAATATTGTTCCTCTTTTGCCATTGGGGGGACTGTTTGATCCATATGGGCCATCAAAGCTTGATTCTCTTCCAAAACTTCCTTCTCATACAAACTCCAGTCACACGTTCCATCTTGAAGTATGATCAGCCCTGACTCCTTTGAGTTACTAGGTCCTGCTGATTCTCTGGTGGCTGGTGGGGAAGTATTGATCAGTTGAGATTGCTTGTGCAGAGGTCTTTGAGAAGATTGTTGATTTGCTTGAATCTGATGTTGTTGATGCTGCTGATGTTGTCTCATCTCTGGATAAGACTGTTGATTGCATTCTCTTGAGAAATGTCCATAGAGATTGCATTTGTAGCATCTCACTTTTGATTTGTCAACACCAATCTTTGATGTTTTGCTTGCTGAAGCCAAGTTCTTATTTCTCCTGAGATATTGCTTAGCTCTATAAGCAATCATGGCCATCTGCCATTGTAGATCCATCTCTTCCACTACATCTGGAGGTAGTTCTTCTAAGTCTTGTTGGCAGATATTGGCTGATGTTAGAGAGCTTCCCAGATATGCTTGAAAACTTGAGCTAAAAGCTGCAAAGGCTGCTCTTTGTTCTTCAGAGTCCAATATCACAGTTATTGGTTCTGACTGATTTGCTGAAAAGGAAGACTTAGTTGTTGTTGCAGTTGTATCTTGTCTATCAGTAGTTCTTCCTTTATTCTTCTGCTGCTTGTCTTGAGATGATTTCTTTGAGGGTTTTGAAGCATAGAAGCTAACTTCCTCCTCATCATCACTCCTAGCACAAGAGTTATCACTTTCATTGTTTGAAATAAATGCACTTCCTACATTATTTGTTTCTTTGAAGTGATAGGGTGAGACATGAGTTCTCACACTCTTGTTTCTTGATTTTTCGTCCATTTCAAGAGCTTCCACTTTTGCAACCAGAGTATCTAAGCCAGTTGCTTTCAGATCTATAGTGTTCTTGAACATGGACACAGTATGCTTCCAACTTTCTGGCGAAGTGTGGAGCATTTTCTTGTTTAATTCCTCACTAGTATACTTCAACTCTAGAATATTCATCTCAGTGACTAACTGCATGAATCTATGAAGTTGCTGAGGAATTGATTCACCCTCAATATGATGAAAAGTTTCATATTGTGATCTGAGGGTGTCTCTCCTTATACTTCTTATCTCATCACTCCCTTCGCAGAGAGTGTGAAGTATCTTCCATAAGGAGTGAGCTGTTTTATAGTTCTCACACCTGATTAATATCTCTTCAGGTAAAGCCATACTAAGCAAACTGTATGCTTTTATATCGATTTTAACCTTTTTGACATCATCAGGTGATAGATCTTTCGTACTGATTGGTTGATTTTTGTCATTATAATCCGGCCCAAGAGTGGGTGGAATATAAGGACCTTCAGTGATGGAAATCCACAAGTCAGAATCAGTATAGTTTACATGATTCCTGAACTTGATTTTCCAAGACTTGAAATCTGCTTTTGTTTCCAACTTCGGAGGTTGGTAAGATGAACCACTGAAGTTGCTCATGATGTTAACAAGATCTGCTATTCAATTGATTTGAATATAGAAACAAGTTAATTAAAAACGATTGCTGTTAAACGAAATCAAACACAATTAAAACACAACTAACACTGATAGATCAATTGATCTAAATCAATGAGAAGTTGACTCTGATACCACCTGTGAATCTAAGGATAGTCAACAGGAATTATCAGTGTGAATCGATGTCAAGTCAACGTTAGCGGAATTAACGTTGATTTGGTTTAATTGTGTTTAAGCAACTTTAAATATCAATGAGATATCAAGAACACAAGAAACAAAACACAATTAATGATTAATCAATATTTTATTATAATGTGTTTGTGATTACAAAAGAATTGAATGTACGATATCAAAGAATGCTATGATGTTGTGTATGTTTTTGTTGATCGAAAGACTTTTGATGATTGTTGTATTGCTATTCCTGTTCTCAATCAATCAATCGTCTAACTCAATCGTTCTTGAATCGAAACCTAGGATCCATATTTATAGACAAAGGTGTTTTAGTTATAGGAAACACCGGATCTCTTGGGATTTGATTTGTTTCTGTTAAGGAATCATCGGATTTCTCGGGATTCGTATAACCGCCTTGTTGACTTGTTGACTTGTTGACTCGTAACACTTGTATTATACAAGTTTTTGGACTCCGCAGAAATATTGTCTTCCGTAGATGTTTTGTTCTTCCGCAGAATTCTTGTTCTTCCGCAGAAGTTTTGTTCAAAAGCAATCTTGTTCTTCCGCAGCATTTCTTACTTGAACTCATTCACTTGGAACTCCAGTTGATTTGTTTATCCGTAGATGATCTTCGGATGTTTTGTTACTTGTAAGAAATATATCTACGGAAGAACAAAATGTTCATCCGTAGATGTTTCTTACACTTGGTCAATTTCAGTAATTGACCAAGTATTATGTTTGTACCTGCAACAATACATAAACCAACACATATATAAATGGGTTAACCTATATATTTAATGCATACAATAATGAAGTACAAACGTTCATTACAGATATTAATTCAAGTACTAAGCCTATACATAATGACTAGATCTACTGATTCTAGACCTAACAGTAGTGCCTCCAGATTTTAAGTGCAAACACCACAGCTCCGAGTTCTAATCATGTGTGGTGTAATTTTGTTCATGCACTTTTAATTGTCGTGAGGCATATGCTATTACCTTATCGCTTTGCATCAATGCGCACCCAATTCCTTGTCGTGACGCATCGCAGTAGATGGTGAAGTCCTCAGTTCCTTCGGGTAGGGAAAAAATTGGTGCACTACAACTTTTGTTTTAGAGTTGCAAAGGCTTCTTGTTGTTGAGTTTCCCAATCGAACTTGGTGGTCGAGTAAAGTACGTTAAAGGTCTGGCGATCTTCGAGAAGTTCTCGATGAACCGTCTGTAGTAGCCAGCCAAACCCAAGAATTGTCTCACTTCGGTGGCTATCTTAGGAGCTTCCCATTTCTTAATCGCTTCAATCTTAATAGGATCCACTTGGATTCCTCTTTCACTGACTGTATGGCCAAGAAACTGGACCTCCGCATCCAAAACTCACATTTTGAGAATTTTTCATATAGTTGCTCTCTTCAAAGTAACTCTAAAATTATCTTCAAGTGTAGTTTGTGCTCGGCCTCAGTTTTGGAATATATCAAGATATCATCTATAAATACAATGACAAACTTGTCCAAGTACGGTTTGCACACCCTATTCATGATATCCATGAATACTGTAGGGGCGTTGGTTAAACCAAATGGCATTACAAGAAACTCGTAATGTCCATACCTAGTTCTGAACACAGTTTTTGGTATATCTTCCTCCTTAATTCTTAATTGGTGATACCCTGATCTCAGGTCTATTTTGGAGAAATAACGTGACCCTTGAAGTTGGTCAAACAAATCGTCAATCCTTGGGAGTGGGTATCGATTTTTGATTGTGACTTTGTTCAATTCCATATAGTCGCTACACATCCTTAGAGTTTCGTCCTTCTTCTTAACATACAAGACTGGTGCTCCCCATGGCGAGAAGCTTGGTCTAATGAACCCTTTGTCCATCAGCTCTTGTAGTTGGATCATTTTGCTCTTGCATTTCTGAAAGGGCCAACCTATATGGTGCCTTGGCTACAGGTGCTGCTCTTGGTACCAAGTCGATTCGAAATTCAACCTGCCTCTGTGGTGGCAATCCAGGTAGTTCGTCTGGAAACATGTCTGCGAACTATGATACAACAGGCATATCCTCAAGCCGTTTCTCTTCCTCGGTAGTCATCACATAAGCTAAGTACGCAACACATCCCTTACCTAGGCACTTATTAGCTTTCATACATGATATAATGTCCATGCTTTGTCTTGGACTTTCCCCGTAAAGTATGAGGGTTTCTCCTTCTGGTAATGGCATTTTTAAAAGCTTCTTATCACACACTATTTCTGCTTAATTCTTTGCCAGCCAATCCATTCCTACCACTATATCGAACCCTCCTAATTCATTGGGTATAAGATCTATAGGGAATTCATGCTCATCCAGATCCAACGTACACCCAACAATGGCTTCATCGGCCTCGATTAGGGTTCCGTTTACTAACTCTATGGTATATATACTAGATAGCTTAGAGAAATTTAAGTCAATACTTGGCCTAAAGTTTGTAGAAACAAAGCTCTTGTTTTCCCCAATATCAAATAATATGTATGCATAATGATTGTTGACTAAAAACGTATCAGTCACGACCCCTGGTTCCTCTCTAGCAGCTTTGGCATTCATCACGAACGCTCTTCCCTTAGGGCGGCCAACCATTGGCTTTTTAGCCTTAAGTTTGGGGCAATCAGGGCAGAGATGTCCAACTTCTCCACATTCATGACACCTCGCAGGCACTGTGGTAGTGGATTTGCATTATAGTGCGAAATGCCCCGGCCGGTTGCACTTGAAACACACATTTGCTTTAACTTCCTTCCCTTGGGGTCTCACCCTGGCTTGACTTAACATTGCCCTACGTGATGTAATCTACATTTCCCACATATTGGTTGCTTCCCTAAATAAGGTTTCTTCTCTCTGCTTGGCTTACTTTCGCTTGCTCTCACATTCGAACTTCCACTCATAACCCTAAAATTATCCCCTTTCCTCTTAACTCCCACGTTCTCAGATCCCCTAGCTCCTTCACACCAGCGCAAAAATTACCATGGTTTTTTGAAATGTCCTTGGTTTTGCAGCCTTCACCATTCCTCTAATCTTCGGGGTCAAACCCTACACATACCTACCTTTCTTTGATTCTAGTGTAACCAAGTGTGGCACTATGAACGACAACTCACTAAACCTATTGGTGTACTCCAAGTGTGCAGTTCCCTTCATCTCTAAGCTTAGAAACTCACCCTCCATCTTCTCTTTCTCATTTATCGGGAAATAATGCTCGATCATCAACTTCTTGAATTCCTCCCACCTCATCCTGTTCACACCATTCATTCCTAGAGTTTGTAGTAATGTATTCCACCGGTTCAAGGCTCCATTTTTAAAGGAGTGTGTAGCAAACCTCACCTTGTTTTCCTCAGCAGAGTCACTAATATCAAGTACAGTTTTCGTCTCCTCTAACCAACGGATGGTTCCTGTAGCACCTTCGGTCCCAAAGTAATCAGTTGGTTTGCATGCCATAAAGGCCTTATATGCACACCCAATTTGCACTCACGCCATTTCACGGTCTTCATCATTCGTATTAGTATTCTTATCATCATTGTTGCCCCCTACCGGTGTTTCATAAATGCGTTCAGCATTAACATGGGCGGCGATGGCGGGTAAGGCATTGGCGATGGCCTTGGAAATTAATTATTGGAGTCTAGCTTCTTGACTAGTTTCATTGTGGGTGTTGGTGGGGTTACTGTTAGGACCTGGTATTTGAACGAAATACCTAGTGATTGCGTGTTAAACCAACTCAAATAGTGCGGAATCCTATTTGATTGGCGATCCAATCAGTGAGAACACACGATGAATCAATCAAGAATTGATTTCAACGTCAGAAATCGATTGGGAACCGATCTGATGTGTTCTATGAACTTGGAGAACGATTTGGGAGGCTTCTGGACGGCTAGGGTACGTCTGGAGTCCTAATGGGATGAATGCTTTCGTTTTCCCACGAATTGGGTCTATTTATAGGTTAGTATTGTTCAATCGTGCGACTGGGCCATAAGTATGGTTCAGTCGTGCGATTGAACCATGCGGTTGATCCATTCGCACGACTGAGTGTTCAGTCGTGCGATTGAGTCAATCTTATGTGTCAATCATACGACTGATCCAGTCTCCTGGTTCAGTCGTGCGATTGATTCAATCGTATGAAGTTATTCATGCGTATGGTCCATTCGCATGGGCCATCCGCATGAGAACTTCATTAAGTTAAGTTTGAATGTTCTATTTAATATAACTTAATGTGCACCCATTCAAACATTCATAAACCCAATCAATTCAATCACAACTCATTAATGAAATATTAAACATTACAAGTAACAACCAAATCATATCATTTCATTAATCAATTACAATTACATCAAAATCAGATAGACAAGTTCATTACATTACAAATCACGATCTAGGGACATACATGTATCAACAAACTCCCCCTTGGACCTAGATCTCTCTATTCTCTTGTCTTCTGCATAACCTCCTTATATCTCTTGTACTTCTCCTCTTTAGTGACTCCTGCGTGTATCTCAAAAGCAAAGCAGAGTCTTATGACGTTTTGGAATTGGAGGGCTTGTACAATATCTTGCGTGTCATAGAACAGTGGCCACTTATATAATGTGTAAACATCATTAGCAGATAAGTTGGTTAGCCACATCGGGTCGAATACCCTGATAGTATCCATTTGGCCCTCTCTGTTCAGAACTATGACCGCTTCAGCTGTTCTCCAATCGTAGTACCACCATTTGAAGTGGGGAGTGAAGTCCTGTGGCATTGTATAAAGCTGGGTTTTGTGTATATGATGACTTCTGTGCTCTATACTTCATCCTTAGTGCTTCTTCACGCAGTCTAAGAATAAAGTCATTTATATCCAGCTTTATAAGTATCCCATTCTGTCTAAGATTAGACACGAATGAGGCCCACTTGTCAGGCAATCCATCAGCGAAGTTGCTTACTTTTTCTTCCATAGTTGTCTCCACTCCATGTGTATGCAACTCGCTCATCAAGTGGTAGAATCTGTCTATGACTTCATCTAACCCCTCGTTACCAATTGATGAGAAGTTATCGAATTCCTTCTTTAACTCCTTTGCTTTGATTGCCTTTAACGATGCATTCCCATCATACCTTTTCTCTAACTCATCCCACAGTTTCTTGGACTGCTTGTTCTCTGAGTACTGGTGGAATATATCTTTGGGGATCGACTGAGTTATCATAGCATAAACTCTTTTCTCAGCATTATATTTAACTTTCTGAGCATCAGTCATCCCACTCAACGTTAGTTTCACTCCATCTGCTCCCACCGGTGTACTATACCCTACTTCGATAGCTTCCCACAGATTAGGATCTACCCCATTGAGGTAAATCTCAAAACGTTGCTTCCAACGAGGAAACTCATCTAAAGTCAAGAGCTTTGGTGGTTTATTGTGAATACCCACCTCACTCTCAAGCAGCAGCAGGTTCTGTATTCTTGAGTCCTTCCCCGCAGTAAAGGCTGACATCTGATCTTCCATGGTTACTAAACTTAGAGTCTAATCAAATCAACTTTAACTGGTGCGACTGAAGAATGCGAATGGTCCTCTCGTGCGTATGAACTCTGCGATTGGTCCAACCGTGCGACTGAACAGGGCGATTGGTTCAGTCGTGCGAATGAATCTGGTTCGTGTGAGCTATGCGAATGAAAGGGTTCAGTCGTGCGAATGAGGGTGCGACTAGGTCCAGTCGTGCGAATGAACACTGCGAATGAGTCTAGTCGTGCGAATGAGCCACTCGTGCGACTGAAGCTGCTGTTTTGCGAAAATTTCTAGGTTTGACGGGTTTCAGCCGTAAAAATTCGAAATTTTGCAAGTCCAAATCGTCTAGGTTCGTAGAAACTGAACTTCAATGAGCAGGGAACGTCCAAGATCACTTTTTGATGCAAAAAATTGCGTTTTTCGTGCAAAAACACAAACTTTTATGCAATCTTGATTGAATCAACACGAAATCAAGAGCCAATGCTCTGATACCACTTGTTAGGACCTGGTATTTGAACGAAATACCTAGTGATTGCGTGTTAAACCAACTCAAATAGTGCGGAATCCTATTTGATTGGCGATCCAATCAGTGAGAACACACGATGAATCAATCAAGAATTGATTTCAACGTCAGAAATCGATTGGGAACCGATCTGATGTGTTCTATGAACTTGGAGAACGATTTGGGAGGCTTCTGGACGGCTAGGGTACGTCTGGAGTCGTAATGGGATGAATGCTTTCGTTTTCCCACGAATTGGGTCTATTTATAGGTTAGTATTGTTCAATCGTGCGACTGGGCCATAAGTATGGTTCAGTCGTGCGATTGAACCATGCGGTTGATCCATTCGCACGACTGAGTGTTCAGTCGTGCGATTGAGTCAATCTTATGTGTCAATCATACGACTGATCCAGTCTCCTGGTTCAGTCGTGCGATTGATTCAATCGTATGAAGTTATTCATGCGTATGGTCCATTCGCATGGGCCATCCGCATGAGAACTTCATTAAGTTAAGTTTGAATGTTCTATTTAATATAACTTAATGTGCACCCATTCAAACATTCATAAACCCAATCAATTCAATCACAACTCATTAATGAAATATTAAACATTACAAGTAACAACCAAATCATATCATTTCATTAATCAATTACAATTACATCAAAATCAGATAGACAAGTTCATTACATTACAAATCACGATCTAGGGACATACATGTATCAACAGTTACTGGTGTTATGATCATTGTTGAGATTGTTGGTGTTGTTAGTGTTTTCACCTAAGGTTTCATCGGTTTGATTGGTGCATGCCCTAGATCGAGTGGTGGTACCTGTTCTTGTGTTTGGAGCGCATCCTTGACCTCTTCCCCTTGTCATGGCCATAATCATACATGTTACATTTTAGTTTGTACTAAAATTGTCAAAATTTTAAGCATTAAATACTCCAAGAATCATCACACGTGACATAAAGATAACAAGCAGAATTAACCCAAACAAGCATAAAAGTCCAAGTCATAGTGAAACCGCTATGAATACAAAACAAATAAGGTTCAAATACAATCCGGTGTAACATGAGTGAATATTCACTCATATTCTACAAATAAATAGTTTTTCAAATTTAAATAACACAAATAGAAAGGAAAATAAAACAACATCAATGATGACGGCGTAGGCGGTAGCGGGTCCACGGGTCAATCACACACTTCTGGGCAGCACTGAGGAGTTTCCTCATCATCCTCTTCACTACAGACACCGCCTCGTCCCTTTCTTGCTTCATCATATCGTAGTGCTGGTCACGATGCCACACCTCCATCATGAAGGAATCTTCTACCAATGGCCGCGAGTGGTACAGGGGTGGGTTAGCAAAAACCTGATGTGACGTGCTAGAATAGCATGCCGACTCAGCGTAGCGGTCGGTGTAGTACGCCGATGGACCCATATGGAAGCTATGACGCGCTACCGCGTCACACCCATAGGGCCCTACTGGGTATGATAGGAACGACTATGGTGGTGGTGGCAATGATGGCACAGCAGGTTGGGGTGGTGCCCCGATCAGTCTTGTGACTATGTTACCCCATTCCTGTTAGAATGTGGGGACGGGTCGGACGGACATTCGTGCGGTTTTCCTCGCACGAGGTGCCTCTCCCTCATTCCCGCCAAGTCGTAGGGAACTGGCCCGGGTAGTCACCGATGATCCCAGCGATTCCTCTGAAGGCTCCGACTACTCCATTTCCCAATCCTCGGTAAGATCGGGCATCATGGGCTAGTATAGGGCCGAAAGGTACCAGTTAGGGTCCCCATACTCCGGCTCAAGAGGGGCATACTCCCTAATCTCATAGGACTTTGGGTGTCTCGAGTGCCCTGCACCCACATCTGGTACAAACGTGGTTGGTCGAATGGTGGTCTGATAGCAGTGCAGGGGTGGGATATCGGGTGAGTCACTGATATATAAATGGTCTTTCCCTTGTTCTGGTTTCCTGTGATATAATAGAACAATGGGTAAATTGTAACATGATAACTATATTTAAAAAATATCAGAAAGTTGAGGGATATATATAAAATATACGAAATATAATAAATGCAATTAAGAGGTAGTGTCCTTTCCTGAGTCATAGCCTAGAGGGGGGGTTTACCTATTTCCTTAGGTTCCTAAAGTGTGGTTAAAGCCTAGGTTTCTTACGGTAAGAACCTAATTCACTGAAAGCATTGGCTTTGATACCAATTTGTCACACCCCGTTGACTGGGTCTGGCCATGACCGACTGATATCATCACAATACAATGGAAATAAATAAATCCAAACTTAATGATTACATCATTTCAAATATTCATACGTTACATTGTCTAAAGGATCCGAATAAAACATGTTTATTTAATTATTCATAAATAAAAAGGTGGATAGGAGGGTGGCTAAGTCTTCAAGGGTCCATCTAAAGCAGCATCTATCCTTTTGACACCTGTCAATTACACGTCACCTAAAATATACACCCAAAATACGTTAACATAATATTGTTGAGCCCATGAGTTTAAGACATGTTACCATTCATGATAGATTTAATATTCAACAAATTTAATAATGACAACAAATAATTCACATACCATGATGCATTATAGAATGTATAACAATCAAGCCTGACCCGGACTTACCCACCCGAGTGATAAAATTATCTCCTAACCCATTACCACTATATTGTTGGGTTTAGTTGTGCCCTGCTAAGAACGATTAAATGGCACTAATTTATGACACAACGATTATTGAATCTCAATGGGGGGTTTCTCTGCATAAAGGGCCCATTGTGTGCGAGGGATTCCCCAAGTATATAATAAACAATGAGTATGTAGTATTGTACTATTTCACCATAATATAATAACCAATGAGTATGTATTTCACCCTAAAAGTTTTTAAGTAAAAAGGGGGGTTCATGAGACTCACCTATGGTTGATCACGTGGTTGTTTGTAAGGTTTGGATGCTACCGACCGTGGGGGTTCCTTTGTTTATTTTAAATGAATTAGTACTGTAGTTAAAGGATTAGTTAAGCCCAACAGTTTTGATTTGTGATTGTATACCTTAGTTTGATGGGTGTTACTTTACTTTACATATGTGTAATCTCACTTTAGGTCCTTAGGTTTTGGTTAGTATCTTTAGTTTGCTAAACGTTAGGACTTTATCTTATATGTTCTGATTATTTTTTTTCTTTTAGGTGTTGTATAGTCCCAAAGCAGCAAGGTTCAATAGTGGGCAAGAATGGTCCCTCAACTTTGCTAGATTTACGCTTTTGACCCTAAAGTTTGGAATTCTTAAATTATAACTACTTATAATAGTTTTTTATAGTTTTTGGTGAATTTAAATACTGTAATAAGTTGGTTTTTATGTTATTTGATCTTTCTTAACGGTTTTAAGAGCTTGTTTTTGGTTTAAGCTTTTTTATGAAGTTATGCTTGGTTACTTTCCTAATTGAGGTCGTTGGGTGGTCCAATGAAGAATTTGTCTTATTTATAAATTATTTAAATAATAATTGGTCTCTGAAGGGTTAATGGTATGGCTCTAGGATTGATGGGTTACTTGTTGTGTTCTTAAACGTGTATCGTATCGTGATTCGGGTATGTTGGTAATTGTGAGATTAATCCTTGGTTTTTATATTAATTTTTGTTTATGGATAAGTTGTAGGTTATATTCTAATGGAAAGTTATTGATTTCAAAATATTAATAATTATTTATATATTTTATGATTTTTTAATTTATTAAACCGATAGTTATTTAATTTAGATGCTAAATCTTGTAAGATCTTTTGTAATATTCTAAAAATTTTTAAATGTTTAGATTTTAACTTATCTTAGTCTTTATTTAAACTATTTATTATTAAAAATTCAGTTCTTTAACTTGTGGTGTCGGTTTTGGAGTTTAAACGTTATCGGTTCGGGTTTTTAACTGGATTTCTTGCCATGGTTGAATTTGGTTAACTTTTTGTCATATATGGCTTTAATATAATTATAATAATTTTTAAGTTTTCGGGTTTTTCACTAATTTTGTTCTTAAGCCCATTTTTATCAATTTTCTTTATTTTATAGTGAATATATTTTGTATTTTTGTTTACTAATAAAATAAATTCTAAAAATTATGAAATTAAAGTTTTAGGCTTTTATAAATGTAATACGTCTAATGGAAGTTTTCTAAAACCAAAATTTTACATATTTACCATTTTCGTTAACTAGCTCGGTTAGTTTCGTTAGGTGTCCGTTAAGTCCCGGTTAAGTCTCGGTCTTGAATTTACTAAGTGTTTTACCTGATTTAACCCTTACCATACATTGTATAATTTAAATACCTCCTAAACAACCCCTTAATTTCAATACTTAAGCCCCCTTTCTATTTTCTTTTATTTTTATAAAAATACTTGTTTTGCAATTTTTTGTATTATTCATAAAACATAAAATACATAAGTTTAATTATGAAACTTTGTTTGTGACCTGAGATGCCCTTCTTATACTTCCAGAAATATTTTTATTAGAACTTTTGGACTCGTATAATACATTTTCATGTTTTTGTGAAAAAAACGGGTTTGCGGGTATATTAAACTTAACAAATCCATACTTGGATCAAATAGGGTTTTGAAAAAGTTTGAGTATTAATTAGCTACTGAAAAGTGAGGTGTTTTAAGATGTCATAAGAATTTGGGGTTTCGTGGGGTTAGTTGTGTCACTAACATGACGAAACGCGATGTTTTACACGTTTTCGGGTAGTAGCGGGCGGTCGTGAGGGGTTCAAGGGCTGGAGTGAGGACTTGAAATTACAAGGAAAAAGTTGTTCAAAAGAGGAAATTAGGCCAAGTTTACAAATGAGAAGAAA